>JAVDPK010002908.1:55645-72807 GCA_034780415.1 Cichlasoma orientale | reverse complement strand
TGTGTGTGTGTGTGTGTGTGTGTGTGTGTGTGTGTGTGTGTGTGTGTGTGTGTGTGTGTGTGTGTGTGTATACATGGCCCTGTCTTCCTTTTGCTCTTTGTCATGTTATATGTGTTGTAATGTTCATATTCCTGTTTCTGCTTCCTTAAGTTCTCCTGTTTTCTTTTTCTTGGTGTTTTTGTTTTTTTCCCCCAGTGTTTTGATTATGTACTGTTTGGATCTGCAGCTTGCTTTTTGTTTGCACCATCTGCCAGCTACATTTTCAGTCTACTAATGAACTCTTCACACAGCTATATTGCGACACCTCCTTGTCTAATAAACGCAGACATTTTGTTAAAACTCCACTCCCTCAGTTTATTACACAGATTGAAATAATCCTGATGACATCACTGTAACAGCATCAAAAGACTTTTCCCTAAATTGACACCGCTCCTCCCAAGCCACATAAGGAATTAAACTCCTTCAATTGAACAAGAGTAAAATCACAAATATAGTTGTTAAAACTTGCTTTCAGCTTCTTCTTTTTTTCTAATCTTGGGTCAGTCAGCTGTACAAAATGTATTTTGTCATTTCTATATAGTAAATCTAAAATTGTTAATTGTGTGCTACTAATTATCCTTTTGTATAATATGCAGTACTGTGCAAAAGCCTTGATGCACCCTCATTTCTTTATATTTTGCTCAGAAAATGGGAAGTAGGTGCAGTGATTTATTAAAATGCACAAATATAAATGGAAATACAGCATGTAAGGGAAAAACAAAGTTTATACAATTCTAATGAACTTGAAAGTCAATATTAGGCATGACCACCTTTATTCTTCAACACAGCCTGATCTTTCTTAGGCAAGCTAGTCTTCAGGAACAGTTCTCAAGGCTTTTTGAAGGGCATTCCAAAGCCCTTTGGATACTTTTGTTTCAGTTTCGTCAGTTGGACTTTCTCCTGCTTACTTGCCTTATCAGTGCAGGATTCTGTTAAAACATTGTCAGTGCTTTCTCTGCTTTATTTAGAGGTAAATATGTTTCTTTATATAGAGAAATGGAGGCGTGGGTGTATGCAGATAGTATGCAGATTGCACAAGCTTGTTGGTTTAGATTCTGATTCACTAACATAGTGGTAAGTACAAAATAGGGGTGTGCATGTTTAATGATTCTAACGGTAATTTTGTATACGCACTTGTTTCTTGGATCGAGTAAGAACGTTTCTACACAAATATTAGTGAATGAGGCTGATTGTTCTGCGATTGGAGGCTGCTGTCCTCTCTGATTGCTGCTGCCTTCAGATTGCTGCGAGTCTGCAGCAATTTGAAGGTAGGTCGTATGTGTTACAGTGACACACACGAGTGCCAGTGTTGTACATGTCATCTGTCGGTGGTTTTAGAGTTTTGGCTGATTGGTATATGTACAGACAGGTGACAAATTAAAGAAAAAAAAGTGAACTTTTTATTCCTTGAATAAAATTGCACGAAGTACAAAAGGTATATTAAAGCTTGATTAGCACAAAGGTCAAATAGTTGACAAAACAGTGCTAGCAAACACTCTGATAACTGACAGGGGGAAAGAAAGAACTATATATACACAGAGGACTGAACAGCAAGACAGGGGTAACAATCAACCAGGTGAAAACAATGAGGGTGGGGTGGCGAGTCGAGGAGAGAGAAAAACAAAACTTGAAGGTAAACAAGATGCACGAGAAAGCTAATCTTCAAAAATAAACAGGAAATAGCCAAAAGACCAATCCCTAACAAGATATAAAGAGTAGCCCTAAAGAGGAAGACAGCAACAGGGGAACACAAAAAATAACACAAACAATGATGAAGAAAAACCTGGGACAATGACAAACTGAGATTCCAGAGACTTGAATGATCAGTGTTAAGGTACATTGACACTGTCCTGGTGGCAAATGGTGAATCACAGTCTTATACCGCTGTGCTTTTTTTTGTTGTTGTTGTTGTTGTTGTTTTTTCCTCCTTTCTTCCTCCTTGGGGCAGCCGTGGCTCAGGAGGTAGAGTGACTCCTCTACTAATTGCTGCTGGTTTGATCCCCAGTTGTCAAAGTGTCCTTAGGCAAGATACTGAACCCAAATTGCCCCCAGATTCTGTGCATGACTGTTAAAAAAGCACTTAAAGGCACAGAATAAAAACACTGTGAATGTGTGAAGGTGGTTTGTACTTAAAAAGCACATTAAGTGTTCAGTTAGAGTAGAACAGCACTATATTTAATTTGTCGCCTGTAAACACATTTACCTAAGATAGCAGCTTGTAGTCAGTATGGGGAATTTAAATTCAATCCACAGTGCACACCGTGCAGTTTTTCTTTTTTTTTCATTTAATAAGCAGTGCTTTCTAAATAATGTGATTCTGCCTATACTACTGGCAGAATTCTGCTGTAGAGGGGTCACCATCCCCTGCACCTGCTCAGGCTAATCACCCACTCAGAGACTAAGAGGTGAGAGGGCTGAGGGTAGAGAGCACCCAGGCGTGTGCCAACCTGAACCACCCACTTCACCTTCCACCTATGTGTCTTCCTTACCCCTCCTATCCTCTTGTAACACACCCAGTGCCCTTTCTCATCTTCCCTGCTGATCTGATGCTGTTCTCTGCACATGACTAGCCTTATTGCTGCAGGTGCCCTGGAGTAGGAAAATCATCAGAAATTCAAATCACTTGTCCCTGAGATGCACCACAAAGTTGTCACTCCTCAACTTTTACTAACTTTCTGTAATATAGCATGTGAATACTTTGTTCCACTGGTATTCCCTTTAGTCTACTCTTCTCCCCATCTCTTTCTGCATGCATCCACAGAGGTACATGTAAATGTGAATTAATTAGCATTGGCAATATTTATAGCCCCCAATAACAGAAAAGCTTGAATACAGCAATTTTAAAAAGCTCAATTTCAAGTAAAAGCACAGAAATACCACTGGCACATTGTACAGTAAATATCAAAAGTAAAGGTATTGATTCTTGAATAGCAAATCTATTGCTCTAAAAATATATTAGAGGTTAATACTGCTGTATTACTGCTGTATCTGTGTAATCCTGAAATTATGGTTCAGCAGTAGTAGTGTATTGGCAGTGCATTGACGGCCCATCTACCTGCAGAGAGTGTCTGTTTTCAATGGATGCCGTGTACACATTATGTCGTACAATCGGTCTGTGGGCTGCTTTTGCTCATGCTGCTGTTGGACGCAGAAGCAGGAAGTTATAAAAAAGAGCTTAAGTGAAGCTGAGTGTTCACATTGAAAAGTGCCCACTGCAGAGACTCTCTCTGATTTTCATAGTGTATTTTTTTGATCTTCGATGTTTTTGCACACTTCTCTCATTCCCGACGAACTCCGCTGTCACTCCCTTCCCTATTCCAGCCCGACCAATCAGCCGATGTACCGATGTATCGTGTCATCCATGCCCAGGAAAGTGCAGCTGGGGTAATTTGGAGGCCTGCACAGGAGCACATTTGCGTTGGGCGAAAACGCTCTCTGTATGTTGTCCATAGGGAAATGCATATGCAAACGGCCACAATTGTAAAACTATAAATTATGCATACAAAAGCAGTTTCAGACACTTTATAGTTGCAGTCAAATGAGTTCTAACTTATAATTTGGGCTCCTCAGTGGGTCATAAGATAAATGTGGGGGACTGTAAGGTTATTATTTAAGCTGAAAAGAATAGGAAAAAATATTTTAGTTGTTCAAATGATGCCCTTTTTGGTGTGTGTTTTTGGTTAGATATTAACCCTCAGGCCTTACACTCTGTTGAACTATAAGTGAATCTGATTAATCTGAATCTTGTCCCCAAATTGCCACAGTAATAGGTATTGAAATTAAGCTAGCTAAGTAAAATGTGTGCTAAAACCTTTTTTGCTTGGGACTTCAGTTTAATAATTAATATACTGCATTTTTGAATTAAATATTTTACATTACATCTTAATTTAATTGTATTCCTGCCATATGAGAGTACTGAGAGGAAAAATTCCTTATCCCCCATCTTTTAGTGCAAAATGGAAATACTCAAGTAAAGCAGATTTAAGTGTAACTCCTTTTCTTTTTATGCTTTAGCTTCTTCTATGACAATTTAACAGAGATCTGTGAGGCATGAAACTTTATTGGATGCATAAACTTGCTGCAAGAGGTTGAAGATATTGGAAAACTGTCATGGGAAACTGCCCTCTTTACTGAGCTTTCACTACTTTCCCCTGAATATTGAAGCACTAACATGAATTATGCAGATAAGCAGTGGAGAGATAATAGAAGAAAAATCTGTTATGCTGGTGGGCCTTGTATAGACTGACAGATTATGGCTTGCAACTACTCTGTCTGTGTGAGGCACTTTCGAATTTTCCCTCATTCACCTAAACAAAAGTGCATGCCATTTCTCTTGTAAAACAATGGCAGACAGAGAACTTGGATTTATTATGGAAACCAGCACCTATCTGTGTCTATCAGTCTCACTGGTGGGAACTTGAAAAGTGTCCCAATAGAAACAATGGGCTTCTTAAGATTAAAAAAGCAAACAAAAACATGAGAACAGAGCCTTTATTTATCTTAGAATGCTAAAAATGAGAGGGTATTGGGCTCAATACAATCAACATTGCAGTGAGATGTGAAAATAATGCTTCGCGATAGAGAGAATATTGTTATTGAACTATTTATTCTACCTCCTCCATCTCCTATGCAGCCTCCAGTAATTGTCCAGGCAGATATCTGAAAAGTAATTATTGGTATTTGTTGAATATTGAATCCACATTGATAGTGTGATTAAAAAACAGGCTACCAGCTTGGTCTGCACTTTTATTTCGCTCCCTGTACATGAACAGATAGTGTGGAAACAAACAGACCATTCGTTCAAATTAGATGTGCTTTGATCACTGTATTTTGTAGACTTTGAGTGAATAGCAGTAGCTGGCGATGCTGTGCATCCTGACAGCGCTACTAAACATCAAATGGGCATTATGAGGACAGTGAGCTAAGCAGTTCTTTGAAAGACTGCTGAAACTGACAAGTACACAACACGAGCCAAGCAACTTTGAAATAAAATGCATCTCATTATCGGCACTGAAAATATCCACCTGAAAAGCCCGCGTTTAAAAGTTGTTGGGTTTCTTCCGGTTGTCCCCGCTAAACAAAAACACATTGATCATGAAAGGCAGTCAAGGCTGTGCTACCTGCGCCCGCATTTCTTTTATCACACACTTTGCTGGGGGGAAGTTCATGGATCATAAATGTGGAACATCTTAATGCACCCAGTAGCAAGCATCTTTCGTGCTCTCATAGGCTACCTTTGAGACATTCATGGAGCAGGCCTTGAGAAAGGGAACATAACTTCAATACAGTTACACCATCACACAAACACTTCATGCACTGAAGATGCAATAGCCAGCAGCTGATAGAAGATATCTCTACACCACCAATAGAGTGGAAGTGAATTATTAAAAGGGAAACAGTCATTTTGTGAATGAACAGTGTAATAAAGAAAAAGGAAAAAAAGAAAAAAAATGCACACCTTTTCCTGTATTTCACAACAAAGACCGCAGTGTGTATTTGGTATGTTGCCAGAATACTCCTGAGGGCTTTAAAAGCTAATATCCTGCAGGGATAGAGAGGTTCGGTGTGAAATAAAGTGGCTGCTAAACTAGCCTGCAAATTCTTGCCCAGTGGGCAACAAAAGTGTTAGATTGAAGGGAAAAGTAATGCATCTCTGCTCACAAAGGAAAGGAAAAAATTGAAAGGAAGTGATGTTGAAAATGTTTTAACAATACTTTTTTTTTCTTGTTAATGCAAAGGTGACAAACTTTCTTTTTTTTTATTACATTCAGAGGCTTACTATACCCTATGCTACTGTATATGCTGTAGGTATACTGTAGCTTTTTGTATAGTGGTGCTAGCTGTCCAACCCTTACAGTAGCATACACATACACAAAAACAAAAAAACAGTGATTGAGTCACAACAGCACGAGAAGTAGTAACCATTCTTAAACCACTGTTAAGACTTATTTCCAAAATTATGGGGCAACACTGAGTAAGTGAGTATTTATTACAAGCTTGTTGTGATTAAAATGTAGAAGTTGCATATATCACCATGGTTATACACTGATTCCCTATTAAGAGTATTAATTCAACATTTATACAGTATTTGAGGTATATAGTACAGTATATAGTAAATATTGGCTTTCTGAATGTCATGACAAAATGTCACCCAGTCAATGGAAGTGCCTATGACACTAATATTGGTCTGTGGATGGCTATTAAGCTATTGCATTTGGCCTGAATGTAGCAAATATTTTCATTTGACTTGTTTAAATGATTTTCTGGTTTGGTGCAAAATATAGATTGATAGAAAATGTCACACCTATGTGACCTGCACTTGTAGCATCACTACAGAGCAGTGTATCTTCAAATCTCTCTGTGGATGCTGCGGATTATTACAAGGGTGCAGAGACAAAAATTGAGTCTTGATGGGAGTAATGGCTATAATATTACACAATATAGGAGGGAGCCCTGAACTCAAGAGATGGGCCATGGGGTGATGACATTTAAAAAGTGTCTTCAGAGAGGACCCATTGCCTCTCACAGTGGGAAGCCTTGTAGACATCCTTGGCTGCTTTAATGATGCTTATTCATCTTTACCTACTCACCCACCATGTCAGAGACACGCGACAGTTATTCACAACACGCACATTCCAGCTGAGATGCGCAGATATACACTTTAACACAGCAGACCTGACTTCAGTGATACATTACAACCTTTCTCTACTATGCGGAGAAAAAATAAATCATATTATCTCATGTGAGTTGTAGATGGTTATATGCAATGGTGTTGGGAATTTCTCGATTCTTTTATGCATAAATGTGACCTGAAACATCATCAGATTTCAAATAAATCTAAAAAATAAAAGAAAAACACTCAGCCAAACAAACGAGAAAAAGATATTGGACCTGTGATCCAATATTACTGTACATATCTCTGAGGGATTTTTCAGTAAAGCCCATTCCTCCATACAGAACAGCTTCAGCTCCAATGTAGGTTTTCTCACATGAACTGTATCTTTTTTTTTTTCAGGTTTTTTAATAACATTTCTGTTGGATTAAGGTCAGGACTTTGACTTTGATGTTCCAAAACATTAACTTTATTCTTTTTTTTTTTTTTTAACTATTCCTTGGTGGAACGTCTGTTCTTTGTATCACTGCAGTTTGTCCAACTTTCTTTTATTCATTTCAAGGGTAGATATCTATTTTCTTTGCGATTTTATTGGTATACAGAATTACTTTCCCCATTAATGTTTAAAAGCCCTCCTACGCTACATGCAACAAAAACAGGCCCAAACCATCACGTTTCGCAGATGAGATAAGGTTGTTTTCCCTTTCTTCAAACACAGCTGCAGATGCGCAGCAGTGTTCTTTTTCCTCCTTGCAGCTCTGCCATGCAGACCATTATTGTCCAGTGTTCTCCTGATGGTGAACTCATAAGCACTTGTCAATGTGAAAGTGGCTTTTAAGCTTATAAGTTAGCCTGGGTTTCTTTGTGATCCTGTGGACTATTACACACCTTGTTTGTGAGCTCTACTCCTGAAGAGGGCATCATCTTAAATCTCTTCCATTTGTACACAGTTTAGAGATGATTCTGTAGCCTTTTAAAAACTCATTTTCTAAGGTCTTTAGAAATCCCCTCTGCCATAATACTCTTCTACAAACACTTGTTGTGAAGACTTCAAGAAATCCTTTTTCTTAAAAAAAACAAAAACCAAAAATCGATGTGCTCACTAACACCTGACCTGTCATTCTATTCATTTAAAACCCCTTCAAAATAAAACTCAGAGCTATGCGATACTGGATCATTTTCCTAAATAAATAAATCACCAACTATAATATGTTTTTGTATGTTGCATTGTTTTAATGTTTTAATGTTTTAACATTTTAATGTTTTGATTTTATACTTTGCCTATCATTGTAAGTCGCTTTGGATAAAAGTGTCTGCTAAATAAAATAAAGTAAAGTTTTTGCTTTAACTGGCTTTTCTTCTTTTTTTTCCTTTTTAATGTAATTTATATCAAAACATAGTCTGAAAGGTGTGCAATCTTTCAAGCAAGTTCTTTTATTCTGCTACATTTAGGCTACGTTTGAAGCTTTTCCAACAGTCTCACGCTTTGTCTTCACATGAGTAGGATGCAAGTTTTACTTCACTGGCTTTGAGAGCAGGAAGATAAGTGGAGATGTGCAGTACTTTATTTCCATGTCAGGAGCCTGTTTTCCACTTGATTGGCCTTTCATCACACAGCATGTGATGCAGACACTGAAGCAACAGGAAGAGGGAGCAGTGAATAGAATGCATCGGAAAGGAGATGAAGCACAGTCATGGGATGACAGGTAATGAGACAACATGACAATAAAACCCACCATCAAAAGACCAAGGTGCCAACACCCTTCATGTTTAGGAGGGATGGAGGGTGGATTAAAGAGAAAAATAAAAAAAGAACTGGGTGGGGGTGGGGTGAGGGTGTCATCAATAAGTTTCTGCCTCCCTCTTCTATTTGTTTATTTCCTGGAATCGACCAGATCAGAGAAGCCTTCTTGTATAAAGCAAAAAATCTCTTTGCCTCGCTTCCTATGTGTCTCCATTTATTCCACATTGTCATTTTGTTAAGACTAAAGATTTTAATTCTTACATTCATGAAAGCTCATCTGACATGCCAGTATGGCAGAAAAGTGGCAAACTTAAAAGCTCTGCAACTCCTACATGCCTCAATGTCCAACTTTCTGTGTGTTAGGAGGAAAAAAAATCGAAGTGCAGAAAGTTGGGAGAGTGAGGGCGGCGGCTTGAACATCCACTGGAGGATGTTCAAAAGCGCTGTGCTCTGACACCCGATGTTCTGTGTTTGTTGTTTGCTGTTTTAATCTAGCCTAAAGATATATATTTATCAAAGTGAATTTTCAGTGTCTGTTTTCAAGGTTTTGCCGAAGCTTTCAAATCTCCCAGAATTCAAAGGAGCAGGACAGACGATGAAATGATGAACACATTACCAGCTCAAATTTAACCAGATGTAGATACACAGAAAAACAACAAAACACTGCAGTAATGCGATGGTTGTGTGGCTGTATATTGATATAAAAGTCACTATGCAAGACTGCGTAGGAGGAAAAACATTGCTATGAGTCATGAAAAATACTTTCTTGTGTATATGAAAGAAATTTTCTTTATTATCTGTTATTTACCTCAGAACAGGTATATACATATATATATACATATATATAGCATTAAAATGCTATAACCTTTTCCTGTTTGGGTGGAAGTGTTTCACTGTTCACTAGTTACTAACTTTGTTTGCTGTTTTGTTTTGGATGGGTATCATACAATGTTGCTATCAGAGCTTTCTTGCTAAGAACAGCAGCCTGCTGTGTCTGGAAAAGTGGTCGATAAAGAGTAGAAATGCAGTGGAAGCAAAATTACACTTAGAAGAGAAATTGCTCAGTAGAACTGCAGTTGAGAAATTTATGTGGTTTTATCACTCTAAGTATCACCTTACAACACAGCAATCTACTGTTAATAACAATTGATTGGTGCTTCTTCAAGTGTTCCCGTTTTTTATATTGCATCACACCATCTTGCTTTCCACCAGCAAGATGCTGGTGCCAATGTGGAATCCATTCTGACTTGGTGCCATTTAAGAACCAGCTCACAGGGTTGAGAACTGACTATTAGATAATGTAGCAGAAGTGGGGTTAATTTCCATCCATCCATCCATTCATAGTCCGGATTCAGTGGTAGCATGCTAAGCAGGTTATTCCAGACATTCTTCCCCCAGCCACACTTTCCAGTTCCTCCTTGGGGATCCTGAAGTGTTCCCAGGCCAGATGAGATTTATCATCTCTTCAGCAGGTTCTGGGTCTATCCTGGGGTCTCATCCCAGTTGTATCTGCCCAGAAGACCTCCAAAAGGAGGCCCCCAGGACACACCCTAACCAGATGTATAAACCACCTCAACTGGCTCTTTTCAACATGATGGAGTGCAGTGGCTCCATTCTGATATCCCTCCGGATGTCTGAGCTCCTCACCCTATCTCTAAGTTTTTTATTCTGGGTGCCCTTCCTGATGTAACTTCAAAGGGGATGGTCAAAAGTATACATAAGGGCTCAAATACATACATACACCCCCATTAAAATTTGTCCCTTAGTAGGTTGCACCTTGACCAGATGCTTTTGACAGCCATCAACAAGTTACTGGTATAGGACTGGCTGTTCAAATGTCTAGCTGTTAATTTTAGGAGAAGCTGAAAAATTTGGAGGTAGTTATCCTTCTTCATTATTCCATCCACTTTGTGCAATGTACTAGAACCACTGGCAGGAAAACAGCCTGAAAGCATGATGCTGCCACCATTAGTACAGGGTTCTTAAAAAACTCACCTTTACTTTAAACATGCATCTTATCATTGTGGCAAAATAGCTCAATTTTTGTCTTGTCCGACCGTAGAAATGTGGGTAGCCGAGAATTTCAGTCAAACTTGAAGGTGTTGATTTTGGTGTTCCAGCAGTTTCCAGTTCATGGCAGGTCTGAAACTTGGTGGTTGTTCCTGAACATCCTGACTAATTTCCTCTCATCTGAGGGTGACAATTTGGGTCTTCTTCCAGACCTTGGCAAAATGGTGACACATCCCAGTAACTTGAACTGATGAACTTAGAATTAGCAGTTGTTTAGAAATGTCTCCAAGAGAGCTTCCCAACTTGTGTAAATACAAAGTTTTCCATCTTAGATTTTCACTGAGTTGTACCTTCCACATCTGGAAACAGAAGTCAGTGAGGAAATTCTTTAACCCTGAATTCCAGAGGGTGACTCCTCTGGTTGCAAAAAAAGTCATCCAGTTGTTGTTTATAAGCTCAATTGCTAGTTTTAGGTCACTGAAAAAACGGTTTACCCAAGGTAAGCTCTTTGCTAATGACTTGCGTGTGACACGGTGGAAGCTATTCTTTCATACTGTCTATCAATGTAAGCACTATTATCTTTCATATGTACTTTGTTAAGATTAAAAGCCCTAACCATTCTTTTTTTTTTCTTTTTTTTTTTCTGATTGTTTGCTGCAGGAGTTGGTTTCAGTATTCCCAAGAATGTGCGTACATGCAGCTTTGACATTTAAGCACCATGGACAGTGACCTTAAAGCTGCTCACATGTGTAAGTACCCTGGACAGCTTCTGAGTTGTTGGTTGCTACGCTGTAGGGTGTTTCTACCTTACAAATACATGTTGCCCCCAATTCCTTTGTGCACAAGTGTGTGTGTTTTCCTGTGTATCTCTAATATCTCTTTCCTTTGCTTGTATCCCTAAGGTCAAAGTCTGTTCTGTTGTAGCCTTACTGCTGAGTCACTACCAGTAGAGACTTAAATCTTTCTTTTCATTTGTCTGTCAGAACAAACAAGCGAAGCAATTTTCTATTTATTGCTACATAAACTACTATATGTGGCACTTCCTTGAGTAAATGTGCTGAGACACAATTAGTCTAGTATAGTACAGTATGAAACAAGAAATCACTCTTGCACTTGCCATACATTTTGAGTTTTGCTGCTTGAGTCTTTCTTTATTGAATTTATTCAAATAAGTTCCTGCTTGTTTCTGCAGAGATTTCCTCAGCAGAAATAAACATTATTTACTTTCAAAAAAATAATTAGCCAGTGGTTAAACAATACTTCACAAAGCAGCACGGTATTTGTAGAGTTCCCAGGTGGTTCCCCGCTTTGTTTGATTAATTATTATTTCTTGATTTTCTACTTATGATCTATAATGAGATTCATGTTTTTGAGTTTAAAATTTGGAGTTCAAAAGAGACAAAATGTTGAGAGCACACAAAAGTAATTTGGAAAAAAAAATCCTATCCATGTCCTTGAAACAACCTGTTTCTCTGAGAAGCATTGGAAGGGAAAACACTCGAAAATGCTGATTGTTTTACCTGGATTTGGCATCTGTAGTTCAAGCATTATACTTACTTATAATGCTTACGGTTCAAAAATGATGCATTAGATGAGCTCTAAACAGATACTGTTTAGATTCAATGATTTGCTTGCTGCTTTTATTGCAAAAAGAGATTCCCAAATAGTGTGTTTGCTTGTTTTTGCTGATTATTTATTTTTATAAGTGGTGTGCTCTTACTGCCACCCTGTCAGTTTTTCCACTTTTATCCACACATTCCTGTAATTAGAACAGCTAATGTAAACATCACATCTTTTGCAACAGAAGAAAGTAAATATTTTCCCTTGTATGCTTGAATCAACATAGTAGCATGAACATCACATGACAAGACCAAATGTCTGTATTTGTGAAGATACTACTTGTTTAGTATCTTCACATGTTTATGAATGTCATTTTCTGACAGTATTTGACATGCACATGAAAGGTCTGCTTTGCCTGAGGCCTAGTTCACTCTGTATTTTCTGAGGTTTTTAACCTCGCCTTTTCTCACAGCAAGACACATCACACAAAACATGTAGGAGTCGACACGTCAATAATGTTGTTAATAATTTAGCAGAGAGAGAGAGAGAGGAAGAGAACCACGAGGAAATGTGCTTTAACTTTTTTCAATTTAAACTACAGTCAAGTCATTGCACCAACTAGAAAATGTGGTTTTTTTTTTCCCCACAATATTACTGCATCCGGTTAGTAGAACTGATGCAGTTTTATTAATTTCACTGTAAAGCTGGTGGAAAAATATCCAGAGAATTACCCATGAAGTGTTACATTTCTTATGGAAATTATAATGACACCAGGTTTGCCCTTGTGTAGAGATGAACCAATTGTAATTTTCTTGGCTGATTCAGTTGTTTGTAACCTGCTGATACCAATTTTCTTTCTGAGAACTATAATTGACAGGATATAAAAGCAAAAATATACTTTTCTTCAATGCATAATAACTCCACCAAGTTACAGGAGCATCTCTCCTTTACTCTCCTTTACTCAAGAACTCTGAAAATGCAGTGGTCTGCTACTGGAAAGAGATACAAGTAAACAACTGAAAATTTGTTGCTGTACAACCACCTTTACCTGACATATTTTACCTTGCCAAACAAAAGCGAGTGGAACAGATTTATATACAGTGGGGGAAATAATTGTTTGGTCCCCTGCTGAATTTCCAAGTTTTCTCACTTACAAAGAAATGAACAGTCTCTAATTTTTATGGTGGTTTCATTTTAATGGAGAAAGACAGATTACCAACCAGATTACCTGCCTCCTACAGATTGGGATTGCAATCAATCAATTAATTACAGATACTCCTGATCTCAACTTGTTGTGTGTATAAAACACACCTGTCCACAGAATCAATTTCTTGCCTCTCAACCATCATGAGCAAGACCAAAGAGCCGCCAGAGGACATCAGGGACAAGATTGTAGACCTGAAAAAAGACTGGAATGAGCTACAAGACCATGAGCAAGAAACTTGGTGAGAACTGTAGGTGCGATTATTCGGAAATGGAAGAAATATAAAATGAGCTCATTCTAGAGCGCCATGCAAGATCTCGCCTCATGGGGTGAGGATGATTTTGAGAAAGGTGGTGGATCAGCCCAAAACTGCACAGGAGGAGCTTGTTAATGATCTGAAGGTAAGAACACCATTGGTAACACACTACACCGTAATGGATTGAAATTGAGGAAGAGAAATGCTGAGTGTGACCCATAGAAAGGGTACTGCTAAGGGTACAGGATGACTTCACCGCATTAAGGGACCAAATGAATGGGGCCGTGTATCATAAAAGCTTGAACGAGAACCTCCTTCTCTCAGCCAGAACACTGAAGATGGGTCGTGGATGGGTCTTCCAGCATGACAGTGACCCAAAACAAAACTGTAAAGGCAACTGTAAAGGTGACTAAAAAAGCACATTAAGGTCATGGAGTGTGCTTTTTTTTTGTCTGGATTTTTGGTTGCTATTATGTCTCTCGCTATTAAAATGAAACTACCATAAAAAATTAGAGACAGTTAATGTTTTTGGAAGTGAGGAAATGATTTCCCCATGTGTATGTAAAAGATGGGCTGAGTTAACTATTTTGTGCAACAATTTAATCTTGTATACCGCATTATCATAAGATGTGTTAAAAATGTTAAATATATCTGTTAAAACTAGCAAGATTATTTTCAATCATTCAATTTCAGAAAATAGTTGTAAAGCTCAAATCTGCTGTCACAAAAGTCTTGCTTTGTGCAGAGATCCTAATGCAGCCCAGCCACATCTGAGTAGCTGGAACCAGAACATTTCTGGCTTTTTGTCACATAATTTAATCATTAAAATGGCTGTTTATTCATTGGCATTCACATTGTTCACCTCTGTTGTTTTTAGTGATTTTCTGCTGTCATAAATTATGTTAAAGAAGTGTTGCCACAAAGAGTTAAGTGCCACTAACAATGAGCAGGATGTACCAGAGTCGAGTGTGGGAACCTCTTATTGTGTTGCTCCAGCCACTTCACTCATGTCTCTACGGACAAAATAGATAAGTAAGAAGCTACCATAGCAACAGGGAACCACCTCATCCTCACGAAGCCCTCGGGACCAAAACAGAGAAAGATGAGGAAGGAGGGGTACTTTGAGAAAGAAGATCCAGCAGAGTAGGAAATTTTAATGAGTAAGTTTTAATTGGCACATTTGTTTGAGAAAGAGAATTTTAGAGTACTAATGAAAGAATCAACCAAAATAGTGCTCGCATGCACACTCAGAGGAAAAGAAACTGAGAATGGGAGGCAGGAGGGTTGGGGGAAAAAATGGCAAAACCTGCTGGGAAGGCCATGAGGGAAAAAAAAGAAGAAGAGTGGGATGGAAGAGAAGACAGCAGGAGACGACTGGAGAAATGGCTGTCATGTGCAGTAGCCGCTCCTCATGGGCAGTGATAACGAAGTGAGATGCTATCTAATTATATCCTGCTTACCAAATCGATTTGAGCCAAAACCAACAGCAAATGCAACAGGCGAGAAATCTATTCCCAGCACTGTGTGCTGCATAAAGGAATCACACAACAAAATTGAAATCATCAATGACCGTCAGTGAAAGCGGATGGCGGTGTAGCCACTGGCATCCCAGTAGTGATCAGAGTCTTATCCACACATCTGCTAGACACCAATCTTCTACACAAACCTGGAAGCACTCCCAGTTCCTCACACTGAGAGGATTTGAGCATAGTAGCAAAACAAAACCGCTGCTAATCCATTACCTCACAGCAAGTTTCTCAGCATTTGACTTTCTTTGAAAGTCTAAAGAACAAAAAAAAAAAAAAAAAAAAAAAGCTACTAGAGATTTCTATATCCTAGAATGTTTGGAAAGAAAAGCTTTAATGTCATTAAAGATGAAAAACAAAAAACAGTCAGTGGCTATGCTTTTCTGACAACAAAACACACACAAACCCAACTCTTCTCTGGAAGTATGGTGTCAATTAGCAGCTGTGGCGCCTATCCACCTGTCAGAACTGTTGTCACACAAGTATTAATATATTCAGTACTGCGCTGAAAAAACAGCCACTTCAGAAAATCCCCAAGATGTTCTGTTTAGGTTAATAGAGTCAGTTCCATGTGCCAAACATGTATCAAACATGAAGTGCAGTCTGTCGTCTATGCTTTGCCAAAAAGCCACTGTAAGCTGCTGCAGCTGCTTGTGTGCTGACTTTGATGATTTATTAATTTACTTCGTAGGTTTCATCGCTACAGTACATGAACCCTGTGCCTCATGGTGCAGAAGTATGTGAAAAGGAAAGGTAGCGAGGCAGTGGCCAGGTAGCTTTTGCACAGCATGGTTGCTCTGTGTCTGCTCAGGCAAATCAACAATTCAACACCCAAAACTTTAATGTCTAGTTCTGAGCAGCAAAGGAAATTGATTTAATTGCTTTGGTCCTGATATTCCTCCCCCTTCAGAGGAGTCAAATTTCATATTTTTGTAGAATACTATTTGACTCAGTTGTTCATTTGTGGAATGGAAAAAAATTAATGAATCTTTTCAGCTTCTGTCTTTGTTATGTGTTTCTCTTTTTCTGAAAATGCACAGGAGTCATTAGTGTCCTTCAGTGCGTCTTTCAAGCACTAATTTGGCATGGATGACCCATATTTTTCTCATAATTATTGGAAACCTGCAGAGGTTCTTCAAACTATTTCACCACTGTGGTTGGCATCAGGGTGTACCTCAGAGCAAGAAGGTCCTGGTTTTGAAGATTCCTGAAGCCTTTCTGTGTGGAGTTTGCATGCTTTCCATGTACCTGCAGGGTGTTTTTTTTTCTTTCTTTTTACTCTTTTCACAGTCCAAAGATATGCATGTAAGGTTAATTTTTCTAAATTGCTTGAAGGTATGGATATGAGACAGATACACTTAAAATGTATAAAATAAAAACTATATTAATGTGTGTGTCAATGGGTGAATTTGGCTTGGCGTGTAAAGAGCTTTGAGTGGTCACGAAGACTAAAAAAATGCTTTATAAATGCCACTGTCTTCCGAGAGTGAACTCTTACAAATACCTGGGTGTTCACATAAATAACAAACTGGACTGGACTGACAATACGATGGCACTGTACAAGAAAGGCAAGAGTAGACTTCACCTAGTAGACTTCACTGAGGTCATTTGGAGTACAGGGGGAACTCCTAAGGACTTTTTATGACTCAGTATAAAATCAGACATTTTATATGGAGTGGTCTGCTGGGGTACCAGCATCATGACAGCAGACAGGAAGCAACTGAACAAAACCATAAAGAGGGATGGCTCTGTCTTGGGATGTCACTTAGACCCTGTGCAGGTGGTGGGAGATAAGAGGATGCAAGCAAAACTGACATCCATCATGGGGAATGACTCCCACCCCATGCATGGGACTGTGGCAGCACTGGGCAGCTCCTTCAGTGAGCAAGTGCTTCATCCTAAGTGTGTAAGAGAGTGTTATCATAGGTCCTTCCTTCCTGCTGCTGTGAGACTCTACAACCAGCACTGACCCACTGCAGACTAGGTACTATTTTACTCATTTCACCTAAACTAAACAACAAGTGCAATAATGTTCATGTGCAGTTAACAACATGCAATAAATGTGCAATAATCACTCATTTTTACTAAATGTATATAAAAGTTTACTGACTGCGTGCACATTCCTGATGAAACATATATATATATATATATATGTGTGTGTGTGTGTGTGTGTGTGTGTGTGTGTGTGTGTGTGTGTGTGTGTGTGTGTG
>JAVDPK010002908.1:25406-39100 GCA_034780415.1 Cichlasoma orientale | reverse complement strand
AAAGTCACACGTTTGTCCTCTAAGTGTTGTTGCTGGCTTTATTGTTATGGAAATTGAGTGCTATTATCTCAAATCCTCTAATTCCAAAGGGCCTTTACTGTGATCTGATAAAGCAGAATCAAACATTTGCAAGCACCCCTACTTACAAACATTTGATCTACACCGCTCTTGGTTTTCACATAAGATTTGCTTGGACGGGAAAATGCAGAACAAGATAAGGAAGCCTTTTAAGACTGTAGGGATGCTCTTCACCTGCCAGACATTTTGGGGAAAGTGGGAACAGTGCCATCTAGTGAAATGTATGTATATGCATGATGTTTAAAGGAGTTAAGACTTCTTTATTGGCTTTCTGCGCTGCAGTGAGACTAATAAATGGATATCAGAAAGTATTTTCCCTATACTTACATCCTTTATATCATAAAACACTATACAAAGTGGGGAAAAAAGCAGTCACACTTATTTGAACATTGCCACAATGAGCTGGGAAAGGCAGTTTATGTTGCCCTTGAGCAGAACATCCCAATGAGGCTCGATGTAGACATAATGTTGACAATGTGTGTTCCTTTGTAATCCAATTACCCCGCTGACCCAGACTGCCCACACGTCTACCTTGTTAATACACCAGCAGAAACCACCAGGTAGTTCACATCCTTTAGGTCACACTGCTAATTTAATACACTCCAGATAATTTCATTCTGACCCCTGACCTCTGATTGATTACTTAAACGATACGAGTCTCTTTTAGGAAAGGTGTCTTCATCAATAAATCTGAAAGGGAGCACAGCAGGTAGAAGCAAGAGGGGTCGGGAAAGAGGTTTATCATAGGAAAATCAATCGAAAGCCAACTAATAAATTCTGTCACACTCAAAAACAATCAAGGAGACACTCTTTGCTCTTGGATTTGCGGAAAAAAAACAAGGCATACAACCTATGAAATCACTCCACGAAAGACAAGCAGTGATCTTTTTAGTGAATGATTGTTGAATAGCATGAGGAGGGATGAGCGAACAGAGTGATGAGGGTGTAATCCAGGGTCAAGGATGGATATTTGTGAAGTGGCAGTGTCGGTGTGGATAATGGCTAGTGAGAAGTCAAGAACCATTTAATTTGCTCTCCCATTTGCCTAATTTAAACCCTCCATTTAGATTTTGTCTTTTGGGGCTACTTAAGATAATTCTCCCATAATTAAAATGGACTGTGTCAAATTGAAAACCCATTACATTATTTAAGAAATGATACCTCCCAAATACAAATGTAGCTACATGTGACCACTGCATACCCCCTAAAGACAGATGTGATGCTTTGTTTAGCAAACATAATGCATGAAATATATTTGAAAAAGTCCAGCTGAAATTATCTTGCAAGATTCAGATATCCACAGAAAATTATCAGCGAGATAATCGATGGATCACTGTGACTACAATATACAGACTGTAAGAGTCCCCCATGAGTCTTTTAGATAAGATATATATCTTGACTAATATCAAATAAAAAATGACCCTTTTAGTGATTCTCCCATCTATGAGCTTTTGCTCTTTTAAACTGTTTGCATTAAGCGTAACCTTAGATAAATGAGTACGATGAACCAAATCCTTTTCAATTTAGAGAAAATATCATATCGCGCTAAGCTCAGAGGCTGCAGCACTTACACTGTGAATTGCATTCCATAATGATTGATTCTCTTACACACTGACAGAAAGGGGAGGCGAGGGGGTGGACTCACTTGACCATTCACTGAGAAGCTGAAGTCCTTGTTTCATGTAACGCACACGTCGGAGACAACCGTTGCGCGGGATTACTAACAGGAAGTGATCAAACCAGTGTATTATTTACGTCGTGCATGGTAATGTGTGGATGTTACTGTGTGCAAGCGAGTGCCTGATTCAACCAAAGTGGCCTCTGCTCACCAGTCTGATGTCCTAGTCAAGCTGGCAGCAGTGATATGAGTAATGCCCACTATCACGGAGAGGCAGGGAGTGGAACAATTGGCTTGTCAAATAAGAACCATTTGACAACTTCTCAAAGAAGATCAATTATGGTCAGTGTCCTGATCAAAGCCCTGACACAAGTGTGGCTGTGTGGCACATGGCAGCCAGAGCATGACTTGCTTGCTCATGTAAAAGCATTCTAATAGTCTTGGTCTCAGTGGTTTTTATGCTGTAAACGACCGCTGCTGATTGCATGACAAATCGTTAAATGATATGACGAGCGTATTATACTGGTAGCTCAGCTACTTAACCATCTGCTGAAAACACAATTATGCCTTAGCTCAGGCTGATGTGGCAGGAAATGGAGGAAGGGGGCATCCTATAATAACACGATGTAGGTATTAAAAGTTAAGGTGAAGACAAATTCGAAGAGCAGTTCTCTGTGGTGTAATGGTACTGACTTACAGTCCCCAGCCCCCACCCCTGGCCTCACAAGCATCCTCTTTCCCAAGTAGATGAGGCTTGCGCTATAGTGTGACGGTATTACAGGCAGGAGATGTGATTACCAGATCTCAATCGACTGTAATTCACCTGTCATCCCTGTCCTTAATATGCAGCTGCTGTGCTCCAGTGAACCCAGACTCTGAATGACACTGGCTCCTGACGTTTGATCCAGCTCATGGACGCTGATGTTTCTTAATTATTGAAACAATGGAGTGAGAAGCAAAATGAGCTAATGGGGAAAATAGTGCCCAGCCAGGTTAATTTGGGGTTCATCAAATTACTGTGTGAATTAGAGTGACGTCGTAAATTACAACAGGCCTGTAATGAAGAAATGGAAACTTAGAGCAAAAGGAAGCTTTCTGCAGCAGCAGCAGAATATACCTCGACCCAGATAATTAAATAAAAGTGCAGCCTACAAATTAGAAAGCCTTTTGTATTCTGAAAAGAGAGGCTATTCTGTGGGCTGTAAAAATGGGAATGACCCACACATGCCCTGAAGGGGAAGAGAGGGAAAGGACAGATCTCTGCTGCATAAACCTGCGAACGAGCACAGAGATCCGAAGAGAGGGGGCAAAAAGAGAAAGAGGTCATTCACCAACATGAAAGAGCTGGTAAATGGAGGACAATAGTGGGGCGTATTTTATTGGGAGTAGGTAAGAAGTAAGGGCTGGCAGAGGCAGGGAAAGATAAAAACTGGAGAGAAGTGGGGAGAGAAGTGGCGAGGTGAGCAGGGGTGAGAAATTTCACTGCACCCCATTTCTCTCTGACATTCTTCAGCCCGTCTCCTGAGCCCATCCGTCTTGGATGACAATAGCACCCTGATTTGCATACCAAAAACGCTTTCCGATATGCGCCTTCCAAGTCGTTGTGAGAGATTAGAAAATATTGACAATTATTGACAAACCCAAAAGCGTGGGCAAAATTCCATCTGTAATATTGCATCTACCATTTTATTTTCTTATTTTCTTCCTTCTTATGAGGGCGCATTATTGACTCAAAAATCTGATTGCTGTTGCAGAGGCTTATGAGCAGAGGTGGGGTGGTGCGCAGTTTTGGCTTATTGGGGAAGTGGCTGTCGGTGTGCTTTGGATTTGGCGTTGTGCTGTTATTGCTTGTTTGTGCATATTTCCCAATGACACAGACTTTAATTAAGATAATCATCACTTTGGTACCCCGCATGGCTCTACTGTGGGGCCTATGCAGATTAAGGCCAGGTCTGTACAAACCCCATGTGATCAGTAATTCTGCTTGTGGGCAAACCTTGTGATTACAATGATAAATGCATGACATAAAAGAGAGGATGGGAATGGAATACAGCATGCAAGAATTAAAGGGCCATGGAACAATTGCTGAGATATTAAGCAGCATCATCAGTCCAGAACTCGTGAAGAGAGATAGGGGAAATGAATGCAGTTAATTGAATAAGTCAGACACCGTAAGGGGAAGCCAGTTATTAAAAAGCCAAACTGTTACACAGGCTGAAATATGGCATCTGCACTTGGAAAAGCACCTTTTTCTGTTTAAGAAAAGAGAACCAGAAAGCAAACAATTCATAAAGCAGATATTCATTGCAAGAAACGAGGTCATTGCCACAGATAAGTATTTGCCAATAGATAGAAGTGGTACAAAGGAATCATAAGTTTCCTTAATGCCCTGCCTCCTGACTTTAAAGTAACTCCAAATTCCTCACTGTGAGGCCAAAGATCTTGTTAAGAGGTACAAATTGTCCTTAGTACTACAACAGAACAATCTCCGGTCCCAAGCTAATTAAGTTTCTCGTGTCCCGGCTATTTGTTGTTTCTTAATGAGAGCACTCGGCACCCCTCCCAAGCTCCATACTGTAATTAAATGACAATGGGAAGATGACGTGGTGAAGGATAAAGAGCAGGAAGAAGGTAAAGTGGAAACTCGTCCTGTCTGGTGACCTGCCCTCACAAGCTATCTCTCTCTCTCTCTCTCTCTCTCTCTCTCTCCCTCTCTCTCTCTCTCTCTCTCTCTCCTCCCTGTCTTTGTATTCCTCTCTTGACTGGCTTCTCTTTTTCCAGTAGGCTGTTTGACAAGCTGCCAGTTCTAATGCCCTCAGTGCAATGTCCCTTGTCAACTCCCATAAACTCTTATATCTATCAGAGCTTCCTCTTAACAAAAAAAGAAGCTTCCATTATCAAAGTGATTAAAAATGATCTTTAATTCCGGGGACAGCCAAGGGTAAGGTGGGTTTAGACAAAGAGCCAATGGCAATAAAGTTCCACATCTGCATATCTTTATTATATTCTATTTGTTGTAACCTGCATCTCCTTGTCGACGTTCGTCTTTTCTCCGTCAGCGCTCCCTTTGGCTGTTTCTCGTTGCCTCTCTCGTCACATCGATGAGGAGTGTTAAGCGCTGATACAGTAGTGTACACGGATCAATTGATCGCACTGACCCCGACACCAAAATGTAAATGCTGTTGTTAGGTAACAGCTTATGGAAAACCCACTCCATCACATAGATTTGGAAACAGGGGCTTTGAAATATGCATATTTAGAAAAACTTTGCATATATAATTTCATAAGTAATGAGATGTATGTTATTAATAGTCAATATGGTAATTATAGCATTAGCTGACATGGAATAAAATTGGAGTATATCTCTGCATATTATCTTTTATATACCAAATTTTTAATTAGTGCATTTAGATAAGTCGAGGAAAGATGCAATATCGTCATCTCTGAAACATCTTACCAAGGTGAGATAAAATAGAGGGGATATAAATGTGATGTAGTGCAGCGAATAAAAGTTGTGGTGATGGTGAAATACCTTAAGAGCATAACTCTGCCATGCATCAAAAGTACATGCTGTCAAACTTGTTAATTTAATTACCTGAGTTGTGTAGGGGATTTTAAATGGCCAGAGAGGTAGTTAGTCTCTGTGCCAGTGGAGGCCACCTCGGTGTCAGCCGGCTGCTTTCATTCACTTCCTTGCATCCTTTGCAGATACACCGCCAGGCCTTTCACAAGCAGTGCCTCAATTACACTTACAAGGTGGTGGTGGTCAGGGGCGTGAAGAGGAAAAGGAGAAGCGGGAAGGTAAGGTGAGGTGAGGGGAAGAGCAGCTACCGGAGAGAAAAAGAGGAATAGCTTTGGACAAGATTTTGTGCAGGAAAGTGAAATGTAGGAAAGCTGAAATGTTGGACAGGCTTAATTAGAACCATTACAGGGTGGCCATCTGGGGTTCACAAGGCTGTCTCTTACTCACAGCAACAGAATATGATTAATGAAAACCCACAAAGTGATGAGTACTAATGTTTAATGCAGAAAAAGAAGGGCGTGTTAAGAGTACATCTGACACAAACAAGAAGTGGCAACTGGCAATGTGTAGCTTCAGTGCAGAGCAAAGGAAAAGCAAATCACAATTTTTTAAATGGCCTTTCAGATGAGAAATTGATCAGCATCTGGTAGAAGACTTTTAAGGCAAGGGATGTGGGGATGTGCTAAGAGAAGACGGAGGGGAGAGCGTTGTTTACTTTCTTTGGAAAGATGAGAGTGCAGGACAGGATGGGGACGGGACGTGATGAATTCTCCTAAAGAGCAGCACTGGACATCAGACAGAAAATGTGATGAGGCACAAAGGCCTCCCAGCGCATATCAAACAGATGATTTCAGTCTGAGTGATGTTGTCTTGGTATTATCGACTATATGGTGAGACTGAATGATAATGCCAGCGGCTGAAGAGGAGGACAGGTTAAAAAGAACTGCATGGACAAATCTGTGACTGCGTATCTAATGCATACCAAATTCTTTGTTCTGCTTTCTAGCTTTACACTCACCAGGCTTGCATCTATCATCCGCGCTGTCTGCTTAACTCACCTGTTTGAGTGAATTTCAACCCCAGGTGGTTCACAGACTTTGTTTTGCATTTGTCTGGTTTTGCATTAGTACTCTCTAATGTGCTGCAACTCAGCTTTTACTTTCCCTCAGCTCAGTGTCAGATATTAAAATCATGTATCGTTATTTTTGCCAGCCAGTGGCTCTAATGGATATACAGTCATGGCTGGAAGTTTTCATACAGTCATTATGGGCATGGTGACTGTATATAAATGGACTGTATGTGGATGTTATGGTAAATTAATGGTTTCTTTCATTTTTCATATTGAATCATTGTCCTGTTGGAACACCCAACTGTGTCCAAGTTTCAGCTGTCTAGCTATTGATTTGAGATGATGGTGCACAATTTGGAGATAGTCCTTCTTCTTCATTATTTCATCCACTTTTTTACAAAGTTCAAGTACCACTGGCAGCAAAAACCCTCCAGAGCATGATGCTACCACTAACATGCTTAACAGTTTGAACAGTGTTCTCAGGTTTGAAAGCTTCACCTTTCCTCCTCCAAACATGCCTCCATCATTGTGGCCAAATAACTCAGTCTTCATCTTGTCTGATCATAAAACATTTCTCCGGAAGGCGTTTTACTTGTCCATGTGGGTAGCTTTAAATTTCCGTCAAGCTTGAAGGTGTCGATTTTGGAGCAGATGCTTCTTTCTTGGTCCTTACCCTTGGCGATGTAAAAATCTCTTCACTGTGGACAGTGACGCTGGTGTTCCAGTAGTTTCCAGTTCATGGCAGGCTTGAACCTTGGTGGTTCCTGGGTTATTCCTGAACATCCTAACCAATTTCCTCTCATCTGAAGATGACAGTTTGGGTCTTTTTCCAGAACTGATGAGCTTGGACTCTGCAGTTGATTAGAAATGGTTCTAAGAGATGTTCTCAGCTTGCATAAATCTACAGTTCTGTACCAAACAAGCTGTTTTAACTCTCTTCATCCTACTTTTTTGATTAGCTGTTCGTCGCAAACAGAAAGTTTTAACAGTAGCTGGGTGGAGCTTATGTTCTTGTAGCAAGAGTTGTGTTTGAGATGGCAGTCTGCTCTCATTGACATCATGGAGAGCCAAGAGTAGAAAAAGCAGGTGGTGCAGTCACTTACACAAACAGTTACCTAATTATATAAATTTTTGGCCATATTTATTATGAGCATGCACCATTGTAACAGCATATATTACCAGACACAGAAAAAACTATTATTCCTCCCACTGGACCAGCTTCCTTTTTACTATTCTTTGCCTTAAGCCTTTAGTCAGAATGACCTTTCCCATGATGATTCATTCAGGACTTCTCATTTAAGCTATTACTTTATGTGTGTGTATAATATATTACATATGATTTAATAGTTAAAATCAGCACATTTGTGTTTAGCATGCTTATTGTCTGGCTGTACTGTACTGCTCTGCAAATTTCAGCAAATTAAAAAAATTCTGACTGAGATGCATTTTCTTGAAACACTTAACCACTGCTTCTCGTTTGGGTTGAGGAGAGGTGTTTTTCTGGTTTTTGTTCCTGTAAAATAAACATGTAAAAGACAGCAACCTAAACATTTCATTAAGTTCTTTTGTTGACCAGTACGAGGGTCCGTCGCACTTTTTGCAGCTCCTCATCACTAGATTCACCACTGCTGTCTATCTGTAGTGTTATGAGCCTATCAACAACTGTCAGCTCCACTTCCCGGCAAATATTTTCTCAACATCCAGTCATGGTTTGAAAATAGTCTCAAAATGCAAGTTGTGCCAATGTTGAGAGGCAATATCAATGCCAACTTGATATTTCTGGAAATATTTCTGGATGTTCGAGCAAAGAAAGTTTGAGTGGAAGGATTATCTTATATTGTCATTTTTTTATCAAATAAAACAAAATGAAATTTTAAAAAATTGTGATCGACAACCACAACCAGTTTTGATCCGTAGAGACAATATTGCTGTTTCAACCCCATTTGAAGGGTTCAAGCCATGTGGGAGTCTGGACTCACTGTAAGTGCAGTGCAGAGGTCAAGGTTGTTTAAAAGAACACCTCTTATATTTTGGTTAAAGGTTATTCTCTGTTACCACTGTTTCCCATATACAGTAGTGACTCCAACCTGCTTCACTCTGTCTGTAGGGGGAGGGGCACACAAACACACAAGTGTTATCTTTTTGAGGACATTCATTGACATTAATATATTCCCGTGTTTCTCAAGTCTGACCATCAAAACTAAGTCCCACGCCCTAACATAAACTGAATTCCAACTAGGGGATATTGATCAGTTTTAGCCAGAAAAAATTACACTCTCCCTGAAGAGGCGCTCTGCTAGTTATTTTAATTCTACACACCAACTATTGAATTGTGATTTTTTTTTTTGCACATTTATCTATCACTCTCATTACTTATTTATTTCTCTATTGTCCTTGTTGTGTTTTTTGTGACGTGGTGTGCATGTCTGTGTTATTGTCAGTTGTAGCAGCATTCTAGCCCATATTACAGTATAGAAACAATTTAAGGGCCACCGAGAAGAGCTTTACATTCAGTGCTATCCTGATGGCCTTGTGAAACCATTTCAGTGGATGAGCAGTCTAATTGGGTTGTGTAATAATTCTGCACAGCAGCCTCTGAAATCATGAATTGCTTATTTCCCGGCACTCCAATTTAAAAATAGTACGGAGTAGTCACAGATGTAATAGTTTTCTTGGTTTGGTTTTACAGCAGGGTCTCAGCTGGGGCCACGGTGCACTCCTTGTTTTTGCTGTCCCACTTTAAGATTTAGGCTGTCAAAAAATGTTTATTTTTACATAAAAATCTGACCACATGCAGCTTAAATCTTTAAAGATGACTGACTACAAACTGACTAGCCACTGCTCTAACAACCCGCACTAGTGAACCTTGTTACAATCTTTATGGGGAAAAAAAAAAGATAATCCCTCTTGCTGTGGTTTTAAACCCCACCCGGGAGACATGGGCGTATTACGAGGATGATGATTTCTGTTTGTGCCTCCAAGCTGTTCGTGTCTGGGTAAGTAAACTTTCATGTTTCCTGTCAATGTTGCTGCTGCCTGAAACATAAGAAGAGCAAAATGATTTGGTAGTTAGGGAACAGAAACCAGGTGCCTGCAAGAAAGTGACATAAAAACATAGAGGAGGAGAGGAGGACAGAGAGCAATAGGGCATAGCACTCGGGAAGAAAGGAAGAGAAGCAGAAAATGAGGTAATGAGGGACGGCGGACAGAGAAGAGAGTCCTCACTTTGCACAGAATTAGAGGGTTATAGCATGAAAAAAAATGGCATGAAGAGAGAAGGAGAGCAAGAGATGGAGAGCAGATGTCCATATAGCACTAGAGACTGTCACAAAGCTGCTGTAGTATTCTCATCGTAACAATAGTGGCAGATTGAGTTGGATAGGGTTCACAGGCCTGAATACTAGCCAGTCAGACAAAGCTATTGAGCGGCTCACCTGTGTTATCTGGCCTGCTGTTGAACACTCCCCTTTCTGCAGCAGTGAGCAGGCTCGGGTTACACCGCTCACCGACGGGCTGCAGTCAATCACGCTTCCCCTCTTGTGAGGAGACACCTTGCGCACAGCTCCGCAAGGATGCACCAAAGCTACAAAGGGATCTAAGGACTTAATCAGAAGAGAGAAAAGTGCTTGTTGCAGACTGACATCGATAGCTGTTTACAGGAATTTCCCCTCAGAGTGCAGCTGTTGGGTCGTGCTGTCATTAAATATCATCCAGCGCTCAAAGCGACAAGAATAAGTGCGGCTTAATCTGTTACTTGCTTGTTTTGTTTAGTTTGATATATGGATTTGTCCTCAGCAGCGTTGTCATTGACCCATGCGTTTTCTAATTATCCAATTCACAAAAGGACATCATAACAGCTAACTGCAGTACATGATCCCCATTATTTCTCCATGAGATGTCATGTTTATAATTGGAAGTATTATCTCATTGATCACAGCTGCTATTGTTATCATCATAATTACCACTACAGAGTCATTTAGATGGTAATTTAGCCATTTCTTACCAAACACGAAGCCATCCATCTTATTCATGGCGTCCTTTGGGATTGGCTATTGTTCTTAAAGATAAACCAGACTTGATGAGATTTTTGATACTTATTATACTTGCAGTATAATCTTGGGTGTCAGCAGTGTAGTGGGATGTTTTAAAATAAGATTTACACCAGGCTGACCTTTTGTCCAAGGCTCTCCTTGTTTCTGCTTCTACCTTGCTAGTGACTTTTGTCACAAAGGTCTTATAAATATGGATGCCATCTGCTCAAGGCCATAACGCAATTTTAGAAATAGGAGGAGTTTTTTTTTTTTTTTTTTTTTTTTTAAAGTGGGTTGAAATGTTCACTTGGGTTGGAAAATTGGACCTATACACCTTTAGCGAAGGTTGCTTTTTGATGTATTTTATCTTATATGGTGACACTTATTTATTTCTCTCACAGCTTGTGCCACTGCACTGCAGAACAATCTGATGGAAGTGCAAAAAAAAAAAAAAAAAAAATGGAGAGAATGAAAGATATGTATTTTCTATACTGCCACACATTTTATATGAAGTCCGAAAAAAAAAATCCATGAGCTCCTATAAAAAGCGATGGTATTTTGAACCAATGTACTTTTTTTTAACCTAACATTCGGGCTAATGTGCCGGTTGGCACTGGATTGCTGCCAGTTGTGCAGGATGTTATCTTAATTGGCATTTCCAGAGGCATTATAATGGCATCACATAAAACACACAAAAAACCTTTAATAGAAATCTTTAGTAGAATATCATAATGCCAAAGATGGTGGTTGTCCTAGCCTTCCCTCTGAAAGAGCCAATTATCTGATTTGTAACAGCAGAACCAGCAAACATATAAGCTGAAAAATGGTGTTGTAATGATGCACACACTCAGTTCATGACTGTTTGAACTGTGTGGTTGCAGAGAAATCTAACTACTAATGCAGTAAAGCTGAAGCTGACTGTACTTATTGCTTTTCTTGGCTTATTGTATCACATGAATTAGCGTGGTATTTGTTAAAGTCCTCTGGTTGGATGAGTCATTTATCCCTCTGGATTGATCCACCTGCACTGCATAAATAACCTGCAAGGAAAAAAAGATAGAACTAGTGAATAAATAGTGATTCTGTACATGCAGTTTTTTTTAATGCATGGGGGAGAAAAAACACTTAATTAGGTTCAGGAACCAAAACTAAAGTTTAGGAAAAGAACATGGTTAAAATACACACTTTCACAACATCAACTATATATTAGCCAAACTTGTCGCTCGGCTCATGGCAACCTCTTTTGATCATATTTTAATGTGAGGAAACAAAAAAAACTATAAAATTTAGCTTTAAGAAGGAGGCAGGGTGGTGGGTGGCACCATCATACTGTATGACCTTCAAGACAAGAGTTTAAATCCTGTCTTGGGCATGCTTTTGTTTTTGATTTGAACTTTTCTGTTGCTGTTTGGCTGGAAAAACCGTCCATGGCTTGGGCTCAAATACACCTCTTCACTATGCCAAACACATGTTAAAGTGCAAGAAGCTCCTCTGGCATTTGCTTGTTACCGAGGAATCACACAACACTGATGACACCAGAGAATTTTTCCCAGCAACTCATCACATCTTTTTCTGACTTTGACAGACCCCAGCTGAGCTCTTATTGGATTAACCTGAACATGGAAGAATGACGCTAAGGTGGTTTCCAATTTATTATAATGTTAAGCCTACAAGTTTCAAGCATCAGAACCCGGAAAGGGTTGTCATCTTCTTTTTCACATGCAATAAAACGGACTTTAAAATGCTTTGAGTGCTCTAGCAGAGTATACGAACCAGTCAATTTACCATTACCACAAAAACGAGATGCACATCTGCAGTGAAAACTTTGCTACCACCTCTGGTACATCGAGGGTCTTCTACTGAAGTATACCGGCCTTCCCTACACATTTTAAGGTGACGCTTACAGAGTACCCAATGCAGTAAAATGTGGTGCCGACATGTCCTGATCAAGCATCAGTATGTGACAAGTTGGGAATGAGACTCACAAACATCACAAGCCATGTGGGACACACTACATTACTTCAACTTTAGTACATTCTTACAACAGCTGCCCCAAGCCTCCCAGCACATTTCCTAATGGCAGAATCATGGATTCTTCAAAAAGAACATGATCTGAACTCAATACAATAAACAATTTATGCACCATAAATCCTGCAGGACACATTTTTATAGCATTTTTTATAAGCAACAGTCTTATAACAAAAATGCCATATTTGTTTTATGGTGCTGACATGCTAAGAGATTGGAAAAACATGTACCAAGATCAAGCTCCAGAACACCAAGAGCATCCCGTCTTGTTAACTCGTTTCAGCTCTGTCTTCATTCATCATTCAAAAAAAGAGAAAAAAAACCCCACCATTTCTCCCACTATTGTCTTCTACACAAGACTGACATCACTCTGTTGCTTGCCTCACACCCTTTCATCTGTTTTCTACCCCCGACTCATCCTCATGGAGCACACCCATATATTCACTCAAAAGAGCATTTTACACACAGCTTGTCAAGAGGAACAGATATCATTATCAACAGAGATAAAGAATCATTACTCTGACAGCTTACAAACAGCTATGTGACCCTGAGTGTGGAAGAGAAATTATAGGATGTTATCTCGTGATGATCTGAACTGTGATCTTTGTGCACGTGCAAGCACATATAGCTGACTTTTACTGTGCAGTCGTCATTTTCGGAAATTGTCTGTAACCAGCCTGAGTGATACCCTTCATGCAGTTGCAAGCGCGTCCTTGGCAACGCTACCCACTGCAGGAAGAGGGAGAGAACAAGAGTAAGAGAGGCAGATCGACATTGAAAGACAGAAAGAGAGAGAAGGTGCTGTGTAGGAGGAGAAGGTAGTGCTGCTTTATTATCTGGAATTGGCAACAGCACAGGAAACCACGGGATTCATCAGGCATGATACACATGTACAAAACACACACGAATACATTAAGCAATGCTGTTAAACAAGCTGCAACTAGCTTCATAGCAATATGTGGTCACTCTATATTAATGAACAGTGACAAAGTTAGATTTGAATGCCAGCAACTGTTTATGTTTCTCATTTGCAATAACAAAAATGAATAAATGTCTCTACCGCCTACATTTTATTTAATATTTTTTTTATTTTCTGATTAGAGAGAAAATTAAAGTTGAAATTGTTAATCCCGCTATGCTATAAAGGTCAGAAAAATATGCATCTATGTTTCTAAATTGCTTTCAAATCATTTAAAGCCTATGTCTACCTGGAGTTAATAAATATATGCTAAATTTGAATATTATACCAACAACACATTTCAAAAAATGCTGGAAAGAAAGAAAGAAAGAAAGAAAGAAAGAAAGAAAGAAAGAAAGAAAGAAAGAAAGAAAGAAAGAAAGAAAGAA
>JAVDPK010002908.1:5853-21734 GCA_034780415.1 Cichlasoma orientale | reverse complement strand
ACAATTTCATGCTCTCAACTTTGTGGGAACAGTTTGGGGATGGCCCCTTCCTGTTCCAACATGACTGCACACCAGTGAACAAAGCAGGTCCATAAAGAAATGGGTGAGTGAGTTTGGTGTGGAAAAACTTGACTAGCCTGCACAGAGTCCTGACCTCAACCTGATAGAACACCTTTGGGATGAATTAGACTGGAACCTACAAGCCAGGCCTTCTCATCCACCATCAGTGTATGACCTCACAAATGTGCTTCTGGAAGAATTGTCAAAATTCCCATAAACACCTTGTGGAAAGCCTTCCCAGAAGAGATAAAGCCTTTATAGCTGCAAAGGGTGGGCCGACATCAAATTAAACCCCATGGATTAAGAATGGGATGTCACTCAAGTTGATATGCATGTTTAGGAAGATGAGCAAATACTTTCGGTAATATAGTGTATATTACAGAAGTCCAAGTCCAAGATGATATTTAGATAACTATACTGTATTGTAACACTTAGCTTATTAGATCTATCAGAGGCACAGTTCATACCAGCCCCTATAGTTATGAATATTAATTACATATTCACAAAATGTTTCATTCTTTACGTCATCATTATCTGCCTTTGCTGTCAGTGTGTTGGTATACAAAAGAGGCTATTTCAAGAAGTGGGTTTTGACATGTGACAGTAGGAAAAATATTGATGCAAAGACTGGAAGACAGAACTCCACCATGCTTTAGAAAACAGCTGCATGAACTTGTTTTTGTTATTCATACGGGGAAGTTGCAATCTATTGATTTAAAATGTCACCATAAATGCAAAGAGTCCGAGGTTCTGCAAAATTTGGACTGAATTTGACTTAATTTGTGTTTATGGATAATGATTGATTTTTTTTTCTTGTTTTCACTGCTGTTTTTTTTTTTTTTTATGTTTTTACATTTTTTTAACAATCCCACATGGATGAGTTGTGTTTTGAGATGTGGCTATAATTTATTTATTTTGAATTTATTTTTATTTTTATTTTATTTTTTTCAGATGCATCTGTTACACGTTGAATTTCATCATCAGAGCTGAAGATGTACAGGACACTGTGCTGTAGATGTGCAGATGCTGCATGAGAGTCTCAACCTCTTAACCTATGATATGTCTGATTCTGAAAGTCCTGTGTGAGGCCCATATTTAAAAATATTTATCTTGTTTGCCAAGATTCAAGTTCGCATGTACTGGTTAACAAGGTTGCAGCCGGTCTACAGAGACAAAGAAGCTGGAGCAAAATGTTTTTATTATGCGTTAGTCTTCTCGCAAGAAAGCTGGAAGGAATGTGTTTTCTCTGTTTGTCACTTCTTCTTTGTTCCACGCTAACAAATTATTTGTGGGTACACCTTTCTCTGCAAATAAGCCACATAATAAAGCATGAAGACCTCAGTGCCTCAAGGCTTGTGTTTTATTTGAAACTTTTCCACTTGTAAGCAGCAAGTAATTGATTCACACCTACAAGATGACTGTGCAGGACACGTTTCTTAAACAGGATCCTGAAATACGACCGTTCAGTAGGGCTCATATTTCACACACTGTTTGTTTAAACTATTATTTGACGTCCCATTCTTATCTTTGCCTTCTTGATACAGTTTTGGACACACATTTTAACATTTAAAGGGGACCTATTAAGCTCATTTACAAATCCATATTTTTTTAAATCTCATGCTGTACCATGGTGAATCTCCTCACTTTATCTTCTGTCTGAAACAAGACATTTTAGCTCATTTTAGTGACATCAAGCAGAGCCAAAGCCACTTGTAAATTACCTGCTGCAGATTTCCCTGAATTTGTTGTGTGGTTAATCTCATAAAACTCTTGAAAACAAACAAATAAACAGATTTATTTTTTGTTTGTTTGTTTGTTTTGTTTTGTTTTATCCCTTTGTTGCCATTGTGAGACACTGTTAGCACCTTGAGGTAGAGTTTTGGTGCAGAGCTCATTTTGGCAGCTTTAAACTTGACATAAAGTGAAGAGGAAAGAATGAACAAAGCGGAGGCACAATCAATGTGAACATTTTCCATTACCTTCATGCAGGGCTGAAAGTAACCAGCTTCACGACTCCCCCGAAAATTCATGCAGTACTTTTAGTGAGGGCAAAGTCTGTACTGGCAAGGCTCCAGCATAAGTAAATCCCACACTTCTTGGCAACAGAAATCTCTGCATAGCTGAAATCTTGCCCACTCTGTACAGATTTTGTACCCTTGTTTTCTTATATCCTACATTACTGGTTGCAAAATCCATGCAGCCTCCACTCTAGTAACCGAGGGAAAAATGAGGAACTTTGTTCTTCATAACCCTCATTAGTTGAAGTGTTATACTGTAGCACAGGGGGGCTGATTGCCTGAGCAATACTGTTTGTTAATCTGATCATGTTTGTGTTTGGAGCCCAGCAAACAAGCTGCCATAAGCAAGCTGAAACAGTGAGAGAGAGATATCTCTTCCTCCCCACTGAAAAAAAACACACACACACACACACACACACACACACACACACACACACACACACACAGGCTTCTCCCAGGCTAAATAATGACGATCGGAGGCACATAGCTTAGGTGATTAATTATCCATGTCACCAGATGGGACGATGAGGAAAAAAAGTCAGATTTTCTTTTTTTTTTCCTAAATGCATTTCAGAGTGAGGATTCGATTGGGGTAATGACAGCCATATGTTGACAGATGACCACAGGCTAGTATTAATCAGAAATACAGATATGGGATGTTACCAGGACAGGCGACTGTATATATATGTATGTGTGTGTGTGTGTGTGTGTGTGCGTGTGTGTGTGTGTGTGTGTGTGTGTGTGTGTGTATGTGTGTGTGTGTGTGTGTGTGTGTGTGTGTGTGTTTCTGTAACTCATTCATAACCTATTTAGACCTGCAAACAATTGAGGAAAACAACTAGATTTTAGCAATGTTTAGATTTTTCCTTTTTAAATATATTCAGAATTTTTTAGTTCGGACTCTTTGCTGTGTATTTTTAATCTACCTACTAACGTAGTAACTAATTTATCACGTTCAGTTAATACTGTTGCAAATTATTCAAAAAGGAACCAGTCAAATTCTCCTTTTGATCATTTAAGCAGTTCCTTTTGGCCCAACCTAGCCTATCAAAAAGGTCTTCACTGTATCTTTTTAACCAATTTACAGATAGCCTAAAGTGAAAGAATAATGGAAACTATTCTACCGAGTGAAAAACAGCCTTTTATAGAAGAAGTAGTAAGTCTTCTTCTATAAATGCCATCTGTATAAAACTAAGGGGTAAAATAAAGCACTTTAGCTAAGAAAGTATGACAATTTTAATTAATTAATTGGCTCTTTTTGTCTCTGACAAGTTGTGGTTGAAAAGACTGAAACCAGAAGGATTGGATCTTGCCTCGGGGATGCTGGGTACGCACAGGGGACCACTTATGTAGTCTGGTCAGGCGGAGACCGGTTCAGGTCATTTTATCCCTCATTACATGGTTATACATGTCAAATATTTCCACCCTGGAGCCCCATCATTTTTCTTTTGAAGCCTTTTCAAAAAATTCAACCAAAACCTAAAACACCTTCCCCGTAAGAATAAATGTGAGTAAAGTCAAAGTGCAAAGACACTGGATTAGTTTAAGATTCCGTCTCAGAGCAAGTTTATGTTTTTTGAAATTATATGTTATAGATGAACAAAAACATCTTGACATTTACATCACTGATCACAAGACAGCTTAACCTTCACTACCTCCTAGTAAATAGACCAATGTACTACTACTACTACTAAAAATAATAATAATAAGCAAAAGAAAATGGAATATTTGTAGAAGCATTCTGCATGCCTAGGTGCTTGGTTTTATACACCTGTGGCCATGGAAGTGATTGGACCATCTGAATTCAATGATTTGGTTGGGTGAGTGAATACTTTTGGCACTATACTGTATAAGCAGAGGCAAGGCCATGCGGGGCTTCGTATGTGATTAATCAATTCTTAAAACAAAATCTAAATGTCAGCGAAGAGAGGCAAGAATAGGGGTCACAAGCTATTTTATGTTAGCAGCTGAGCAACTGTGCTTTGGCCCAACTGAAGGTCTAAGCAGGGCTGAGTGGTGCAAGTGAAAAGTAGGTTACAATATAACTAGATGGAAAAAGCTTAAGTTATTGGCTCATAGCATTGGTTTAATTTTAACAATGTTTCTTAGTTAAAATAAATTGGACTGAATGAGTTTAGAGACATAAAATAAATAAAAAATTAAATTGTTGGGGAAAAAAAGCCAAGATCTGATGATATATTCAGTTTACCCGAATGAATCATTTGCAGGATGCACTGAGAAACCTTTAAACCTTTTAGTGAACAAATTTAGATGAACCACAGGTGAGTATTTGTAATTATTCACATGGATTGATCAACCAAAGGATTTCGAATCTTTGTTTGTTTTGTTTTTTTGGCAGGTAAGTGTTCACATTTTTTTCACAGGTTGCAGGTTCTGGTAAGTTGAAATTGGTTTTACTGATGCAGTCTCAGGTAAGTTCTCTCACAGGTAAGGATGCAGGTAGGAATTTACTGTTTCTTCTCAGACTTGGGTGCAGTTCAGTGTCCCTGGGTTTCACAGGTTTGAAAGTAAGCTGGCACACCAAAATAAAATCTGCGATGGAGGAGGAAAAAAATAAAAATAAAAAATAAAAAATATGCTAAGTGCACAAACACAAGTTTAACAGTCTCAGAACTACTCAACAGTCCCACAAGGAATGGATAGGAGGTTAAATCTTGCAGGTGTGCCAACTAGGGCACCCATACCTTTCCATACCCGGTTAACCCACACACACACAGAGTGCAGCAGGTGAAAGACAGAGAGAACGTGTGCTAGGATCTGAGAGGATGGGGGGGAACCATGACAGATATGATGTTGAGGGCAAAGAGATAATGTGGTAACTGACCTCCTTAGTGAAACAGTTGGAGTCTAACACAAGGAGCTTGGTTTGTCTGGGGTTAAGATGGAGGAAATCTAATTAGTAATGGTAGTGAAACATTCATTAAGGTTGGCAAGGCACATATGAGCCTTGCATATGATTTCCCATAGACACAATGTGAAGGCAGCAATACCATCAAGCTAGACAATCAGTGTTCAAAAGTAGAAAACAACAATAACAAGAATAACAGCAAAACATTAAATAAAACGGTTTTGAATATGAATGGCTTTAATCCTAAGACAAAAAGATTGTTATTCCATCCTTGCGTCTCAAAACCCTTTGTTCTCTTTAGACTGCCTGCTTTAAGGGTACCAGGCAATGAAGATTTTAATTCACTGTGTTTTAAAAGAAACTCATGTCAGCAGTAGTTGTCTTACAGAAAACTGGCTGCTCATCTAAAAACTTGAAATAAAGTTTTGATCAGCGGTAGATTCTTTAGTGGCTAACGTGATATTTAAAACTACAGCAATATTGGTTCACTATATGCTAATGGCAGCTTCATGTTTGTGGCTATAAAAAAAATCAGTTGAGGTCTGAATGCAAAAATGAAGAAGTTTTATGTATATGAGGCAGAAAATGAAATTCATTTGGGTGGCAGGAAGCGTGACCTCGTCACCTATTGATTCCAGCCTGTCTGAATGGCAGATCATCAGGATGTGAGACGCACAGTAATTTTGAAAAAGTATTAAGGCGCCTTCTTTTGACAAACTTCAAACTTTCAGAGTCTTCAGAGTATATGAAGAATGTTTATATTAGTTGTAGTTACTGCCAGTGTTATTAAGTAAGTATTGTCAGGAGAAAGAGAATCAGCCGCTTAGTTAGAACTAAACTGAAGTATAATATTATATAATAAGCTCAAGTTATTCATGTGCAGTTATTTATAAGTCAGTACCCATTATTCATCACCTACTCCTACATAATGTTTATGTAATCAAAGTAAACATCTGTCATGCCACCCTTATCTGAGTTTTACTGCACTACAAACTTCTTAAAGAATGTTTAAAAAGAACAAGGAAAACAAAATCAGAATATAAAATTTCAATGCTATTCCCTTAAAAGTAAATACTACCCAGAGAGTGAGCTGCCTTGGCGGAGGTTTGCGCTCTCTGAGTGCTTCTTGTTTTTAAATGGGATAGCACAGGAGGGACCGCGAAACAGACAGGAGGTGGGGGTGTCAATGGAAGATCAGAAGGGAAAAAGAAACCAATGTTGAAAACTGGCTTTTGAAAATATTAGGCATAATTTTGAGGCTTTTGTGCAGTATTTGTATTGTGTTGAATAACCCGGGAGTATGTGTGTGCTAACTGGCTACATTGAGCAAATATGATGCATCATTAGATAAAAGCAGCACACTGAAAGCATCAGAGTTAACGTGGTCTTTCAAAACTGTAGCAGGAAAAAAAAAATGATTGAAATGCATTTTCAGGAATAGTTTGACATTTTTTGAAATATATTGCTTTCAAAAGAAACACACAAAAAAAAGCAGTAAAATCTTCTTCTCTAACTCTCCAAGATAAAGCAGCTAATGCACAAAATGGCAGGAAAAGAAAAAAGTTTTAAAGAACACCTTATGGAAAGAAAAAACAATCCCAAACAACATATGCCAAAAGGTGAGCTTTTGAAATCCTTAAAAATCACAGCATCTTTACCAGTCATCATGTTATCTACTGTGGGGTTAAGATTCTTCAGTTTGTTATGAATCCATTCTGACAGCAACTTCACACACACACACACACACACACACACACACACACACACACACACACACACACACACACACACACACACACACACCTGAGATAGTTATTACTTTTAAGTGAGCCACTTGCCAGTGTAGAGTTCAGATTGAGGACGATCCTTGCAGCACAAATCTGGCAGCTAACTCAGAAAGACGGTGACTAAAACTTTTAGGCTGTTATCTCACAAACACTGTTCATGCCTAAGACGTCTCAAAGAAGAAGGCGGTGTGGGAGGGCTACTATAGATTTTTTAACTTGCAATGGCTGCTAATTAATTCTTTATGTGCAGCACTGAGAGTAGTCATGCTAACGGTGTTTATTTGGGTTTCAGTCAAGCAGCTGAAGGAATAGATAAATGTCTGAAAGAGGGATGGGTGTGCTGTCCTGAATTTCTGTCTGACAGCCACAGCAATAACAGCTTTTGCTTGTTCCCTTGTCACTTACTGTAGCTGACAAGTTGTTCTGAAATCCAGCTCTAACAACGCAAGACTGCTGCTCACATTCAGCTCCTTTCACTTCAAGGCTTTTTCACATTCTTGACATCAAAATAACACATACAAGTACACGTTTACTTGCTGTTTTATTAACAGGCTGCACAAAAAAAAACTTGTGAGGAGAATAATCACATACAAACCTAACTAATAATATACGTGATTCACTTTGAATATCTTCTTTTTTCTGTCGAGTAGGACGACACTGAGCCCTTTTACTCCATCGCCAAATAGGACTTTGAAAATAATTAAATACTTTTTAACCATTCTAGCAGGTTTGCGAGGTTTTACAGTACAAAACAGCTATCTGCAGCCAGCAGTGAGCTAAACATTAATGTTAGCGTAATATACACTGAGTGTTTCTTTTCATTCACCTCTTTTTACTCTGTTTATACCCCACTCTACATTTAATCATTAGTTATTATTAATCGCTGGCTCTCTTCCACAGCTTGTCTTTCGTCCTCTCTCTCTCCCCCTCCGCTCCAACCGGTCACAGCAGATGGCTGCCCCTCCCTGTGCCTGGTTCTGCCGGAGGTTTCTTCCTGTTAAAAAGGAGTTTTTCCTTCCCACTGTCGCCAAGTGCTTGCTCATAGGGAGTTGTTTTGACTGTTGGGTTTTCTCTGTTATTGTTACCTTACAATATAAAGCACCTTGAGGCGACTGTTTGTTGTGATTTGGCGCTATATAAATAGAATTGAATTGAACTGAACTGAATTAATATGCTATTAATAACAATTTTAACACATCAGTGTTAAGTAATATTGCACTGACTTATTAACTCAATCTGTGATGAACCTGTTCATTTCTTATTATTCCTATGGACCTAAAATACTTATTTACCCCTGCTTCTAGACAAAAATGCATAACTTTTATTGTAGTTTGGCAGCACAGCGGTGTAGTGTTTATCACTATTGCATCACAGCAAGAAGGTCCTGGGGTTGAGTCCACCGGCTGGCTTTTTTGTGTGGTGTTTGTGTGTTCTTCCTGTGCCTGCATGGATTTTCTCCCAGTCCAAAGACATGCATGCTGGGTTCATTTGTGATTCTAAGGTGGCTGTAGGTGTGAATGTGAGTGTGAAAGGTTTTCTGTTTCTCTGTGTTAGCCCTGCAAGACTAGCGACCTGTCCAGGCCGTACCCTGCTATTCATTTGATTTTTGACTGGACACTCTCCTTGATGGCAAAAAATAATTCCAAAGAATCACAGCAAGTGTCAGGAGGATGGTTAAATCAAAACAAAAACTGACATGTATGAGAAAAAACTACAAATATTCATACTGTGTGTGGTGTTCAACGCATACTGCTGTGCTAGAAATTCTCTTCTGGAGCTTGCTTGTGAATGTGAATTACTAACATAAAGTGGCTGATGGCATGGAACTACTTTAATGCGCATAGAAAGGCATTTCACTATAATTAAATCTGTAGAAAAATTTCCAAATGCATGTGAATATATTGTCTCAACTACCTCTATCAAATGTAATAACAAATTGCCAGAAAATATACTTTTTTACCCCAGTGAATAGCTACCTAAGGCTCCATTCATTCTGGACTACCACACGAGCACTCCCCATGAAATAGGAAGTTTAGTTAATTTTCAGTTTAATCAAAAAATATTAGCATGAAAGAACTCCCATTTAACAAAAGAGACCTCCAGCAGAACCAGGGAAGGGTAGCCATCTGGCACAGCGGGGGTTGCGGGTAAAGAGACGAGAGAAAGAAGAGCATAGAGAGACAATGAACAACAAAGGAGGCACTTTGATGTGAGTATTGTTCAAATTAAAATTTACAGAGTTTAGGGATCACCAAAGTGATCACATTTCATTCTCAGGGGCAAATCTTCAAATTGTCAGTTAAAGATCCCAAGATGCCATCCTGCTAGGACACATACAGTACACATCACCAAAGTCTGTCATTCTATAACAGAAAATATCATCTACCATCTGCTGTTTTAGATCAAAGCAATGAAAAAAAAAACCAGCAACATTTCAGACAGTCTTGAGTCATCATTCCTACAGCCATGCCGCTGCCATGGCTACAACATGTCTCGCATGTACATGTCAACAAGTGCATGCAGGATGTGATTCATATACCTGCATCAAACTTCTAATATATCTCTGTGCCTCAGTCTGATTAGGTCTGTAGCTGAACTGTATAGTTTCTTATGATCAGAGTGATACAGGGACTTGTGAAACCGAAAGAAATTGCTCTGAGAAGTGTAGAAGTGGTAGACAGGGAACACTGAAACAGAGAGAGAAGAAAGAACAATTAAGAAGTCTGTGTGATGGCTGGGGGAGCAGTTAAAAACACACTTTGTTCTATTTATATTGTTTCTGTTTTCTTCATTTGGATTCTAAGCAGATTTTATTTGTCTTTAGCTCAACAGAGTCTCAAACTCCCACATTAACCTCAAGAAATATACTTTCTTTTTTTTTTTTGTTTGCATAATTTTACTTTTATTTACATCAGCTGCTCTGCTGTTATATTGTAGGTATTACACTGAACTGATCCATAAACTGTGTTGAGCACAGTCCTACTCAATAAATTAATGCATAGTAACGTTTACATTCATTAAAAAAGTTATACGTGCCTTATTTACTCCCTGTAAACAGGTAATTTGTTACACTATTCATCGAATCGCTTTTATGTCGCTCTGTGTAACTGCTGGTTACCAATATAACACTAAACTTCAATATCTGATATGCATTACATTTATTATTTACATAATAAATGTAAATAATGGGGGGAGGGGGGTTGTACTAAAGGCCAGGGCAGCAGTTATTAAGACAATTTACCAACAACTTCATTGGCACCGGGATGATGGTGGTCTTTCTGAAGTTATGGGGATCACAGCCTCGCCCAGGAAGATGTTGTCCGGCTCTGGGAAGAGTTAACTCATACAAAATCGACCCTCACATCAGCTGAGGCCAGACAGAGCACCTGCTGCTTTGGGGTAGGTGTTGCACTGAGCTTCAAACCATGCATGTACTGTAAGTCATTTAACATGTGAAGGAGGTGAGTGTCACTGTTGTGGTGCAGTCTTGTAGTCTGTTAGAGCCTGAATATCCTGCCACATGCGTCTGGAGTCCTTAGTGTCACAGACGTGGTTGTGAATTCTCTGTGAAAACTGGTGTTTCACTTTTCTAATGAGAGGCCCTTCATCTCTCAACTGGAAGGCAGCATTTCTTGCTCTGCACAGGGCATGGACCTCAGATGTCAGCACAGCTTCTGGTTGACATGTGTGGTTACAGTCTTTACTAATGTGATGTCTCCGATGCAATTCTCTACATACCCAGTCGCAGAGTCTGTGTAATCCTCTAGGTAGATGTGCTGGTTGTACTGTAGGTGGCTGCTTCCCTCAAAATATTCCAGTTTGATCTCACGAAGCAGTCCTGAAGGGCTGCGGTGGCTCAAACTCTGATAGTCCTTTGTATTGGTTTAGAGCGTTTGAGCAGTGGTCTGTATGCTGAAAGGAGAAGGATACAAAGGTGGTCTGATTGGCCCAACTGGGGAAGAGGGATGGGTTTGTGTGGGTCACGGATGTTGGTGTAAAGTATTCTAGCATGTTTTCATCCCTTGTGGCAGTCCGTCTAATTGTGCGAAATGGTGTTCTCTGTAGCTGGATGGCTGTATCAGAGATTTTATTGTGCAGCCACATTTCGGTGAAGCTAAACATACAGCAGTTCTTTATTTCAGTCTCTGTGGTCAGATGCATAGATCAGCACAGATCACTGAGAAGACCTAAATGTGTGTCTTGAAACTGATGTTTTCCACTACACACGTGCTTCAACACTGTCTCCCTTCACCCCAATCATTTCCTCCAGTTGATATATAGCCATGGGGAAAGAGAGCTGGTTTCTTACATCAATATAGACAGACAAAAACAAAAAAACAAAAAAGAGAAACATCCACATGAGGAATGTGGGAACCCTTGTGTCGAGCTGGTATGAGTAATAGGGGTACCTGAGTGGGGTCAATCTGGTGTTGTCGCACTGAACATAGCCACCATTAGCCAGTGCCATGGGGTCCCTTAAAGCACCCTGCACACTATTACCCACCTGCAGGGCCACTAGGCTGAGAAAATGGGGAGTATTTCTTTCTGTATGTGAATGCACCATGTTTGCAGCCTGTTATAATTGCCTTTGCTAAATTTCTAACCTTTTCTACTACTTTCAGCATTTTTTCTTGCAACTCGTATACAAAATTGTTAACCATGAACTGGATATGTAGTACGGATAGTTATTGCTTACATCATTAGCTTAAGCAACCTTGTGTGTCATCATACACTCTTAGTGCAGAACCCCATTGTTTTCTTGTCAATATTCCAACACAATATTCCAACTTCCACAATGTTGAGCAAATGTTAAAAAAAAAAAAAAAAAAAAAAAAAACATTTTCCCTGTATCGCTGTTTTTTTGTTTGTTTTGGGTTTTTTTTTTTTTTTTGTTGTCTTTTTCCATATCTGATTCTGATTTAGCCCAAAGGAATTCCTCTGAGTGTCTGTGAAGGCACAGTGCATGCTTGTGTGCTCATTCAGCACACCCATAAATATTCAGAACCAGATAAATGAGACATTTTGCTAGTTTGGGCACATGTGCAAGTGTATGTGTGGTTATGTTTCCGTGTCAGTAGAGGAGTACTCTTGCTTGGAATGTGTTCATACATGCAGTCACGTGAATGAAGCTGAGGGGTTGGAGTTGAGCTGTGAAAGTGGCAGCTGTCAGCACTGTGGTGTGTGTGATGTATGAGCTCATCCGTCACTGCGAGATCTCTTTCTGAGGAGGAGGTGGAATAGCGATCCAACATCATTTCCAATTCCTCCCTCAGCCAATTCTCATCTTAAATTATGTTATTTTTTATTGTTTCTTGTTGTGTTTAATTTTCTTTTCTTTTCTTTTTTTTTTCTTTGTTTATATGTTTGCAGAGATGAGTAAATATTGGTAGTTTCTTCTCTGGCTTTCTCCATGTTTGGGTGTATTATGATGCAAATGTTTGTAGATGGGCTACACAAGTGAGAAAACATGGGCATGCAATCCCAAGATTAAACTGGAAAATGCATTATTTCAAATCCATTTTTAAAGCCATATGAATCATTGATGATGTTGCAGATGTGAGCAATAAATACATTTAGATTTAAATATATACAGACTCGCTGAGAGAGTCTCACTGATCTAAATATGTTAAATGTAAAAAACACAGTGTTTTAAGATTTATGAATACATATTGCATAGATTGCTTGGCCTCTGCACAGCTTTCTGGGACTGAATATCAGGGGATCCAGTGGTGCTGCCAGCTGGCCTCGCCAGGGTCAAAAACCACAGAGGAAGAGCACAGCTGAAACGCTGAGGTCCTATGACACACATGCATAAAATGTAAGCATTTGTATTTGTGAAAAAGAAAAGTGGGTGCATTTTCGTTTGTTCAAAAGACTGAGATAAAGCTCAGGAGAGAGAACAGAATAAAAGAATGCTGACAAAAAGAACCCAAAAGAACTCAAAATAAACTGTATTCCTTGCAGGCCAAAGTTGCTGATGTTCAGTGTACTTCACTTCTTTCCAATCCATACCCTTATGTCTCGATTAATAGGCTGTTAAAGTAGATTTGCATAATGGATGCAAAAACAAAAAGTTTTTCACATGAGTCGGTACATTAGCTGATGATACTTTCCAAAGCCTCCTTTTTTTTTCTCTCTCTGTGCGGGAAATACGGACAGCCTTGTGTACTGTATGTCTTTGAGATAAAGTGCAGCAACAGAAGGAGATATGTTACCTCATGTCCCTTCACTTACTCCCCACTGAGTAGTCATCACTAGGATCCCTTTACAGCTGTCCATTCTGTCCTCATGAATTACATCTCACATAATTTCCACCTTTGTTCATGTACGATGATGCCAAAAGCCCTATGTCTGACACATGCATAAATCAAAGAGCAATTCATCGTTTGGATTAAGCCTGCTGAATACAAGCTATCTCTGGAGTCATGCTGTAAAGTATGGACCTGAGCCTTCTCTGCACAGCGTGCCAAGAACCAATACAGAGCCAATCACAATGCTTGACAAGTGCATATAAGCATGTTTTATATTGCTAGTTTTAGACATCACTGTGTTTACATCAGTCATGTTAACAGAAGGGCAGATGCCCTTCATAAACAATACATCATGTGCATAGAGATAAAGACATCGCACATCGCAGTTTTTCTCAGGTTAATACCCAAAGTGTTCTTCTGTTTGATTTCTCTTTTTATCATTTTTTATTCCAGGGCATTGATTACTGCAGTGTCGTTGGATGAAACTAGCATTGCAGAGATAGTTACAAGGTGTCCTCTGGCAGATGCAACAATATTGGATGCCATCAGACAACAGCCCTCTCTTATAAAAGCAATAAAGTCCACATTAGGAAACTGTGGACTAATTGAACATTCATGTAGTGGAAACATTCACGATAGAAAAAAAAAATCATTTTTCAGAAGATAAAACTTGTAAAGTTAAAGAAGATGGTGGTACACGAGTTGCAAAGTTGTTGTCATCATAGCCAGACGAAAGTTGATATTTGGCTGATTGCAGAGGTGGGAAAAGTAGAGACATTCTTTACCTAAGCAGAAGTACAGACACTTGTGTCAAAAATACTCTGGTAAAAGCTGAAGTACTGATACAACTTCTTTACTCAGGTAAAAGTGAAAAAGTACAGGCTCCGAAATGCTAACTCAACCTTGTGCTATAAAGAAGAGGATGAAAAAAAAAAAACAACTGCAGGACTCAACAGAGTTTCACATCATGAAATAATATTAACAGCACTATCCAAATCTCTTTGAGGCGATCAAGCTTACTGTGCACAACAACCCCCCCCCTCCCCCCAACCCGCCCCAGCCCCCAACTTATTCCAGCCAAGAAAAAATGGTAACCAAAGGCCAATATCTGTGGATGAGGCATGGAAGCCTGTGGGATTTGCACAATGTTGCAAAGCTGCCCCCTAATTAACTGTATTCCTCTGACAAATGCTGTTTGTTTGTGAAAGCCCTGCTTTCATTTCTTGAACTAGCTTTTTGCACATTATGGTCTTTGCTTCCAACCAGATTAATGGCCAGTAGAAGTACGGTCGCTGTGATCCTACCTGACCCGTCTCTTCATCACCAACATTTAATAGGGTGTTGCCATTAGCAACACAAGCAATCCTTTTGCATTGCAGGGAGAGGAAAAGAAAATGCAAGTTGTCGGCTACCAAGATGGGAGGCGGCAAGGAACAGAATGGCGGATGCTTTACACCACTGAATGCTTTTCTGCTACGATCTAGTGTCCACAATGTTCTCTTGTTTTAGGCAACGCATCTTGTTGAAGACAAAGTCATAAAAAAATACTTAGATCCCAAAGGCCAAAAAAAGTATATTACTGTTGTTCTCGGGTGGCTGAATTAATAATTTATTTAATTTTTGGTCCTCCAGGCTTCTTGGTGTCTCTATCACTCTGTCTTACGTATGTATAATGGTTTCTGAGTGAGCGAAATTCAGTGTTAATGCATCACTACTGCTTGTCAGGCCTGGTGAAATGAATTTTGAAGAGAATGTGATAGGACACAAAGCTAGAGGAAATGAACAGCCCAAAGCCTACATCTTTGCTTTATTGACAGACTGTAAAAACTCTTCACAAAACTCACTGTTTTTCTCAGTCGGTTCACTGTGAACATGCACTTATATTACTGCAACAAAAAAAGTACTTTTAGTATAAAATTATATCAGTAATTACTCTACACAACCCCCTACTACTATTAAATCTAGAATAAAACTATAAATATTGGAATTATTAACACACCATGTTCATAAGTTAGTAATTACATTGAAATTGACCTGAAATAAGCAACACACAACATCCTGCATGTTCATAGATCACATGTGATCACATGGTGTATGTGATCCCATTCACACAGACACGTTAGGTACAAGAAAAGTGACTAACTTCATAACAAAAATTTATAATATTAGCTTTGAAAGTCATTAACATAAGCAATTTGATTTGTTGTGGATAAATATATGTATCATGGATAAATTACTGTCATTTGAGGACATAATAACAGAAATAAATTTTAAAGTTAAGCATAACTGCTCACTTTTCAGCAAATATGTACAGTATGTTAACATTTCCCCAACCATCACCACCACTACCGGGAAACATCTCCATCTGTGATCCAAATCTGTTTCTATTGTTTGTACAATTTCTTTCTTTAGGTGTTATTGTTTTAATCCAGCACCGTCCTCTCCTCATCTTTGTTCTATAATTCCCTTTCCATTTCACTTCTCACTGCATGTCCTTTTCTTGAACTTCATTTCCACTTCCATTAAATCTATATACATCCACCTCCCTGTTTCGCTGTCCGTCGCATGTATCCCTTTATAGTTTCTATTTCCATTTCTATTCAACTTTTTTTGTCTTGCCATTGTTTACTCTGTATTTGTGTGAGTTACTCTGCTGGTACTATGCAACTCTTTGTGGTCTGATGCCACCAGACAGGAATCTTGTTTAATTTTGTGAGATGTTGTCTATATCCATACAGCCTGCAAAATAAAGGACTAAAACTTTGTTTCAGATGTATGTCAACTTTCAGAAACACAAAGCAAAGTTGTGTTTAATATAGTTAGGCTACGTTCACACTGCAGCCTGAAGTGACCCAATTCCGATTTTTTTGCCCTCATGCGACCTGTATCCGATCTT
>JAVDPK010002906.1:993713-1048408 GCA_034780415.1 Cichlasoma orientale | reverse complement strand
CCAGTTCTAGTACCATCAGATCCATCCAGCAAAAACACCACATCCTTCCCTGCTGGCTGTCTGACCACTAGGGAACATAAGATTTTGGGACATGTTTAGCTTGGTCAATCAAATATTTAGCAGCTCAATCAAATGAATCACTTTCTTTCAACTTAAAGGCCGATGATAAAATCAAAGTCTGTGTTTTCTTCTTTCCTTTAATTAGAAATACTACAACTGAATTATTTTAACTTCCAGCCATTTGAAATTTACTGCTCGAAAAATTAAAGGAACACTTTTTAATTTTGAATTAAATAATTAAGTCATTTAAAGTTTTGGGATATATTTATCTGCTCAGTTTAGTAGCAGAGGAGAATATTAATCAGTTTCAGGTGCTTAACCAAATTAATAACAAGTGCAGTTGAGGTGCAAAAATGAGATAACCCCCAAAACAGGAGTAGTTTTACACTTTCAGGCCACTGACATTTTTCCCTCATCTTTTCTGCCTGGATTTTCAGTAGTTTTTCTTTTCCCTTGGGTCAATGTCACTTCTGATAACATGAGGTGATACCTGGACCTTACAGAGGTCATAACGGTAGTCCAGCTATTCAAGGATCACACAGCAATATGTGCCTTTGTCAAAATGTTTGCTGTGTCCCCCACCACAGTCTCAAGAATATGGAAAAGATTCCAGAAGACAGGTAGTTACTGTAGGAAAGCTGGACAGGGCTGCAGAAGGTCCTTACCCATCAGCACGACCAGCATCTGCTCCTTTGTGCAAGGAGGAACAGGAGGAGCACTGCCAGAGCCCTACAGCATGACCTCCAGCAGGTCACGGGTGTGAATGGCTCTGACCAAACAATCAGAGACAGACTTTATGAGGGTGGCCTGAGAGCCTTTGACTGTTTTTCTAGTGCATCGATCCCCAACCTTTTTTGCTCCATGGACCGGTTTAATATCAGACACTATTTTCACGGACCAGCCTTTAAGCTGTGGCAGATAAATACAACAAAATAAATGATACAACCATACTCAACGCGCTTTATACGAGCGTTATGTGGGTCAACCAGCCTAGTTCGTACAACAGGCACGGGAACGAACTAGGTTGGTTGACCCACATAACGCAGCCCGGGGGTTGGGGACCTCTGCTCTAGTGGGCCCTTTGCTCACTGCCCAGCATTGTGGAGCAATTTGCTATCCAATACCAAAATCAGCAGGTCCACCACTGACTGGCGTGCTTGCAGTTCCACTGACTGGCTTGTGTGCATGTATGCAAGCATGCATACAAGCACAACAAATTACCGAGTGCCATTTTGAGTTCCTGCAACGAAATTTCGGCAAAATGGGCGAGCCTGCTGCATCATTTTTTTCACTTTGATTTTCGGGGTGCCTTCAGCCCTCTGTAGTTTGATAATTTTCATTTCCATCAATTTATGTGGCATCCTTTCATTCCCAGCACATTACGCAGTATAGATATTCAACATGATTTTTTCCCGCCATTGAGATCTGAGTGTTCCTTTAATTTGTTTGAGTAATGTAGAGTTCCCTTCTTTCCACTGCCTAAACTGAATCACTGCAACTATTATTCAGTCTGTCCTGTATAAACTTGATGAGTTTAAGTGGCCCCACATGACCTTAAACCGGATTGAAACTATCAAAAAGAAATGCATATCCTGTCTTTTTTTCACCTTTTTTCGTTACATTGATTTTTATTGAGAATAGATACATTTCTTAAATTTCATTAGTAATCGCAATTTAAAAAATATATATATATTTAAATTCAGATTATATAAATCATCTCCATTCTTACCTCCATTGGTTTTTTCCTCAACTTCCATTTTATTAAGGTGATGCATCAAATTTTGTTGAATTCGAGGGAGATTTACAAAATCTGGAACTGAGAATGTGTAATTTGGATCTGAGGAAATTATTTCCATCTCAGCTGAATTGGCCATTTTTGATCCAATTGTAAATGCAATGACCCCTGCCGCTTTAAGTATACTTGCTGGTCCTCGTGGAGAATCTCGAGATCTTCCACCAGCCAATACAATAAGTATCTGTTTGGCTCCTTCATGATGTCGACTTCCAGCATTTGGAACAAAGACATTATCCTTCACAAACTGCAGCCCTGCTCCAATATACTGAGGCCTTCCACCTTTGGGTTTAAGGCTTGCAATGTGCTTAAGGACATCATTTTTTGTGTTGTAAGTATCCAGATTGAAAGTGAGTTCAGCATTGTTGCTATACTGCACAACAGCAACTTTATCTTTTCTTTGATCTAGGTCAAAGGTCTCAACCATTCTTGCAACAAATTCACGTATTGCACTGAATTTCCTTCTGACATCATCAGATCCATCAATGAGAAATACAATATCTCTTTTGATGCTGGAGCTTGAACCTAAAAACATTCACAATCATGTAAACGTGGATAACCAATTCAACAGAAATCTGATTACTGTTAAAGACACTACAGCATGTCGCTTACAAGGGTTGTACTTAAACAATCAATATTAAATGAGATATTTATTAAAACAAAACTCAAATAATTAAATCTTATGTTCACTTACCAACATCAGGACTGACAGTTCTTTTGAAAGAAGAAATGGCTGAGAGTAACTGTTCTCTCACATGAGGAAAGTCAGAAATGTCCTCGATAAAATACTTTGCTCTAGGAGCTAATTGCTCCATGTCCAGCCTATCAGCATTTTTCACACCAACACCAAAAAGAGCAATTCCTGCATTTCTTAGCCCGTCCACTGGGCTTAAGATTTCATCATTTGACTTTCTCCCACTTAAGAGGATCAGTATCTGTGGGACTCCCTGCAAGGCTCTGCTTCCAGATGAAGCAGTGAAGACATTCTTTTTTACATAATTAAGAGCTACACCGGTGTTTACAGTGAACCCTCCTTTCAGTTTCACATTGTTTAAATGATTCATGATATCATCTTTCAGTGAGTATTGGTTTAGAAGAAATTCAGGAGTGGGCTCTGTGCTGTACTGGATTAAAGCAACTTGGGCTTTTTTTGGCCCAATTTCTATTTGCTTGACAAACTCTCTGACAAACTCCAAAGTTTGTTGTTCACTTGATTGCATATCATCAGATCCATCAAGGAGGAAAACAATATCAGCACTCTGGAGTCCTGCCTCTGCAGTCACAGAGGTATCTGAAATGGGTTAAAAACAAACATTTTACAAAACCTACATCTTAGCTGTAAACAAAAAATAACCATGGTGCACAATCATGCAGATTTTTATGTTCAGAAGGAAGCCATCATAAATTCTCGTTCTTCTTACCAATGGTTGGAAATTCAGTTGTTTCTTTAGTGCCCCTCAACATGGCTCCTAGTGACGGATCTAAGCTTTGTAGATTATTATAGTTTGTGACATAAAAATAATATGCTGGTGTATAGGAGATGGTCTGCATTTCCAGAGTATCAGCATTCTCTGTTCCAATACTAAAAGTCTTTATTCCATTGTCTTTGAGTGATTGTGCTGGTCCTCTGACATCATCCCCAGATCTTCCACCACTAAAAACATACAGATACTGAGGGACCAAGTCTGCATGTCTGCCTCCAACTGATGCAGAAAAGACATTATCTCTGACAAATTCCAGTGCTTTCCCAATGTTCTGTGGTCTTCCCAACTTATGCCTCATTGTTCTAATGGAATTGAGGACATCACTCTTGGAAGAATAAGAATTCAAATAGAAATTGACAGTGGCATCACGACTGTACTGAACAACAGCCATTTGGTCTCTATCATTTCCCAGATTTAAACTTTCAACAGTTTTTTCCATAAAGCTTCGTATTTCTTCAAAACCATTCCGTGAGTCATATGATCCATCAATAAGAAACACTACATCATTTTTCTTAGAATCTGCAACAAAGACAAAACATGTAAACAAAAATGCAATGCCATTTGCTTCAGGTAGCATGCAAGCTGCTACAATGACACTTTCTGAAAATCCTCTAATCTCTCCACTTTAATAAACAACAAAAACACTGCGTCTTACCAAGACCCACTGTGGGAGTAATTTGTTCTGCATGATGCGAAGCCTCTCTTAACAATGCCAGCACATCTTCCTGAACACTAGGAAGTTCTCCATAATTAGTAACTGAGAGTGCATACTTGGGTTCATGAGATATTGTCTGTAGTTCTAGGGTGTCAGCATCAGTTGTCCCAATGGCAACTAAAATGACACCAATTTCCTTCATCATTCTGACTGGCGTTCTTATGTCATCTCCAGAACGTCCACCAGTCAATAATATGAGTATCTGTGGAATTCCCTGTTGGAGTCTACTGCCAGACTTAGGAGTATATGCATGTTCCTTCACATACTGGAGAGCAGCTCCAATGTTGTGAGCATAACCCCCTTTGTGTCTCAGACCTCTTATTGCTTCAAAAATATCATTCTTTGTTGAATAACGACTCAAGTTAAAATTTATCTCTGCAGTGTCACTGTATTGGACAACAGCCACGTGGTCTCTGTTTGCGTCAGTGTTTAGAAGCATTGTTATCCTTTGTACAAAGTCAATGATATCTGGGAAGTTTTGCTGAGAATAATCAGAACCATCAAGCAAAAAAACAACATCTCTTCTGCTGGAATCTGTAATCACAGAGGAATTTGAACAAATTGGTTGATGATGAAATTGAAATGAGTATTATTCTTGCAAATGTTCATTTATCCTGGGTGCACAACTTGTGCTGCTATTGTAACTAACCATTTGTTGATATCATCTGAACCATACAACAGCCAAGCAAATGGTTTGCTTGACAGAACTGGACAGAGTTGCCCATACAACAGGGAGGAAAGCCTAGAGCAGTTATGACCAATATTCAAAGTATACTCCTTGCAGATTGGTTCTCATGGCAGGCAAATGGAGGAAATGGATTGGAAAAATGGCTTTATATTTTTATAATTATCAAATCACAATTGTCAATCACTTAAATTTGTGGGAATAAAATCCAAAATAGTTTTTAAGCCTAAATAAAACAACAAGGTTTTATTTACAAAGTCAACATCCACAAGACTAGTGAATTCAAAGGTCAAGTAGTTAGTTATTGTGCTATCCTCCATAATAGGTGAGCTCTTGTCTGCACCAATCTGGCAATGCATTAAGTTGTGCACCCAGTGTAAGAGCTAGTCATCACAGCCTTACCGTATGATGGTGGTTTGATGACATGGTTTTTAATCTCCTTCATGGTAGAAATTAATGGTTGTTCGATAACTGACAGGGCGCGGGAATCTTTTGCATAGAATGTGTGATCTGATTGCTGTGAAATAGACTGAATCTCAAGGATGTCTGCATTATCTATTCCCACCACAAAAGTCATTACACCCATTTCATTCAAATTTTCTGCAGCATTTCTGACATCATCCCTGGACGGTCCACCAATTAAAAGAACCAAAATCTGAGGGACACCCTGCTGGTGCCTACTTCCAGAAGAGGCTGTTAAAATATTATCCTTGACATACTGCAGGGCTGCACCAGTATTGAGGGGTTTGCCTCCTTTATGCATCAACCTTCGCAAACTGTCAGCAACATCCTGCTGTGTACTGTATGTATTCAGGAAAAAATCGACAGAAGGTTCTCTGCTGTACTGCACTACCGAAACACGATCTTTGTTCTCATCCACACTGAGTGTCTCCACAATTCTCTCAATAAAGCCAAGAACAGCCTTGAAGTTATTCTGCATTTCATCAGAGGAATCCAGTAAAAACACAATATCACGTTGAATGGATTCATTTTGACCTGCAGAAGCTTGACAGACATGATGAAGCTAAGTTAGAGTTAAGCATTATAAGACAGATAGACCATAGAAACATCAATAAAAAGTCTTACCTAAAGCTTTTTGTGGTTTTGGTTGCTGCCAAGGCACCCTTTTCACAAATGACACAAGTTGATCATAGATGCTCCCAATATTATCAAACTGACGTATGGAGAAGGCATAGGAAGGGTTATGTGCAATCATTTGGAGCTCAAGTGTGTCTGCATTTCTGGTACCCACACAGAATGGAACGACCTTTTCCTGTTTTAAGGCAGCAGCAGCACTTGTAACATCATCTTGAGATCTTCCACCACTCAGCAGAATCAATATCTGAGGGACACCTTCTTGATGCCGACTCCCTGAGGACTCGGTGAAAGCATTTTTTCTTACATAGTCAAGAGCTGCCCCAGAGTTGAGGGGTCTGCCTCCTTTATGGTTCAAACGTTGGATTGCATTGAGAACATCTTGTTTTGCCATGTAGGTGTTCAAATTGAAATGTGTCTGTGGTTCTCTGCTATACTGAACCACAGAAATGCGATCTTTGTTCTCACCAACATTAAGTGTTTCTACCAATCGTTCCACAAAACTTCTTATTGCTGGGAAGTCACTTTGTGTATTATCCGACCCATCCAAAAGGAACACTATGTCTCTTTGAGGAGATTCTATTTCAACTAGAAAAGAATATGAAACCCTTGTTTAATAATCAAACAGAAGCAAAAACTCTGTGGTGCAATCAATAGATTATGTTCTTGGCAAATGCATTAAAACTAATAATGAAATTCAAATAATTACTGTTATATACAATGTGTTAGATGCAAGAATTTTTAGGAAAACTGGTCAATGAAGAAAAATATTGAGAAATTACAAGTTAAGCAGCGTATTCATCTTTCACACATGAAAGATGGATGAAAGCAAAACTAAGTTGTTGGTTTTTTTTGTTCGAGAATACATTTTCATTCAATGATGTGATTATCACTGGCTCAAGGGAGAGCTTAAGAAAATAAAGAAAAGCTCTCTGGGGTACAAGAAGAAAAAGGATGGCAGCCAACCAAGAAGCAGCATAACAAGTAAGGTGTGTCTGGCCAACGAAGAGAATTTAACAAATGTGGAACTGATTGATGACATTCTGATTCAGTTTCATCACATTTGAAATTATGAAAGACCATATGTGCAAAAACATAAGCAGGGAGTCAGTTTAAATCTCAACTATGGATCACTTTTATTTCTTACCTACAACAGTAGGAGGCTCAGTTGATATTTCTGCCTGGACAAATGCAACTAAATCTGGCTGAATGGACAAAATTTCAGCAAAGATAGGCAAGTTGAAAAGAAATCTGGGTGACAAGGCAATTTTTTGAAGTTCCTCTTGTTCAGCATTTTTCATTCCAATGGCGAAAGACATAACACCGATTTGCTTTAGATCAAATGCAGCTCTGGAAACATCATCTTTGGATTTGCCTCCGGTCAACAAAAACAGAATCTGAGGAACTCCCTCCTGGTATCTACTCCCTGATGAAGTTGTGAAAATGTGGTCTTGCACAAAGTGTAAAGCAGCTCCAGTGTTGCGAGATTTTCCTCCTTTATGTCGAAGACTTCTTACAGCATAGATGATAGCCTTTTTCGATCTGTGAGTTATTAGGTTGAAGTAAATTGAGGCATCATCACTATACAGTACAACGGCCACTCGAACCTTATCTTCGCCAATGTCCAGCTCTTCTACCATTCTTCTGACGAACTCTCGAATAGCTGGGAGACCATTTCTGGAATCATCTGACCCATCAAGGAGAAAGACTATGTCCCTTCGTGTGTCAACTAGGTGATACAAGGATAGATAGAAGATTCACGGATTACGCATTTGAGATGTTTCTACACTCATGCGTATTTATCAGCATGAGCAAGTCAGAAGCTCAGTGACAAAAGCTGAGCTACAAAGAAAAATGAGCTTTTGCTCTGAAAGTGAAAGTTCAAGCAAAACTGCAAAAGAACCATCTTTTTACAAAAAAAAGATGTATGAGAGAATCGAATGATCTTCAACGTAATTTCAAAGTAGTAACTGAAGAAGACAGTTGGAAAGAAAAGACAAAACCTAAAAATACACAACAGTCAATTTCTTTTTCAGATAGAACAGTTTTTAGTGAGAACAACCACGAATGTCATGCAGCAGAAGAGTCAGAATAATTGCCAAATCACCATATATAATCTTATGAATCAACAGCGATTAGGGATATGTTTGTTCTAAAAAACAGCAACAGTGCTAAGGAGTAAAACTTGTCTTCAAGAAATAATATTAGCTAATACACTGTCATGACTACAATGTGTCATCTTTGCCTACTAAATCAGTTCATGGGTTCTCCAGTGTCTTTGTGTCTGTTCAGTGTACCAATTACTGGAAATTAGAGACCTTATATTGTCTGTGAAACCAGGTTTGCCAGCTCTGACATTTTGGCAAATCACCTCAACCCCCACTGATAAAATTTCATTTCATTTTAACGGCAAAAGCTGGTTTTCTCACATTATCAATGGACGGTTTGCTACTTAGAAGAATTAAAAGCTGTGGGATTCCTTCTAGCCTTCTGCTGCCCATGTCGGAAGTAAAAATAATGTGCCTCACAAACTGGAGAGCTACACCAATATCATGGTGCCTCCCTCCTTTATGTCTTAAATTATTTATGGCATTTAGTTTGTCATTCTTTGTGTTGTGAGAATTTTGTAAGAAACCTCAGGGTTATCTGAAACGGAACCAAAGACACTTTGTCTTGGTTCTCACTGACATAAAGGCCCTCCACTATGTCCTTAGCAAAGAGTTTAATGTCTGAGAATTAATTTCCAATGTTATCAGAGCCATCCAGTAGGAACAAAACATCTCTTGTTGCAGCAGCACTTTGTGCTAAGACACAACAAATAGTTTAATTAAGATTAAGATGTGAAAGGTGTGATTAAGATAAGCACAAAAATAACACATTTTGCGAGTTCAGCACAATCCGCCCCCCAAAAAATAATGATAATTCTTACCTTGCTGTAGAACAACAGTTAGCTCTTCCCTTGGCAGGTTCAAATAGTTACTGAGCCTTTGTGGTATGGTGCTGAGCTCAGTGAATTCTCTAACGTTGAAGGCAAAAGAAGGGTTGTGCGAAATGGCCTCAATCTGCTTTGGGTCTGCATCCTTGACACCAACACCAAATGGTACAACTCCCTCTGTCTTCAGTGTTCCAGCAGGTTCCTTCACATTATCCGCAGATCGGTCTCCAGCCAAAACAATCAGAAACTGAGGGACGTTTTGTGCAGCCCGACCACCATAACTCTCAGACAGGATGGTGTCCTTCATGTATGTCAGAGCAGATCCGGTGTTTAAGCTTCGTCCGCCAACCACTCTGAGTCCTTGGACAGCTCTCATGACCTCATCTTTGGTTTTATAAGTGTTAAGGTAAAAACTAGGAGTTGGCCTCTCACTGTGTTGAACCACTGAAATTCGTACCCTGTCCTCTGCAATGTCAAGTGGATCAATTACTTTAATGATAAAATCCCGTATGTAGTTAAAATCTGCTCGAACTCTGTCGGTGCCATCGATGAGGAAGGACACATCCCTTTCAGCTCCAACAACTGAAGGAAAGCAAAAATACATATAAATTTAAGTTTTTTCAGTTGCACAGCCTGCATCACATTTATTTAATTAAATAAAGAAAATACATAGAAATGCCAAACTAACCACGTTCCTCTGGGAATACTATCACGTCTGTATCGCCAACCACTGTTATCAGTGATGGCATGATTTGTTCAGCGACGGCTGGTAAATCAGAGAAGCGTGTTTCATGGTAAGCCAAAGTTGGGACAAAGGCGACAGTTCTCAGTAGGGCCTCATCTGCTTGTCCAGAACTGACTGTAAAAGTCAAGATACCAGCCTGTGCCAAATTATCAGCCACCGATTTAACCTCATCTTGGGGTGGACCACCTGTGATCAGAACCAACACCTGCTGGACTCCTTGCCTCCCGCGTGACCCAGCTGATTGTAGAAACATGTTGTTCAGGGCATAATTCATGGCAGCTCCTGTATTCACAGATGAGCCTCCAGTCAGCCTGAGTTGAGAGATTTTTTCCACAACTTCTTGTCTGGTGCGATAGCTGTTCAGGTAAAATTCTATTTTTGGACTTCGAGCAAACTGCAGAAGACCAATCTGGATCCTGTCAGGTCTTACATCAAGCTGGTTGATCGTATTGATCATGAAGTCTCTCACATAGGGCAAATTACTGCTGCCAACGTAGTCTGAGCCATCCACAAGGAAGACAATGTCTCGGACCATTTTTTGGGTCTGTATTGTGGTTATCTCCACCACTGAGGAAAAGCACAAAAAAAAATTACTCTCCATGTAATACCATACATATACTTTCAGTATTGGTGTGACATTAAAAACAGTTATCTGTGTATAAATGAAGAATTCAACAAGTAAACAGGCTTATAATGCGAAACTGTACACCAAACCACAAAGAGGGAGTGCCAAAGTAGAAGACACATCATCAGCACCAGCATATTCAAGTTGACTTTCAAATTTTTCTTTATCTATTACATTAATCAGAAGATCGCTATATTCCTAGGCTTCCCTTTTTAATTACACTAAATTTCATTGAAAGACGAAGCATTGCTGAGTACTTGAAATGAAGGCAGCTGGACTTTTACTTGGTTTGTACTTGGGTTAATAACCCAGTCCTTCATTCACATCTTGGCTTATGTGACCCTTAATAACTCACATGATTGCAAGGCAGGTCAACAACTCTCACAACTCCACAAGAACAACTGCACTAGGGGCTAACTACCGTGGGCTCTCCACCAGCTTTTAGAACTTAAGAAGCCTCTTGGATGAGAGATGAAATGTATTCACAAACCAAAAAGAAGTCCACTTGCCTTCATTTAAAGAACTGAGAGCCTACACGTGAAGCATTACCTGGATCGGTGGGTGTTTCGCTCACCACGACCCCAGCGAGAGTAGAAAGAGCATCATAAATTTTCTGTGGTTCTCGAAGCAGTGGTCGTAAGTCCTTCGCTAAGAAAACAACATTCTCAGCAAAGGCAATCTGTTTCAGCTGCTGCTCATCAGCTGTCCTGGAGGCTGCAGCCATAGTCAACACACCCATTTGCTTCAGGGCATTGGCAGGTTCTTCCACACTGTCAGCAGATCTTTTGTTGGTGAACAACAGTACAAGCTGGGGTATTCCCTGCTGAATACGGCTACCCCTCTCAGGCCGCAACATATTTTCCCGCACAAAGTTCAAAGCTGCTCCAATGTTGACTGTCTGGCCTGGTCTTGCTCTGACAGTACCCAAAGCAGAAACTATTTCCTCCCTGCTTTCATGGGTGTTGAGATCCATCTCAAGTCTCGGGGACGTACCAAACTGTGCGATACCCACTTGAACTTCATCTGGACCAATTGGCATTATTTGCACAAACTTTCTGATGAATTCCCGCACTCCGCCGATGGCTGCCGATCCCATTGTACTGTCAATCAGGAAAATGATATCTCGTTTTCCAACCATTAGAACTGAAAAAGAAAACATTGCAATTAGAAAAAAGAAATAGCATAATAATAAGTCCATAAATACAAATAGCTGACAAAACTTTGACAAGATATACTATTATTAGATATATATTTTTATATTTGTAATAAATTGTTTCTTGTCCATGTGTTCTTATAGAGGTGAATTACAATTTACAAAATATTAGAAATGTTAGAATTATTGTGGCTGCTATAGATAATGCTCATAGCTCCTCTTTTTATATCATTGATATAGTTCATAGAATAATTTACTTTATTCCCACAAGCCCTAATATAGCCGTGTTTTTACAAACTGCATCTAGCGTGGGCTCAAGTCATTCTAATGCTTTAGGAAGTATTTCAGAGGAGTTGAGTCTCAAGTGGGCATCATAATATGTCCCAATACCCAAGCTCATAGCAGCCATGTGTTATCTACCTGTCAGAATTAACTAATAACTGATTATAAGAACACCTAACACCAAAGATCTAGTGTAGGTGTGTAAGTCTTGTATCATCCTATCACTCAAAACCGTTCCAAATCGATATTAAAAATATTAATGCTGGCGCAGTGCTTTTTTAAATTTCAATTTAAACTGCATAAATAATACAAACACGTGAGGCTCTATCTGTTGTCTGCTTTAACTAAGATTATTAACACTATGCCATTGTAAATTTAAATATACATATATATATAATGTATATATAGTCTAATAAACCATATTCTGAATAAAAACACACATCACTGTTAACTAAAAAGGTTTTAACTGTAAAATGCATTTTAAAAATAAAATTATTTGCTACAAATTGAAATCTTATATTTAATTTAAAATATTATAATAGCAACTTATCAAACACTGAAACTGAGAAATTTATTGATAGAAAAATATCTGGTCATTTTTAATTTGATGCCATGCAACACTATGGGAACAGACGTTACATCAGAAGTGTATATAAAAGGGCATCTCAAAGAGTCTGAGTCTTTCAGCAGTAACGATGAGGTGGGATGATAAACAATCTGAGAATACCGTTTCTCGACACAAAATTGAAGAAATAATAGGCAAGAATTTAGGGATTTCAAAATCTACAGTTCATAACATCATTAAAATATTCAGAGAAGATATTTCTGTGTAGAAGCGACAAGGCCAAAAATCTGTATTGAACAGTGGTGTTATTCAGGCCCTCAGATGGTACTGGCCTTCCTGCAGAGCAGAGCGGCACTCGACTGAAACGATACGGACGATTACGAAACAAAAACACTAGAGGAAAAGGGCCACTGCTGACAAGGTGAAATCCTTTATTAAACCAGAATTTGCAACAACACACCTACCAGTCAAACATCCCATTTTTTTCTCAGTTTCAACGTTTGACATGCTGCTTTTATGCTATTCAATTTAAATTTGAAGTTATGTTTTTATTGATGTTTTACATCATATTCCAACTGTTACGGAAACACTGAAGCGGCATATGCAAATGTCTTAAACGATATCTTTATTTTGATAAAATATTTATGTAAGTTAATGAAAGGCTAAGAGTCAAATTCCAAAAAGAATGGTAATATGACTTTTAACTTTTAACTGTGTTACCGCTTCTGTTAAGACCTTATCATGATTAGAAATTTAAGAACTTTTAGGTTAGTGCATGTCTGAACTACCATGTACGCTATAACATATTAACTGTATTATGAAGTCCCCTTTTACAACTGCAATGCCCCGCCAACGTTTACTGAGAAGTTACATACCTTCTGTGAACTCATTCTGAACTATAATAGTGCGCTGGATCACCCCGTTAATGTATGGGAGCAGACGGTCACCAATGTTTGCAACTTCTCTGACATCAGGGGCTGACAGGACAAAACTTTTATCTGTAGCAACTGTTTCCAGATCTGCAGTGGCAGTGTCACCAATCGCCACGCCGACTGTGATAACATTGGCCCTCTTAATGGCCCGGTCACCAGCACCAGTATCATCAGTGGATGGCCCAGCACTGATAACCACCAACATCTGGGGCACACCCTCTTCAGCCCTGCCCCCAGATGTTTCACTTAAAAGGCTCTCGGCCACTTCCTCCAAGGCAGCCCCCAGGTTAGATTCATCGCCCTCTGTGTAGCTGAGGCCTTTCACAGCATTCAAGATTGACGCTTTGCTGTAAAAGCTATTTAGATAGAACTTTATCTCTGGGCTGCTGTTGTACACGGCCAAGGCCACCCGAACAGTGTCCCTGCCCACATCAAGGCTCTCAACGATTCTCAAAACCAAATCACGCACATAGGGAAAGTTTGTTGCTCCAACGTTCTGTGATCCATCAATTAAGAGTACTAGGTCAGCTGTGTCTTGTGCTTTAAGGAGAGAGAGAGAAAACAAAACAAAATGGAACTTGTGAAAGCGTTAAAATAGTGAGACAGAGACTTGAATCAAAGAACTCGTGCTAGCTGTGTCATTCAGTGAATAAATCAACAACATTGCAAAACATCATACTGCATGTAGGCTGAACCAAGGAGATTTCCTAAAGTGGTTTAATTTATCCATTACTTTGTTCCATAAATTTGATGCTTGAATCAGATACTAATGAGAATTCATTCTCAGGTTGCTTATCTACATGTCTTCTGAACATTTTCGCATATTGGCAAAATATTCAAACTCTGACACGATGTAACGTGAGCCGAATGTTTCTCGCTGTTTTCTGTGGGAATAAACTGACGGAACATGACTCGATGTTTAAAATCTGGAGCATCGAGGGAGTATAAACTTCTAAAAATAATAAAAAATAAAAATCTGCAGATGGGCAAAGTGTATTAAGAATTTCCATTCAAAAGAAAAACAAAATTAAATATATAAATGCATATCATCGTTTACACTATTTAATATCTAGAACTAAAGTAATGCGCCCATTTATATGAGCTCCACTGAGTTCAGCCGTCCCATGCAGACTCTTGTTACAGACCTCAGTTGAAGTGACCAGTCATGACCCTGTGGACATCCTTGTTGCCTACATGTTTACAGTAATTGATTTTACATGTGATTCCATATAAAAGGAGCAGAAACCATGTATACTGGTGATGCTTCCATTCATATTTGGAATTAACATGTATTCTTTGGACGTTTGACTATTTTTAATTAACTACCCTTCACTGGCACTCATCTCTGGCATGCCAGTGACTTTACAATAGCAAGTGGATTAATACTTTCCACCATAAACACATTCTCAAAGTGCTTCTGCAGGTCAAGGATGCTTCCAGACAGGTTCATCACTGTTTCAAAAACAGAACATTGCACATATTTTACACAGATAGACATTGTGACTGATAAAGACAAACATACATGTGCAGGACACACAAGCGGTGGTGCATGGTTAGCTATTGTTAAAAGCTCACAGATTGATTTTTAGAGGATTTAAAAGGTTTTAAGAGGTCCTGGAGACCATGTTATCTTCCAAAGTCTTTGGAAGAGGATTATCATGTGATCTTCTGAAAATGGCGTGTTGAATTATGACAGAAGCTATTGCTGCTCCATCAGAGACCTACCTTTTGTAAAAAATACCAGGTATAACACCCAATGCGGTAAAGTGAACACATGCAAATCTTACTGTGATTTCTGAAGCATTCGAGGGATATTAAATGTTGAAAGACAAACCAACAAGTGATGTTAATGTCGCAGGTGGACAGTGAAAGGTTACTGTGGTTAAAAAAAAATTCATTTTGTTAATTATAAATAAAAGTCCAGTCACAGCCGCATGTGCAGCAGCTTCTTCCTGCACATGTAGACATTAGTATGGTAGTGACACTGGTCCCATTTCATTACCTGTCCCTCCTCCAGCCACAGGGGCCTCATTTGCCACGGGAAACCCCCCCGACTGGGTCACTGCATCACAAAGCCCCACTACTAAATCTTGAATTATACTCTGTAAGGCTGGGAAAGTGTCTACACTGAAAACATGAGTGTTGTGAGGGTTGCTAGCCATCTCCCTGAGCTCCCAGTCCACTGCATCCTGAACTCCAACTGCAAACACCTCCACGCCTGCGATCCGCAGCACATGAGCTGGCTCGGCAACATCATCCTGAGAGCGGCCGTCTGTTAGCACCACCACCACCTGTGTGACTCCGTCAGCAGCACGGCTGCCCGAAGCAGCAGTCAAGTGTGTACGAATCAGAAAATCCAGACCCAGGCCAGTCCGCGTGCCCCCACCACGGTAAGACATAGCCTTGATGTGTGCCAGGACTCCCTGTGCTGTTGAGTAGCTGTTGAGCTGGAACTCAGTGTGGGGCCTGCTATTGTACTGTACAAGGGCAAACTTAAACCTTTCTCCTCCGACCTGGTGCAGAGATTGTATCAAGGTGTACAGAAAGTGTCTGACATGCTCAAAGTTCTCTTGGCCCATACTCCAGGATGAATCCACAAGAAAGTACATATCAGCTGCCAAACCTTGTGCACAATCTTCCAACGTGTTGAGTGTTGGGAGGACAGAAGTGAAGACCAGTGAAAAGATGCTAACAAAGTATATATAAGTACTGAGTATACAAAGGTACTGCTTTGATCATTTCAGTCTGATAGCATCACTCTGTTAATTTATCAGCTGTATCAGACTCACTGTACTCTAATACATGTAGAGGTGTCTGTTCTAATTTTTTGTGCCATATTGAGGTGTTTGAAATCAGACTTTTAAACATAATACATGTAATGGTAAGAATAACCAGTTCAGCATGAGAAAATGCTGCATGCACTTTTAAAATCCCTCTGCTTGCTTTTGATATTTAAACAGGTGCAGATGGAGATTGTATATTTTTAGATCTGAAAAAATATCCCACCCAGTGTTGCTGAAAACTTGGGGTATTACAAGCACAGAAATGATCTGTAAAATGAGTGCTGCTGCTGACTGAAATAAAATGGACTTGGTTGAACTTACCTTCTTGGGCATCGAGTTTAGGAAGGAGTCCTGCAAACAGGACGCCCAGAAGGGCACATAGTGGTAGCAACCGATGCCTCCTCATCTTCAGAAGAACACCTGTGAAACCAGAAATAAAAAAAAGTAGCTATAAAGCATAAATAATAACCATAAATTTACTTCTAAGCTTCAGACTTCACAGTTTACTCTCTAAATTAAACACGAGGCATTGCAATGGTGAAACATTTAATCTCTAACACGCCGCAAAAGAGGAAGAACCAAGCAGCAAACTCCAGGTCTGAGAAAAGGAGGAATGCCAAAAACTGTAGTTCCCCTGATGGCCACTTGAGGCATCATGTTAAAACAGACAACTTTACAGAATAATACACAAGTTTCGAGTCTAAATCTGGGAAAGTTTTCATTCTCTAGAGCTAATTTCCTTGTGGTGAAATATTTTTAACATAATTACAATTTGTAATGTATTTAAATTGCATCAAGGCCTAAAGATGTGCATTATCAGGGCTGTGGATGCTTTAACTGATGGTCAGTGGGCACGGGTGACTCTAGGCAGTAACTGGCTTGAACTCAGCTAATCCATGTCACTGAACTGGATCTCTTTTCCATGTTTGTGGCTTTGGTGCCTTTTCTATAATATTTAATAGAGTTATTAAACATTAACAGCTGGTTCAAAGTATCTGTGCTCGAGTTTTGGTGTGTGGGATTCTAGTAATTTATTTAATTTTGTTACTTATTACTAATTGCCAGGCATCTGTGTGTGGGAGATGCACCCAATGCACTAGATCAGTGGTTCCCAAAGTGTGGGCCGTGGCCCCCTGGTGGGCCGCGAAGGTACTGCAGGCGGCCCCAGTAATAACAGAAATTCAGTTTGAAAGTATGTAAAGTTACTTATTTATGTAAATGTATTTATTTATATAAAAAGTGATAATAGGAGGTGGTTAGTTTGTGATATTACTCGTTTCTCTAAGCTAAATTTACTGCTCTTGTATTGAAGTTTGTGTCCAAGTGGAAAATGGGTCACATATTGGCATTAGCACTTTACATATGACTGGGTAGTATTAGCAATTTATAGCCAACAGCCTGTGTTGTTGATGTTTTTTTTTAATCAAATTTTACATCACTTTTTCTTATATTTTGATGAGAGTGAAGACAGGCTTCTAGCCAGGAAAATGTTATAGGCTGACCCTATCAGACCACCGGGGGAGGGGGACATAGAATTTTCTGGTGGGCCGCAGCACTCTTGACTTTGGGAGCCACTGCACTAGACAAATATATCTTGCTAGTGTTGACAGATTTTTGTCACTTTGCCTTTTTAATTTTCCCCAATCCAAAGATACATTTCCAAGAGCACAACACTGTGACAAGTATTTTTCAATACACTGTTAATAGTTTTTTGTGTGCACTACCTGCAGGGTACCCTGCAAGTAGTGCACACAAAAATGCTGCAGCATGTGCAGAAGCAGAGAGGGGTGATAATCAAAACCAGCTGTTAAAACTACCAGCCAATGTACTTCAGTAATTAACTCTGCCTGGCAGGGACTGAGTTTTCCAACTCACAAAATAATGGGGTGTTGTGTTAGACTGGAAAGTATGGTTTCACAGAAGGTGTGTGTTTTTTACACTTAGTCGCATTTTCCTCTGTCATAATGTGCGTTAACATCAGAGGAAATGAAAGAGAGGTCACACACAGTTCATTATGAGACTGAAGCCCAATCTAAAGTCTCAACCCAGCAAGACCCAGAACAGATAGATGTGCGTGCACAGGCAACACACATATTGGAGCTTTTATACCTTTGAGGACTCTCTTTGACATGATTCATTCCCATATATTCCTAAAGTTATATAACAATTTTCTCATGTTAACGTCTAAAAGTCACACTGGGCCTCACAAAGATACAAATTCAAGGGCACACACACTTAACCTATCTCGTTTCAGACCACCCTGAGGTGATAACACGGGTCCAAAACGACCCGAGAGCATAAAAGCAAAGTGCAAAATTCTTCTGTAAGAAGAAGCTGGCAGACCAGAAATAAACCAAGCTGCTGATATCTGCATGACTCACCACTCAAGAAGCATTTCCACAAAAGGATATGGATTCAAACACAAAGGGGGGTGATTAAGAATAAAATGGCACACACATGCTGTGACCAATAAACGCTTCTTCATTAAGGTAATGATGGATAGTAAACCAAACCCAGTGGAGTCTCTTTAATAGCCCCTGAGCCTGGTGGCAAAAGCACTAAAAGCTCAGCTGAGCTGTGAGAAAAGTTGCAGTTTGGATCGTTAGGGGTTACGGTTGATTTCTTTAGATTATAAAAAAGGGGGCGTGCTCTCCTTCATGTGGAAAAAGTTTGCATTTTTCAGTGCTTAAAATGCAAACTAAAGAAACAGGCTATTGACCTCTAGTGGAGAATGCAGATACAGCACCTTTTAGAATAAAGTAATTTCTACTGGGGTCATTTGACTTTGATCCTTCTTTATCAGAATATTTGGCTTTGGATGAGCCTCTTCAGTATCAGGACCAATCTTCAAATGTTTTTCAGTCAGCTGATGGTTTATGCCAGAGTGCATTGTTGGTTCATTTTAAGTGTGGGAGCCAGCCCATAACTGCCTTGACCAAGTCATAGTCAAGTTCACCACTCCTGAGATTTCCTTGACAAGGGCCCTTAAACATGGTCCTATAAACTTCGGGTGATAAAAAATATGTTAGTAATTTATATACAAGAAAGTTGATTTTGGCGAGCTCTATTGAATTAGAAATGCATGGCTGTCATACTCGATGCAAAACTGCAGGCACTGAGTCATGGTGTTTATACTTTGCTGTGTACACTGTGCAGTCCATGCTTTTGATGACCATAAAACTCTGCATTTGTACTCCCTTTCTAGACGAGCCCAGCAGTATGACCATTAAAATGCAAACAAAGCATAACTTTTCAAAAGCTGGCCTGCAGCTGAACACCGGTGAGGACAGTTAAACAGTAAAGCTGCTGAAAGCGGCTGCAGAACATCAGTGCCTCTATAGCGCCTGTAAAGTTCACGTTTCGAGTTCATCCTCAAAATTTCAGCATCAGTGTTTGCTTTATAAAACAAACATATATAAAACATATATTAAAAAAAGGCAGTTTAAAAAATATCCCTGTAGTCCCCAGATGCTGTCACGCTCTATATTGGGCCTAAATCAGTAAGAGCCTTCATTTCAAGGAAATCCAAGCTGCCTTGGACACTGCGACACATGTTTGTGTTCACCCATGTGATTTCGGGTCACTGAAAAACCACCGCTCTGAAGAGTTCAGCCAGGCTCATCCAGTGTGTCAACACCATGGCTTCCCCTCGTCACCACAGAGGAAAACATAGTAGCACAGCGGAGTCTTGTTTTCACTGATTGAAGCAGCCAAAACAATGGCAGCCTGAGGAATTATGTAAGAGGGAACATTCGTAAAATTTAGCAACTTAAAGCTGCATTTTTCTTTTCCCTCCGACTTTAAAACAAGCTGAACATCACAATCATTTCTGGCACGTTACCGCCTGAATGTTATTACAGCAAACAGATGTGGAGTACGAACCCAGTGAGAGCAAATATTAATAGAACATTTGCAGGCCAGAAAACGAAAACAGTGGGAAGATGCTCATCGGTGAGAGCAGCCCTCACACATTTATTTATTGTTGACATTTATTCCACTGTTAATAAAATACTGAATGCAGAAATAATATAAAGTAATTTATTTAAACTAGACTAAACATTTCAGGGAGAGTGCAGTTCCTGATGCAGTTTATCAAGTTGGGGGCAGTTTTGTTTCAGGCCTTCTTGAAGAAAACTTAGTTAGACTCCCTCTCTGTGTGCACCATATGCATCGATGCAGACAGTTTCATTTCCAATGTGAAGAATATGTTTAAAATTGATTGGAATGAGCCAATAACAGCAGCTGATTCAGTCTTTGTGTTGCTTGCAGCCCATTAGCAGTGTTTTCAAAGCTACCACTAGGAGGCGCCAATGTTTAAACGTTTCACATCTTAAACTTTAGCATGTCCAGGACATTTTTAGGTCACCCAACTGCATATATCATCTTGCGTACTGAGTATGTGTACTTCAGTGAATATGCAACATCTACACTTTAACTATAATCAGGTCACAGCTATAAAGTGTCAGGCTAAATAAAACAGGGTTTAAGTAGTGATCAGTTTGTGTCATGCAGCAAGCACACATGCTCCTCTTCACAGTGTATACAGCTGAATGTTTTGCACAGATTATTTATAGTTGTCCGCTTGCATTTACAGAAGGCATGTGCAGCAATGTGCCTGGGAGCGCTCTGAGAGTACGATTGCAGCTGGACCTCACACACACACATTTATAGCAACGATCACGCACATGCACACACATACATAAACACACGCACACAAGCTCAGGATGCAGTGCAGCACACAAATCCATTATCAGCGCACGTTCAGACGCTCAAAGGACCTCAGAGGAAACAAATAGAGATCCGGTTCAGTCGCTGCAGAGAACCATGTGGGTCTCCGTGCCCAAAAGTGCTGAAACAGGCTGACAGAGCAGCTTTTGTTCCACCGTCAAATAACAAAACACATTTTTGTTACGATTCCTTTCATCCATTCATCCGTCCACACACAAAACACCCAAATTATAAGAGCAAACCAGGGGTGTGTCCAGAGTGGGGGACATTGGGTGGCACCCAACCCTTCATAAAAGTGCCCCACCCAACAATGCCATTGGATGAGAGTGTGGATAGGACCAGCAATTAAATGTAGCATAATACACTTACTCAAGTGCATTAAAGTACTGATTTCTACATATACTCCACCATATTTTGGATGTAGATATTGTATTTTGTAATATTTGTACTCTGTTGAGGTTTCTCGTGTGACATCATGCACACATTGCTCAAGAGCTGTCCACTGCATTGGACGTGATACACATTTTCCCAGCAGCCAGTGGCTCCAAGGGAAAATGTGCACTCCCAAACTGGTTAGCAGTGACTGCTGGAGGGTTCTGGCTGTCACTGGAGAAGCTTAACCTTCAAAGTAAAAGCTGTTCCTCAGCGCTGCAGCCAACGTGTTTCAAACGCTGCGACTTTTACTTTGAAGGCAAACTGTCTCCATTTCCGGTTGGTGTCAGAGATTAGCTGGGCAGTGTTTGTAGACACTTCGATTCAAACTACAATCACAGCAATATCTTAGCAAGCGAAGCAATCACAAGAAGGTTGTTGCCACCCAGTCAGGGAATAGAAATTTTTCTTTTATGACCGATGGCTGCCAGATGGTCGCAGCCCGGCCTCTGGGCCTGTGTGGCTGGGGTCCTGTTCACTTGATCCTAAATTTTCACCACAATAGTTACACGTCCAGAATGACAGACAAGTTAATGTCATGGGGTTAGTGATCACATGTCTGCAAAAAATCAATACTGTTTACTTTAAAGCTTTATTTTTTTTGCAGATTTTAAAATAGCAATTTTCCACTCTAATCTTCTGCACTGCACTTATCAAATATTCTAATTTCCAGAGGAGAGAAAAAGGGTTGGATGTACGTTTACGCACCCAAGTCTCAGTCTGTGTCATAGCAACATAAAAACTGCCAGTATGTCATTATCAGTGGCTAAATGCTGCAGATTTGAAAAGCATATATCTTATTATGCAGAGAATCTGGGTGAAAGCACACAACTTTCAACCTAACTTCAAATGAAACACACAGCTGATACTGATGATAGATTTCAGTAGTGCAGTAAACTTTTGGCCAGTGCAGGCACCTTTGGGATCTTAAAGTTTTTAATTTGGAATTTTCTGAGAAATAGAAGTGAGTTAATATCAATTATTTACAGCAGAATTTCTTCTGCAAACTCCTCGGCCACTGTGAGGCACACATGATCTCATGTCCCACTGCACACATAAGATGATGTTAAATTTGTTCCCTCCTATTAGCAAAAGTTGTCCATTAATGCACTTTTATCACAATTGAGTTGTTTACTATAAATCTACACCTGCAGGGCTGAATGAGAGTGGAGGGCTGCAGGGTTTAGTTGACCAGGTGTGAGTCATTAATTCTGCTGTATGACTGTCCAAGCAGAGACGGAGGAATTCAGCCGTGTTTTAGCTGTTAGTTTAAAAATAAGTAAATGGAGGATAAAATCCATCTAATAGAAAACTTTGATGTGAAAGCCACATTTTATCCTTTGCAGTTAATGGGTCGCATTTTCAATAATACATATTGATCTTAATGTAAACAACAGCCACTGCCAGCCTGCATAAATCAGTTTTTAAGACCTGCTCTCCACGCACAAGATGTCTCTTTTATGTCAGATAAGTGAACTCACAAGGCGTGAGGCTCTCATAAGGGTCCTGAGCATGAGGTGATGCTACACTGCCACTCGCTGGCAAACACACATAACTTGTGACTTTATGCTCCAACATGTAAAAATCAGTCCTGCCTCTGTGAGGACCCGCACACCCGCCCCACCCCTCAGCTGGAAGGATGTGATGGGACATGTGTGGAGCAGATGAGAAGAGGATCAATGATGAAGTAAAAAAAAGTGGGAGGGGGAGGCTGGCTGAACAGGCAGTTCCACACAGCTGCTGTGTGTTAGCCCGTCTGACACCTGGCAGATGTGTCCTCAATCTGAGCCTGTTCACATATTAAACCTGACACTCCTGTAGTATTGGTAAAAAAGAGAGATGCACATGTTGAAGTAGCTTGTAACCAAGGAAAGGTCGATTTTAAAACCCGTCAGCTGACCTGTGCAAGTAATTGCACTAAATTTAATCTTTCTGCACAATTTTAGTCACTTACAAGCCTCGTGCTCTCTCCAGCAAGAACATACTTACAATTATTCATGGTTGCACTCTTAAAAAGAGAACATTGGGGTACTAAATCCCTGAGACCAGAGCTTTCTGAAAGCTCTTCAACTTTCCAAACATCTGCACAGCATCATGGAAAAAAAGAGACAAAAAGCTGGAGAGCGCAGGGAAGCTATAAAACACATTAATGGTGATTTATTCTGTGTATCTAAAAATCCTTTTTGTTAAGAATCCTCCTGACGCGTCTCTGCCAATAAAGGTTTAGATACCAGCTCAGAAAGGGAGCTGCGGCATTGTCGTAATGCTGGTAGTAAATCATGTCGAAAATACTTCAAACACATAAAACCAAATCTGGAGCGCACACCAAGTTTCCTCTCGCATATTTGAACCCGAACCAAGCTCTTCCTCTCTGTATCACAGCAACGGGTTACATGCAAAACACACAAGTACGCAGGACAGTAGCTCATGAGAATTACCGATGACAATTTTTTTTATTCCAGCGAATTTTCATGACGTTTGGATTCAGAAGAAAATGACAACTTAATTCATCAACTCCCACATGCACACTTGGATAGTCTTACAGGAGAAGTGGAAAATTAATGACTCACACCTGGTCAACTAAACCCTGCAACCCCCCACTCCATCCCACCCCCACCCTCCCACACCACCACCACCACCACCTCTCTTCCACCCACCATTTTTTTCCTCCAACAGACTAACCCCCATCTGGTTCTTCTGGCGCATCTGGCCAGCAGTGTGGAAAACACTTAGTTCACACTTTTCCACTCCTGCACTGGTTTCAGGGAGGGTGTGGTATTGGGCTGCAGTGGAAACATCTACCCATCCAGCTACTCTCATGTGGGTGGGGAGATTTTAAAATTTTGGTTGTCATAGGAATCTCCGTGCGATCTAATGGAACAAATTATCTTCCTCAAAGACAAAAACCGTGGTCCTCACATCTCGATATTAGTTACTTAGTGAAATCCCAAAGCACGGTGCCTGTGATTGCACTTATTTAAAATATAATTGTATATTATAAGGTGCAAAGCAATGCCTCATTCGTTCAAGACCTCAGATGTGGCATCTCTGGGATTTTACATTTATTTGACATTTGCAAAGCAAAACAAAGTCACAGAGAAGAGAAGCTGTTTAAGAGAAGGTTCGAGCATGCTCCTCTCTCCACTCACATGCATCATACACAACATTGCTGAGGTCTCCTCCTTCACCCTAACTGCGGCTCACCTCTTGCCCTCGCAGCACTCTCACCGCTAAAGTATAGGCTTCAGTCTCTCTGCTAAAAGCATGCTGTCTGATATTTATGAGGTATATGCCAGAAACTCTTGCACAAACGTCTGATTATCTCACCCATCATGCCTTTACATGTTCTGACTTGAAACTATGCTATGGTCTGTGTGCTATATATCACATATAAGTGCAACTGAGGTCAACCTTAAAGTAAAAGTGAAATTAAGCAGGCATGCAAACTCTTTCTGCAACAACGCCACCAGCAGAATTCAAACTTACCCTGAGCTGAAGTAGCTGTACTCCACTGTATTTGTTTTTGCAGAGAAAATGATATCAGTTATTTAAAATGACTGATAGCTGGACTACTGGGCATTATCCTCCTGGTAAATTCCCTTCGCTGGCTTTTCCAGCACCCCCCCCGAAGGAAGGCAGCTGAGCAAAGCAGTGATAAGGCCACTGACAAGAGATGCAGAGAGAGAGGAGTCCTGAGTGAAGGGAAATGGTTGAGACAGAAAGAGACAGGCACCCTCTCGGTCTCAAACCAGAGGAGCTGTGGTGCCTGGTTCAAGGCTGGGATGGGACAAACTTCTAAACTCCTGGAGTTCTGCCACTTTTCTCTTCCTCCTCCCACTTTCTCTAAAAAAAGAAGAAAAAGGGAGGAGGGAGAGGAGAGCAGAGAGGGAGAAAAGAAGTAAATGAAAACCAGACACATAGCCCTGTTTGGTCTGGATGGGAGCAGTGGGGAGGATGATGTCACATATCTGGAGTGGGCTTTTCTCCTTACCTTTTCCTACATTCTTCCTCTACCTCCGCAAAGCCCCTTCTTCAAGATTTTGCCATGTCAGCTAACTGACATTTTCTGTAATTAGCAATCATCATCCTTCTGTTGCCAGAAAAAAATGACTTAAGTGAGAACACAATGCAATTTAACTAACTTCCATTAGTCCATCAATTGTTCTCAGCGGCTGATTAGATGCTGTGTCACTTTACATTCCACTGTATGGACAGCTGATAAAATACATACACACAAATCCTCCACAAAGTAACAGTTAGCATTTCCACGTTGTTGGTGGAGACCAAATCAGAGCTTGATGGACAGTGAATATTGAACCCTGCAATGCAATGTTGCTCTGTGCTAACTGAAAAATTATCTAACACGTCTTTATTCATAAATTGCATGTTTCGTTACCCCCGTGTGATCAAAGAGAGAATTTTATTTTGAAGCTTTATTTTGAAGTCATTTGGAACCTGGCTGTTTAAATTTGATGGTTGTTTTTATGCGCACCCTTTCTGGCACGACAAACAAAGAAACATTAGCATGAACATTGAACAGTGATATGATGAATTTAAATGACTGTGCTAGTTTAAACACTGGGCTTTGAGCTGGGGTTTAAATATTCTGCTCTCTTACGGCCTCCTCAGTTACCAAACACTTATACTGTGTTATTAAACACAGTGAGAAATGTCTTCCAGTTTTCTTAAAATGTGTTGCTCACATCAAATTTCAAAATGTCTTCAAACTGCTTTCACTTAAATATAGGCTTTAAATTATTATTCAAATCACTGCAATGTGTTTCTTTGCAGTGGGGCAGTAGTGCGGAATGAGTGGACTACAGTGAATGTTAAAAAGAAAGGGCCCATCATCACTCTTCTTGTTGAACTCCAGAGCAGATGGCGGGAGGATTGCTGCAGCATATTTCTGTCAGTGAGTTAAAGCAGACTTTGCTCCCGGAGGTCAGTATGCTGTATACGACTTCATTCCCTGATATCTGTGCAAAAGAGCAGTAGAAAGATAAAGACTAACAGCAGTCGATTAAGACGTAAGATAACCTTTTCTTCCACTAAACTATCTCTGTAGTCCTCTCACAGGATAACTGCTCCAAACAGCAGGGACTCAAAAATACGCCATATGGAAGCATTTATAAGAGTGGACCAGTGCATCCATGTTCTGTTGTCTGAAGGTCATTACTCACTCCACCGAAATTTCCTGCGGAGCTCCGCATTGTTATGGTGCTGCTAGGCAACCCTGCTGCTATAATACTGAGTTACAAGCTGTTATATGTTCAGAAAGGAAGTGACGATGGATGAGCGGGGACTGTCCCAAATACAGAACGATGAATGAAAACTGGTGACAAAACTCCGGGAACTTATTAAATTCATTCGCGTATGTTGTAAGTTAAGATCAAAGTGAGAGCGGATGGTTCAAATCCAAATATTCTTTCATCATAGAAAAGATATCTTACATATATTCCCTTATGAATGAGGATTAACTGAACACAGACCCTTCAAAATCAAAGCCTTCCATGGCGTCAGCGTACAAAGGACAGACAATTATATTGTTGGCGGATGTTAATGTCCTGTTCACGGCTTTAAAACCTGCCTGGTGTGAAGGGAGTCTTCGATGCATGCCACCAACGTGACTTTGTGAAAGTAGAGCTCATTTCCCGAGATGTTTTTCTAAAGCTGCGCTCTTTTTTTTCTGCCAGCTTTTATAACACTGACAGGTAGAAATGGGAATCTCTTAACCTTTAATCACATTAAACACAGAAGCGGGAACAAGTGGCCCTTTTCTTCAGCATCCGGATGATGTTTTGGGTGCGATTGGAGAGTTAGTGGGTTCCTACAGTGTGTGGAACTTATGAAAAGCTCTGTAAGCGCTGTAAAACAGCAAACACACATTCACTGTTTGTTTTATTCACAAATGAAAGCATGAGACTCCCTTCCACATAACTCGTGCATTCAAACGGGTTGCTTTCCATTCCTGTGAAGGCTTTAGCATTAGGAACAAACTGTTCACTGGCCTATTTGGGGAAATGTGTTGATTTCACCAACACACTTGTTTCCAATGGAGCTATAAGCAAATAAAGGGGTGGAGATGGATTGGCCCTAACTCACTCAAACCATTTCTGAGGAAAGTATCAGTAAAGTTAGACGTTCAACAGAAGGAGGTGCAAATGGTAGTGAATCACACTGAGGAGGATTTTTTTAAAACCTTTTTAAAGCTTCCTCATTTTATCCAGTACCATATAACAATACTAAATCATAGGTATGTTTCCCAGGTTTTCCAAGTTCTTTTACCAGAGAAAAATCATTAACTTTTGTTTAATTTAGTTAAACCCAGTTCCAAATCTTGAACACTTGCAGTTTGGTTCATTTGATTTGGACTGAAGGAAAATAGGTAGATCCCAGCTATGGTCTAAGATAGAGGTACACACAGTGTCTGAAAATTCTAACCAATGAGAAAGTGCCATAAACCTGCATTTTTCCTTATGATCAGCAGGGGGCATCTCCTTTGGTTGCAAAAAGAGGTCCAAAAACATAAAAGTGACTGGAAAAATTATGCTAATCCTCATCTTATTTATGACTTCATTAAACATGTTCCTAACGAGTTAGCTTTTTTGACAAGCTAACTTTTTCATTCTTCTTTCTTCACTAGACTTCTGGAACAATGTTCTTTGGACAGACACGACCGGAGAGGAGATGCTCGTCCATGAACACAGAACCACGTCTGGGGAAAACCAAACACAGCATATCAGCACAAACACCTCATACAACTATCAGCATACCAGAACATTACTGGGCCATACCACAATTCCGGTATAGTAGCCAAAGTATGCTGCTAGAATTCCTGCAATCATAAGAGCCCATTGGAATTTCATGGATACTGTCTGCTGATATTTGAGAGGACAGGAAGAGCTACAGGAATTTGGTCATCTTGGCCAAAATTATGGGAATGTTCAAATATCCAGGTCGGGTACCTCATGGAGGAAGCTTTGTGTTCGTTGTTGTTTTTGGTTTGTTAGTTGGTTGGTTCATTCATTGGTTGGTTGGTTCATTGGTTCGTTGGTTGGTTAATTTGTTGGTTCATTCATTGGTTGGTTGGTTTGTTCATTCCTGGACAGTTTCTGCACTGCCATGTTGATAAGCATACATTTTTACATTTTTATATGATTTTTACATGCAGACATTCTTCACACTAATTAGTAGTTTAGTTTTTAGATTCATTCTGCTTTAATTAATCTACTGCCATAAAACCCTGTGGTCTAAGTTTGATTGTTAGGATGACGGAAAGCAGTCCCACAAATAGGCGAACACACTGGAGGTCAGACTGAAATTGAACAAGCAGCGTATGGAAAAATTCCAGGAATGTGGACATAAGTTACTTGTGATTAATGAAATGTATACATTGTCCACCATACAGGTCATTAGCACTGCATCAAAGCTTAGCCTCTATGGTAAGGTGTAAGGTATAGATCCAACATTAGCTTGATGGAATCATTCAATCAAAGACAGAATGCAGTGAAAACTGAGACATATCTCCATACGGACCTCCAGCAGGGATTCATTAGAGAGGTCAGATACCAGTTACTGAGTTTTAGACAGAATCGGGTTCAAAGGTTCACCAGAGGTTTGCACTGGATTCAAATCAAAACAAGTTATATTCCCGGTAAGGGGGTCTGTTTGTTTTTCTTCTCCTTTAAGCTGGATCACATTAGCACATAGTTTTGATTCCCTTATGTGGTGATAGCTCAGCATTTAGAGCACCAGGCGCTAAACACCAGTGTTACAAGTAATTTGTGCTTCTGGTAACAGTTTGTGTAATGATAAGGCTCTAAGTCTCAATCATCATAGTCAAATCTTTTTTTGTGGCTTTCTTATTCCTGAAAATGGTATAATCCTGACTGGCACATGTGCTGTGCTTTCCATTTTCTTCAGGGACTTTGACTCAGTACCACCCAGTGACTCATGAACGTACGAGAGTCCTATGAAACAGGCCTTTTTTTTTTTCACAAAAACCTATGGTCTCTTCAAGCCATCGTGCACCAAATCTAACAAGTAAAACATTTCTCAGTGAACTGTATTTGTATTACAACACAAGACAATGAAAAGTGTACAAAATTCATATCGTTTTTAGTACACATGGTTGACCTGACAGTAGTACCATCGGAGGTGCCAGAAGTCTGCAGTCCAAGCAGAGAGGGCGGGACTTTGAGAGACTTTTTTCTGCTTCCAGCAGGTGGCATTATTCAAAATCTAAGCAATCGTTCATTTCCTGATGTTGGATATGGTGACCACATCTGGACATATGAGCCGAGGCCTCAGTCTAAGTATGGAACCTATTTAAGGCAATTCTTTTGAGCTTTGACTTGAATAACTGACTGAAATATGGTTTCATTCGTCCAGAGGAAAATGCTGAGTAATCGTCCCACATTTGCTCGACAGTGATGGAGAGCAGGCATGCGCTTAGGCAGCATGGGGTGTGGTCATTTCCCCTTAGCACAGTTAAATATGAGCGTTATCGCAACGCGTCCTTATCCAGGTCTGTCATATACTTCCTGAGTGTCAGCGTTATAGATAAGGTGTCCTTTGACTGGAGTCCTGGATACATTCGCCATGCCATTGTTTCCCTGCAAGAGACACTGGCTCCATTTTGGGGAGTTGTAGGTTGGAGAGATGACTGTGGCTAAGTCATATATTTATCTGCAGAAGACATTTCTTTGCATGCTATTTGAACCTACCCAGCAAAAATGTCTGTGTGTGCCTCCACATGGGTCCCAGGGGGGGCATGTTTGCTGGGTATGTGTTTTGCACTTAGTGTAGCTTTTCTTTCCACTGTTTAGTTTGCTTGCTTTCACTTTCATTCAGGGGACAGGTTAGACACCAAAAACTACTTGGTTATATTTAGAAAAATGAAGCATTAGGAGTGACAGACCTGTGTCATATCTGGTGTATCGGTGCACCGCTCACACCAGCTAAACGTGCTGCTGTCAGGGAAAAGGACCCAAAAGCAGAACGAGCGGAAGAGTCAAAAGTACAATTTAATTTATTTGATGGTGGCAGATTAAATGAGACAGACCCTAAATTAGAGTCAGAGCCACTGATTGCAGAGCAGGTGAAGATTGACAGACACGCCCAGACACATTCACACACACACCCAAATGGAGAATGATCTGATTTCTATATACATGAAATCAAGTAAGCTGTACGGTATAGCTATACCATTGCATGGTATGGTCATGCTCACAATACTTTAGGACAACACACAAAAAAAGCATTTTTCACCATATACTCAATTATATCTTGCAGATCTGCAAAGAATCCAACTTCCTGGCAAGGTAAACCCCCAACATCAGTAAAATGTTTTATCACAATTTGGGTCCAATAAAAATCCCAAACTTCAGAGTAAATGAACAGAAGTCTAATGATGCCTCAAAACCATTTTAGGACATGCACTCAAAGTAGTCTTCATATGAAAGTGCACCACGTTATCTTTTCTCACTGTAACACATCCACTGGCTTCGAAGACTCAGTGATCAAATATATTTTCACTGAGCTACCACAACATAGCAAATGAGCATGTTTTATGGATTTCTCTGTGAATCAGTTTTGACATCTACATATTCTTTGTGCTGTACTAACCACTCCTAGGGAGGCCTTCCCCTATCCGGCAGTTTGTGTGTTTATGTAACGATGTCACACTGTAGTCATGTGATTGGTCAAAGAATTCTCAACCTTTTTGCATGCCATGAGCTTTGGAGCTGCTGCCTCCATTAAGCAGCAGATACGGGTTTGGACCTAACTCTGACAGATGCACCACAGTTTGTGTGTGCGTGCGTGTGTGTTTGTGTGTGTTCAGGTGTTGAGGTAAACTGCTTACAGATGGTCCTGAGAGGAGGGAGGAGGAATGGCAAGAGAACACACTGGTCCTCCCTGAGTGATGAAACAGAAACCTATCTCTGCTAACAACAATGTCTTAGTAAGCTGTGTTGTCTTGTAATGGAGTGTGTGTTTGTGAGTGCAAATGTGTGTGTTTCTGTATGTCTGCGCTCACTCGAGCATGTGCTTTGCTATTGTGCGAATGTTTGGGAACGATTTTGATCATTAAAATAACAGCATTTTTGTCAAGTGAGGCCATTTTGTCCAGACGCTCGGTCCTGGCTTGGGCTCACGTTTGAAAATGTAAAGTACTGATAAAAGGAGTCTGGAATGAAGTTGTAGTCTGATAGCATTATTACTTTCTAATACAATAATTCCAACTGAATGTTGCTGTTGAAGCCTGCTCAATTCTTGAAGCCCTCTCCACCAAGTAAATACCCACACAAGGGTCAGTCTTATTTTATTTTCATTATCTATCAATCCCCCTTCACGTTTTATTGCCTCTGATAATAAGACTCCTTTTGTTGCCAGGTAGAATTTCCAAAGTTACTCCAGTTGTTCAGTTGTTATTTTAGCTTCCTGCTAGAGTGAATAGAAGTCCTCTCCATTTTCTCTGGAGATTTCTCATAACTGATTTCAGACAGAATTGTGAAAGTGAGCCCATCTAAATCCTGATGGTTTCATTATTATGTTGCCACTACACTGCACAATAAACATTTGTTTCATAATAACTTAAAGGAAAAAGTTTCATAATGTAGTGTTTAATTTGGAGTCCTGTTTCTGCTTGTTGTGCTAAGCTACACAGCTAGCTGCTGGCAGTAGTTTCATATTAAAGTGGATTCTACTATACTATTGTCTTCTCACACATATGCAGTCCTGTGAAACACTAATTACGGCCCATGAATCAGTAGCTTTTAGAACCTCCTTTAGAAGCAATCGTTTTTCTTCACGATTGCTTCAGTTCTCAATGAACTGAAGCAATCGTTGCTTCAGTTCATTGAGGTTTTGCTGGAATTCATTCATGCACGGCTCTCTGAAGGTCAGAGGGTCAAGGTCTTCAGTCAGGCTGAGGTCTGAACTTTGACTTGGCCGTTGCAGCAACATGAGTTTTTTTTCTTTTTCAGTCGTTCTGTTGCAGATCTGCTGGTGTCCTGTTGCATGATTCAGTTTCAGCCAACCTTTAATTGTTGGACAAACTTTGTTATACAGAGGAGTTCATGGCTGACTCAATGACTGCACGGTGCCCAGGTCCTGTGGCTGCCAAACAAGCCTAAATCATCAGCCCTCCATCACCGTGCTGATAGCTGGTATAAGGTGTTGGTGCTAATATGCTGTTTGGTTTTCCCCAAACATGGTGCTGTGATGTGTTACCTTGTAGAGGGGGACGGTTCATCAAATCAGGCAGAGAGCAGCTAAAAAAAAAAAAAAAAAAAAAAACAAGCAAGTGGGACGCAACCAAGGAGTAAACCAAATACCAAGGAATAGATAAACACATTCCATTTATTAAAAAAGCAAAACCTAAGACATTAGAAACAAGGCAAGCTCTGAGTCCAGAAAGTCCCCACTCCCCTATGACCATTGCAACAATCACTTCTTTTTTGTTCACCACATTGATGAAGTCCATTGTTGCTTTCTCCACGGCCATTGGTGCAGCACCTCTGTCAGTTCTCCTCTTTCCATTGGTTCAAGTCCATTTTTCTGTTTCCCAGTGCATCCTCTCTGCAGCGCCGTCTTGCCGCTTTCTCCTCTGCTTGCGCTCTCCCCTCTCTGCTGCTCCTCCACTCTTTATAAAGATGCCCCAGCAGGTGTTGCCCATTCCCCTAATTGATGAGGCAGGAAGTAAAAACCAAACAATAAAAGCATGCAATACAACCACTTAACATGCAAATATAAAACCAAATAAAACCTACAAAACATTAAAATTATTTCTGCCACATCACAGATGGATAAATGTATCTATTTATCCATCTGTGATGTCCATCTTTGAGACCACAGTGGATAAATGTATCTATTTATCCACTCTGGTCTCAAAGAACACTGATCCAGAAGTCTTGTGAAGCAAGAAGCATGAAGTTGGCTTGTCAAAGAAGCAAATTATCAGTCACTGTCATCACAAGAACTATAAGTGTGCGCGTGCGTGCGTGCGTGTGCGTGTGTGTGTGATGCACTGTGAAGGGAAAAGCAGAGAAACAAGGCCAAAAGCTATTTATACTATTTAAAAAGGCCGTTTCCTCTTCAGGGATGAACCCAGCCCATAGTCTGTATTAGTTACTCATCACATCGTGCATCTGTTTGGTTTTGGATCCTCAAAACGCCGCGTTTTATCTCAGTTATCTGCCTGGCCTCAGATCAGCGGGGAGAGGCAGAGAAGCTTGTGGCCTTTTTTTCAGCTTCATCATCACGAGCTTCAAAGCTTTAACATCTGAGGAAGTTATAGATAAACACTGTAATATGCAATCATTACTAAGGTAGGAGGTAGCCATGAGCAGTCTTTTATTTTGCTGTTTCTACACAGTAGGAGGTTCCCACTTACCTCTGCTTTGGCATTATTATGTCTTTTATTTGGGCATGTTGTTTTTGTTTATGAAATAAACAATGGCAACCATAACTGGAAAAGCATGTTCAGTGTCCTTTTTATTAAGTCATGAAAAACACGTTTTAGCAGAAGCAAATGCAAATATTCTGAGAGCTAAAATATTCACACACCGAGCCTTCTTTACTTAACACGTTAAAGCTTTTCTGTCACATACGCACAGCCCGCGAGACACAAACGGATTTTTGCAGTCATTTTTGACACCATGGCGAGAAACGGAGGAATTGTGAAAAACAAAAGCTAAATAGGAAGCAGAGAGTGCGAGCAGCTGGCCAAGAGAACGAAAAGTAAAAGACAAAATGTTTTAGGCCAGCGAGGAGTAATAAAATAGAAATGTGTTGCACACATGAGGAGAACAGCTGCGTACCATCCCTCAGTGATTCCACTTCCTTTGATTTCCCTCGCTCTTATCGGGATTAAACGCTGATAACCTGGAATGGCACCAAGCGGCCCAGATGATCCACACCGGTGGTGGACATGACACTGATGCGGCCTTTTGGTCTTCATCTGGTTTCACCTTATTACACTTTTGTATTTTTAGTTTTTAGTTTTCTTAAATTAAATTTTTATTAGTATCAGTTTAAATTTTCTATTTTATAATATGGGCATTTGCCAAGAATTGAGATATTTGTATATAAAAATACAAACATGACAATCTCAATAAGTCAGTAAATCAAGGTTTACATTGCCTTATTTTATTTACTGTATGCACCGTATCATCACTGCTTTTAGCTTAGTTTCAGGTCATTGTAATAACATGTCTGGTGCATTTGTGCAGGCACTGTAAAGCAGTTCTAAAAGTTATATAAAGAAAAAGGTGGTAAAGTGATTTTGCACAATCTTTTCCTTTTCTTTAATGCATCAAAACATGTTGTTTAAGTGTGTCATTGACAATATAAATAAGTAAAACAAGCATTAGACGAGGGAATCTGAGCTCTGATATTAACCTTACAAACACTGTGGTCAGGCTTTGATAACATCAAAGTCCCTTCTTCCTCTTCTGGTCATGTGGAGGCCAAACCAAATATTGTTATGTCATCATCCCAAGCTGAAATATCATTGCCGGGATCTTGATGAAAGCTCCCAGTAACACAGTTCAGTGTGTTTTTGAGGAAAAGAGGAGGACTGGGACTCTTAAGTTGGGTTAAAGCTCTGCGAGAAGGTACCGAGGCGCAGCAGAGACCCTGCTAATATCTGCTAATATATCTAACAAGTTGATGCTAAAAGCAAACTTATATTTACATCATCTGAAATGACATCACTCGGCACACTGAGCCAGGAGTGACCATATTTGACCAAGCGCCACGCCCATAAACTGCTCAGTAACAGATAATTCCATTAAAAATGCTCATAAAACGCACCAACATCCAACCCAACGCCGAAAAGCCCATTTTAGTGAATTTGCACAAGTCGGGTTATAGCTCTCTGAGTATGCGCGCCTGTCAATCAAAGCAGCAAAGCGGGACATTTTAATATAGGCGTCCACGGGGACGGACTGTCCTTTGGAGTCAGCCTCGAGTGGTCGCTGAAGGAGCTACAGCTGACTTCACGCTGGCTTCTGCTGTGGTTCTACCCTTTCTGTCTCAAGACCATCTTTGAAATTACAAGTAGCACCATCCCCCCTTTCTAAGGAACAAATCATCTCCATCCATGTGTCTCTTTGCTAACATGGGTCCACAGTTCTGTTCCAACGGCCTCACTAACATGGTCAGTCACGTGACGCATACATATTTCCACCCATTTTGGTTTGGAAAGCCATTCTGGAATATTCTTCTCTTAGTTTTCCCATGTCCAACCTCAGACCACCATTACACCTCTTCTTATATGACAACGATGGCATAACTGACCACACCTCCTCCTCGCCACACCACCCACTCGATCTAACTGGGAGGTAAACTCAAAAGTGGGAGCAGATACTCAGAGTTACAGCGGAGGCCGATTGTGTTCTGAGGAGTCAGTGCTGTCAAATGTTTTCCATCAGGATTTTAGGGAAATATCAACCTTCGATTATTTAAACCAGCTTTTAAGCAAATGTCTATTCTGCAAAAAAAAAGCAGCTTCTCTGGCTCTCGCTGATCCCCGCAGAAGAGGCAGAGGCTGAATGTCTTTCCAGCACTTAACTGTTGCTGTAACTTGCTTCTGGTGTCTCACATCTCCCTCTTCCTCTGCCAATTGTGGCCACAGAGCCCCCCCCCCCTCCTCCAGTGCTTCTCTGACTCACAGATCCAACTGAACAATGCCCACCATTGAACTCTCAATGCATGTCTTTAATTGACAGCTGGAACCTATTAATGCAGAGGCCAGTAGCTATGACTACTCCACAATAAATCACATGCATGCATATTCATGACTGAAAATACATTTTCAGGCTGATTTAAGATGGGGTAGGACTCTGTGTCATACCCCTAAGTTGTCCTGAAAAGGCCCTTCAGAGCTGCTGATGTTCAGCAGCTGACTCACTTTAACGTCGTGTTTTCCGCCCCTTGTCCATGAGTGGTACTTACCTTGAAAAGTTATAATTTCCATGATTTGGAAAAATGAGTTGCCTCGTTTGACATCTGGAAATAATTGTTGCTCATCAGGCTTACAGTTGTGTTCCCTCGTCTGTCTTAATGTAACATGCAGCGCTGACAGTGTTTCACACTATAGGGACGGGGAGGGATTAGATAACAAGACATGAGCGCCGACATGCTTAAAATTCATAGCTGCACAAACCTCCATGTTGTTTTGCTGCCGTAGAAAATATGCACTTTTTACACTCTCGCTTTAAATCAATCTAAAGTTGCCATAACAACGTGTGAACCAGCTGTTTGGAACTGGATAATGTTTACAGCCAAAAAATGACTCATTTGTAAAAGAGGCACCATCTCACTGTCACGACACACAATATATCTGACAGTGTGCACCGTGTAATCACGAAGAGCAGAAACTATGCAGCAGGGTATATACTGTAGTGAGATAGAAGAAAAGACGCCAAGCAAATGACAGAGTGGAATAATATTTAAGAGTCTGAATGTTCTGCCTTATAGGTCCATGAAGGGGAGCAGCCGTTACATAACGTGGACGAGCATGACAGACACGTCCACGTGGGAGGAAAGCAAACAGCACTTTTAAAAAGTTAGTCTTCTGGTTTCTTGTGTCTGTACAAAGAGCAGCTACTTCAGGATGGCACACGGCTCAGTGACAGAAGGTTGGACCTTCTGCATCCCATAACATGAATTTGCCTGATTGTGGTGGGTAATGTTTCACCACCCCACATCCATTCTTTTAGTTTTCTCTTCTTCCAGCCCCATAAATCCAGATACATCCATTACTCAGTAGCTGGAACATTAAATGCCAATGGACAGCGCACAGGAGAGGTGAAGAAGAGAGTGCAGGCAGGGTGGATTGGATGAACTCGAGTGTCAGGGCTGTGAGACCTGCTATGATGTGTGGTTTGGAGAAGGTGGCGCTGACACAAAGACAGGAAGGTGGGAGCTGAAGGTGGCAGAGTTTAAGATGCTAATATTTTTATTGGGAGTGACCAGGATAGAAATAAGTCCATCAGGCAGCTCAGGCTGGGAAGTTTGGAGGCAAAGTTAGAGGCGAGGCTGAGATGGTTTGGACATGTGCAGAGGAGGGATGGACATGTTGGACAAAGGATGTTGAATTTTTTTCTCCTCTCGTCTTTCACCTCCAACTAACCACATTGTCTTTGACTCAAATTTTCTAGCATTCCCATTGTTCCTTGTGTTTTTTCTTGTGTTTCCAACTGATTGCCATTTTTGGACTGTCCTTACCTGTGTTGCCACCATATTTGTCAAATGTAAATAACTTTCTCAATACCAGTTTAGCCTAAATTATTCAACTCTAGATAATTTTCCTCACCCAAACTCGGCTGGTCTCTCAACACTATTCATGATCAAATTCTCTTCACGAGGAGATTAGGAGAAGGAGAGCCCTCTTTCCTCTGGTCCATCTACATACCCGGCTGGCTACGTTATGGATTCCCGTGGAGATGGAAGATAACATGCCTGGCTGCACTGTGCGGATGTGGCATAGATATTGATACCAGGATTTTACTTCCCGAATTGGACTTGGGGATACCTGGTATCTGGGCAGCTGTTCTGGCCCTAGTAAGGCTGCCTATGAGGGATGCAGAAACAGTACGAACTCAATCAGACTCAGAAGAGACTCAGTAGAGCTGAATCAAAATGGATTAGATCTGGAGGAGTGTTTGAGTGTCTGTTTCTACGTGACGGAGTGGAACCAAAAATTCAGATGACTGGATTTTTCTGAGAGGTACCAGAAAACTGTACGGTCTGTCAGCAATCAGTTATGACAACCTGTACCCAACCAATTGTACTATTTGGAATTTGGCTCCCAGACAGCCTTGGATGGCTGTGTATCTAATCGTCTCCTGGAGATGTTTGTAAACAGATGCTCTACGTCCCCACCCCGTGTTGTGACCTGTGTGAACTGGTATCCTGGCAACCAAGGCTGACTAGTCCATCTTATCACGAACATTATCCTGAACTGTTAGTCGAGGAAGCTGGCTTGCCACCACAGTATCCTGGCTTACTCGTCTCCCCTGGCACGTGTTCTGGAACCTAATTTCCCTGATGGGACCTTCCCCAAGGGATCAATAAAGTTTAATCTATCCCCGTCTCCGTCTCGTCCCTGTCTTTGTCCCCATCTTTTCTCTGTCTTTGTCCCAATCTTTGCCACCATCTCCCTCTTTGTCCCCATCTTCATCCCTGTCTTCATCCCTGTCTCTGTCTCATCCCTGTCTCATCCCTGTCTTTATCACTGTCTTCGTCTTCATCTCCATCTTCATCCCTGTCTTCATCCCTGTCTCTGTCCCCGTCTCCGTCTTCATCCCTGTTCCCGTCTTCATCTCCATCTTCATCCCTGTCCCCGTCACCGTCTTTGTACCTGTCTTCATCTCTGTCTTTGTCCCTGTCCCCGTCTTCATCTCCGTCTTTGTCCCTGTCCTCATCTTCATCCTCGTCTTCATCCCTGTCCGTCTTCATCTCCGTCTTTGTCCTTGTCTTCCTCCCTGTCTTTGTCCCCTTTTAATTGTATTGGCAGATGAAGGTAGTTTTGAATAAATTATAAGCTTTACTAAACTTTACTACCGTATGCAGTAACTTGCGTCTATCAGCTCATCCAGCAGTTTCACAGATATTCTGACTCTGGCTCACTTCTATCAGCCTTTTGAAATAAGTATCTTTGAGAAAGAGGGCTTCATGTCTAAGTGCCGCTTCCTCTTGCTTTGAACACTATTAGCATTAGTCAGTTTCTTCTGACAGATGATGCACTCAAGCTGAAAGCTGTTGAAAGCTCTTTGGCCCAGCAGAACATAAAATAGTGTAAAAAATACATTTTTGTCAGTGCTATGAAAATAAGATCCAAGTTCCAAAAAAAACGAATTATCCTGGTCTGAGGCCCGCTGTGCTTGTGTCCCAATTGTGTCATTCAAGTCATATCAGCTTCTTGTATTTGCAGACATGGAGAAGCTGATTTATGCTGCAATTGCCTTATTAGTGTAACTCCCTTTATTCATGGCTCATTTTGAAAAACGTCTCCATCTGCAGCCACTGCACAAAGCTGTTGCCAGCCTGCTGATGCTCTCCAAGGGATGAAGCACTTTTTTTTTTTTCAGTTCCTACAACCCTTCACTGGTTTCTTGCCAGCTTTAGAATTTTAAGTCCACCCACTGCCTGATCACTGCTGAAGATTTTTCTGGCCTTGATCCTCTTACCAGATAACTTGGAAAGAACATGAGGCTGCACACATCTGTTGCCCCCAGTAACCCAGTGTGTTTGGAGGAAGCATTGGTGGGAACAGTGGACCCAGAGGACACTTGGATACAGAATCTCTTAGAGATTTTCCAACCTCACTGTGTTAACAGGATGCATCTTGCAGCATGCCACTTTCAACTTTAAACTGGTACTGTAAAGTGCATACTGAGCTCTAGCTATTTCACTTTAACTCCATAAACCACTGACATATGATTTTGCAGAATCTGTAGGCAAGAGAATTTTGCTGCCTAAAGCCTTCTGGTTTGGGGCAGAGTTCTTCCTTTTTTTTTCACATTCTAGCACCGGCTCTGTGTCTCCTACTCACACATACAAATGAGTGCATATTCTCAACACGTAAGTGGTCCAGCCCTTTACAAAAAACACAGACTACTCACCCATTAGAAGTTCATCTTTTGGATCTTGCGCTCATCAAAGTCATTGATGGTACTACTCAAGCTCAAAGTCCTGCATGCTCAATAACCCAGGTAAGGATACAGAGTTTTTAGTGGGAGAAACATTTCATCACTCATCCAAGTGACTTCTTCAGTCTCAGCTAACTGCAGGATTCACTAACCTTATAAACAGTACAGTAGCATAATGACAAACTCTAGGACCACTGAGCCACAAGCTCAATTTCATGATCGCTAATATTCAAATTGTCATGACCGTTGATCAATATCTGAGAGTACTATTTGCAGAGAGTTGGGGAGCAGCTGCAATCACAGTATTATAAAGATGCTGAAAGGCCTCCTCCTCAGTTCAGTGATGGTCATTCCCTTCTCACATAAGTGGCTTCCTTGACTCCTCACTCAAACCAGCACTCCTCCCTGTCAGGATGTTCACATCTTTACTGAAAGAGTGGCCCGATGAGGCGGCTCTCCTGCGCTGTGCTATCCACGGTGTCCACATGAACAGAATCAACTTTCTGGGAAACTGTTCCATAGTTCATGTTAACAGGTTCACTGGCATTTTCCACAAAAAACAGAACAAGGAAGGAAGTACAAGTAATATATTTGCTAGAACGCTGCCACCACCATCAAAACTTTTCAGAAAACACCTGTTTTTAATTGATGGAGTGTAAAATAATTCAGTAAATATTTGCAGCTAAAATTAAATTCATGAGGAAAATTGCATAAACAAAGTCCGGCTTTGGTTCAAAAGACAGAACCATGACTTAAACATATAGTGGAACTTTGTGCCCTGTTGAAAGTTACGCCTTTGGTTACATGCAGGTTGTGTGTCTGTTTAGAATGAGATGCAATCTCAAACTGTTGACTGTATTTTAATGATATTTTAGCTTTATAGAGAAAAGAGTGTTGGCCATGATGTGTGTGGAGGTACATATACTTGTGTACACTGCTCAAACAAATTAAAGGGACACTTATTAATCAGAGTTTAGCATCAAGTCGATTAAACTTCTGTGATATTGATGTGGTCAGGTGAGCAGCAGAGGGGGGTGTTAATCAGTTTCAGCTGCTTTCATGTTAATAAAATTACCAACAGGTGCACTTGAGGGGCAACAATGAGACGACCCCCAAAACAGGAATGGTTTCACGGGTCGAGGACACTCACATTTTTCCCTGCTCATCTTTTCGGACTGTTTTTTTTTACTAGTGTTGCATTTGGTTAGGGTCAGTGTCACTGCTGGTAGCATGAGGTCGTACCTGGACCCTACAGAGGCTGCACAGGTAGCACATCAATACGTGCCATTGCCAGAAGGTTTGATGTGTCTCCCAGCACAGTCTCATTTTATCTGGTTTGTCTAAAACATATAAAAACAGACTATTGCTTTATACTTACAAGATGTCATCTCAGCAAAAAAACAAAAAAAAGGGAAGTTGGAGCATTTCCCAAAACCTCAACCTTACTTTCCGGAGTGCATTACATGTCCCATCATACTGGGAGCTTCTTCCAACTATGACATGATACGAAGCATAAGAGCGCTGGGAGGTTGTGAGTCCCACAGTGCACTTAAAAGGGGATGGTTCATTTTCCCAGAGCAGTGTAGAAAGAAAGTCTAAGCAGGATGTTTGAATTCTAACAAGACAAAGTATCTTTAAATGACACATTTTAGCACCTGCGTGTGGGTGCTCCAGACCAAATGACAAAAACACCTTTTGTAAATGCTGTCCACATGCCGGTAACAAACCGATGACATCATTTTTCATTCGCATGTCAACAAAAATCAAACTGTTTACGAATCTGTCACACCGCGGCTTTGGTTCGGTTTAGGGCAATGAAACTACTGCGGTCATGATTTAAAGAAACCAACTGTGGTGGTTGGTTGGAAACAGTAATCAAACATCACATGTTCAAATCTGCTGGTTTTCGTTTAGACAAACAAAATTCACAAGTCACGTAGCTTCTACATGGCTTCTCCATTGCTTCCTTTTAGGGAATTTGTGTAAATGGCAGATGCTGGAGTTTTCCTGAGAGGACAGTCAGTGGTTATGACTGGTAAACTGAGCAAAGAAAATGCCTCCGGACACTCCAAATATGTGACACAAAAGTACAAAAACATTCATGCAAAAAAGGAAATGGAGAGGCCTTCTGTTGTGTGGAATATGTGACTCCAGTGCTAAAGCTGTCTCTATAATGAGCCTTTGTCAGTTGGTCCAAACAGACTTCACATGAGAAAAAAATGCAAGGATAGCCAGCAGTGCCCAGCTGGATGTGTGAAAGGAAACTTTTCCAGCAAAAAGCCTCCGCAGTCTTAAAACAGGGGATTCCCATAAAACTGCTGGTGCTGTGTTCCTCATTAGAAAGTGTAGAAAGGACCTTAAAATGTTACAATGATGTCTTTATTCTTGTCTACAGTCTTATTTTATTTTAACTGCGATTCTATAATAATCCAAGAAGTGAAAAGACAGTAATTAATACTGTCAGTATTAACACTCATTAATGATGGAAGTGGTCTGTTATATTCTGGAAACAGATTTCTGACAAAACCAAAAACATTTCCAGTGTAAAACAAACAAATAAAAAAACTGAGAGAAAAACGTCACAAATTTACAAGAATAACTTCAGAAACGTGTGATGGGTTCAAGGAGCAACAGTGCTTCACTTTTCCTGAGATCAGATCACAAGAAACGTTATTAGAACACCAACAACCTTTTTCCAATCACTCGATTAAGGCAGACAACAAACTGCAGGCTCATTTTCATTACATATAATACATATAATGATGTGCCGCTTGGTGCTTATGCTAATATAAATTAAGACAAGGAAGATGCAGGATGAGGGTTAAATTGTTCTGATATATATGAATATATATGAAAATCCTAAGAACTGGGATCTATAATAATCGTTTTCACAAAAATATATAGATGCTAATGACTGCTGTATGTGTGAAAATGTCATATAAAGTTTTGTTGAGATAGGTCCACCCTTTAAGGAGGAGAAGGTGTGAAATCATGGCTCTGTGTTTTTAAAGTCCAGGAGAACATTTCCTGCTTATCGTAGCATTGGAAACAGGATCTTTCCCTCCATGCTTTCCACTGATTACAGGAAAGGAGGGCCAGAACAAAAAACAAAAAACAAAAAAAAAACCCAAAAAACAGGAAGAGATAATCAACAGGTCCATGAAAGTGAATTCTTACTCTAAGTATACAATAAAAGTAAGAGGTGAGCACATGAAGAAATCCAGTCACTCTTTCTTTCTAATAGTTTGGTTTCAGATTATTAGTTTGGGTCCCAGATTAAAAACAATTCTAAATGGGGGTCATGACCACTGTCCATTGACTTAAATGCAACAAAACTAAAACTGAATGATAACTCTAGTAAGAGTTTTGTTTGTGTTATTGCTAAATTTTTTAGGTTCAGTTCCTGTGAATAAAGTTTGTCCTTTGGTCTCTGTAGAAACGCCCGAGCACTGAGTGTGGCACAAAGAGAGGATCAGCAAAAAGGAAGCATTAAAGCATCAAACTGAAGGCTTACAATCAAACCTGGAGGAAAAAATACTGAGACTCATTACACTTATGTGTGTCTTCTTCCAGGCTTGAAAAGTGAAGCCAATGCATAAGTGGTCTTAAACGTTCATTCTCATCTCACGGCCAGAAGAGGGCGCTCCATCTGGTTACAAACTCTTTCTTTCTTTTCTTGTTTGATTTTTCTTTATTTTGTTTTGAAATGCTGATGTAGTTATGATGCATAGATGGGATTGTCTTTTTAGGACTCAACAAAGAATGTCTAAAAACAAAATTAAAGCAGCACACTGCAACAATGCAGGTCTAACAAATATCACTGAATAACTTTGGTGAACTTGGTTAACGTGAGGTAAATAAAGACTATTTTAGCTCAGAGATACAGACAGTAGATAGTTCAAATAATCTCATAAGACAGAACTGAGAATCCTGTGAAATGAAAAGCTAATAATCTCATCAATACAAGTTGCATGAGTATTTCATCATATGTAACAAAATACAAATATTATTTCATGTCATTCCCATATTTTATGTTACAAAATTTTATTGAAAAGGAAATGAATATAAAAGGTATTAAGAAAAGTTCTTTTTATTATAAACTTTGCAGCATGTATGGCACAGATAGCTTTTCATAAAGTGCATGCTTTGTCTAATAAATTGATTTTATAGAAAAAAATATGATCAATTTGCTATATTCCAATAAAATATGGAAACAACTTCAAAAGCAAAAGTAACATATTTTAAATTAAGTGAGAGGCGATATTCTCCTTTAAAAGCTGCCACCTGGAATTACATTGAGTGCATGTTAGCAACACATATGTGGTATATCAATGACGTCTTTTTTTTAATCCTGGTACTTTTCTACCTGAATGTTGATTTTACAAAAATTTAGAAACCTATTCTTTCTTTACTGCCTTTTCTGATGTGTCACTTATGGCCTCTGTGCTTCTCCTGTTGGACCTCAGTGCAGCTTTTGATACTGTTGACCATAACATTTTATTACAGAGATTAGAGCATGCCATAGGTATTAAAGGTACTGCACTGCAGTGGTTTGAATCCTATTTATCTAATAGACTCCAATTTGTTCATGTAAATGGGGAGTCTTCTTCTCACACTAACATTAATTATGGAGTTCCACAGGGTTCTGTGCTAGGACCAACTCTATTTACACTACACATGCTTCCCTTAGGCAGTATCATTAAAAGGCATTGCATACATTTTCATTATTATGCAGATGATACCCAACTTTAGCTATATAAGCAAGATGATACTACAAAACATTTGAAAAGGAGCAGCTTTTGCTTTGAAGTCAAATATCTTTGTTTGCATCATACTGTTCACAGTTTCATTACCACATCTAGCAAGTGTTCGTAGACAAGTCAGTGTCTTTCATGCAAGCTACATGTGACCACATCAGTGTATTGGCAGCCAAGGTTTTCAGTGCACTGTATGTCTCTTTGTGAACAAATTCACCTGGTGAAGAGAACCCGAATAATAAAAGGGTGCAGGAACAAAAAGACTGTAAGGAGATGAAAAAATGTCCACACACCAGAAAGCTCCTGGGACAAAATTTAATCCAAATACCTTCAAAAAATGGTAACATTTTGGGACAAAATGCTCTTCTTCAGACTAGACTACAACAGACTACAACAAATTCACCTGGTCACAGGCAAACTGTTCAGGAATTAAACATTTCTCCCTAGCAACCAGAGGTTCCCAGTGTGCCACTGACCAGCCTGCCTGACTGAGGCTTTAGTAACTGATTTCACAGACAGCCAACAACCTCCAGCAACCACTCGCCAACTGGCCGAGGAAAACACATTTTTTCCCAGCAACCAGTGATGTCCAGGGGGACACAGGGTTGCCAGCTGATCTCTCTGTCACTGGGCTAACACAGAGAGACAGATAACCATGCACACTCACATTCACACCTATGGGCAATTTAGAATCACCAATTAGCCTAACCCGTCTAACTGCATGTCTTTGGACTGTGGGAGGAACCTGGAGCACCCACACAGACACCTTGAGAACACGCAAACTTCCATCTTTTGAACCGACTCCTAAATTATAAGTTTGTTTTTGAAAATCCAAATGTTATTCTAGTGTGGAATGTGGGCCAGCTCAGCCTTTGTGTGTTGTAAAAGGAACTACTGTATGTATATATGGATCCGCCCACCAGAATGCAATAAAGCTGCAAAATGTAAAGTGCAAAAAAAAAGCCTGTGTTCATGTTTATTTATTGCACAGGAAGATGATAGGGCCTGGTGGTTGCACAAACAAGAAAATTGGATTGCTGGACCTCTCACATGCCTCAAATCAACCCTTTTGGAAATACACACACCACTGAGAGAGGGAACGGGAGCAAATCCTTGTGTTTATAAGAGGAGAATGACATAAATGTGTTACTATGGAGGGGTCCTCTCAGCACAGTCCTTGTTGAGTTTCTTTAAAGTTTTTTGCCTTAATCTGCTTGTCTCTGCGCATTTCCTTCATCATCCAAGTTGTCAAACCATAAATGTTTGGCTTTCTTCTTGAACCTGATTCCTTTCTGACGAAGAAATCTGACCCACCTGCTGTGTTAATAACAGGCCATGCAACTGTATTCTGTCTCTAAGTGCCCTTTAAACACGACAACGCATCAATTATTAACAGCAGTGCAGTTTTTTGTTTTTCTTTTGTTTGTTTTTTACATTGTTTCTCATATTAGAAGATTTTCCAATATTTATCCTTTCAAAACTATAATGGAGGGCATCAGGTATTAATTAAAGAAGGCTGAGTTAATAACTCTGAAGTCATGCATTGGGACTCTCATATAACACAGGATCCATGGCATGTGACTGGAGACTGGCCTTTATGTAACCTCCTGATCACAGCATGTTCTGACCCTACTGATCAAAGGCCCCCCCAAATAACTGCTTGCATATTGATTGATTACCATTAATCAGGTATTTCCCTGACAAAATAGCAGTTCCAGTATATTTGAATAATACTGTGCATGAAACCGGGGGGCAAAGCTTAAAGCCTGGACCCTTTGAAGTAAAGTCAGAGAAGGCGGAGAGGAGGCTGTCTCCTCAGCTTTTCTTCCTCCTGGTTAACAAGACATGTGATTAGCATTGCTGTCTGCTACTTAGTTTGCCCTGCAGTCAGCCTGGTCTGCCCTTAGAGGAAACACTGCCTGCAGGCAATTGAGCCAAAACCAAGGTAAGTCAATGTGTTGTTAATGTGTTCGTATCTCTTGCTTTGTGAAAACTCTGCCGTTTTCATTGTGCGGGATTTGACTTGTGTCGTTGGGCCAAACTTATGTTTTGACTTGTAATGAGAAACATGTCTTTTATGTTTTAGGATTTTTTTTTTTAAAGTAACTACTTTAGTCAACTTCCTTTAATCTGCTCAAAGGTAGCCTGAAGGGTACAGAGCGTGTAAATTGATTTTTATTGAAAACACAGAACTTGATCATTATTGCTACAGTTTGTTAGAGCGAAACTATCCCAGGATTAACGTCTCCACACCTGCTGTCAAACCTTCCCTTTGCAAACACAAGGAGTGCTGCAAATGTGCACTTGTGTAACACTGCAGCAAAACTGAATTCATTTTAGAAGATATGCAGCCTGCAGACCACAGAGCATAGAATTATTTTGTTGCAGTCAAAGGCGTAAAAAGTAAAGTGTCATAATTATTACTTTTGTAGAATTTTTAATTTCTTGTTCACTTAACGTTTACCTAATGCAGCAGCGTGAGATAAGTAGCTCACACCCACTAAGCAAACACACTTCTAGGCAGCACAGTTCACCTGTTGAGGTGTACAAGTTTAGCTGTGGGAAAGTTGTGAGCAATGATTTGTTTATATTCTACCATTTCAATGAGACTTGTTTTGCTCTCAAACTGGCGCGCTTGTTTTTAACATTACTGCCCAACTGCACAAGCAGAAATTAGATTTGGTTCTCCAGTCACGTGATCGAAGAGTTGTTCTTACACGGCCTGTGGAAAACAAGACAATTATGTGACCATCCGGAACATTCCTCACTGTGTGTGTGTGTGTGTGTCACTCTGTCAGCTTGAGTGGACTTACCTCATCCTCTGAAAGTAATGCATTCTGAAACCGGACCATGTGAAATATTTGGTTGGGGCTCCATTATAACAGAGCCTCGGTTAAAGTCCTGCAGTAATGTGATGGCCGAGCTGTGCCAAAAGCTTCCCGGATCACAGGACAGATGCGTGTGTCTGAGAAGTTTTAACCATTTAATATAGTGGTCTGATGCGTTTGGACAAAACAGTGGAAAACTAGCCTGACAGCATATTTCTCCATAAGACGTCTTCATCTAGTGACTGACAGCCTGAGTAACTGATAAACACAAAAAAGCTTTTCTATGGACACGGGAGGTAAATGTACTGTATTAGAAAAATGTGTCATCACAGAGAACTGCAGCATCTTTATTCGAAAGATAAGATATGTCACTTATGTCCTCATGTTTTTCAGTTTGTCCAGTGGTTTTCCTTCTATAACCCACAGACTGTAAAGAAAATTGGTGTGTGAAATCCCATTTTGAAGCCTTTTTTTTTTTTTTTTTTTTTTCTTTTTAAGCAATTGCTAGAAGTGACTCCATGACCACAGGGTGGGGTGCAGTATCAGCTGAAGCCAAGCAGCAACAAGCAGGCCTGAAAAAAAATGAACTCCTGGAGCAGGAATTCTCACATCCAGGCCTCGAGAGCCGGCGTCCTGCAGGTCTCTGCTTCAACACACCTGAGTCAAATATAGAAGTCATTAGCAGGACTCTGGAAAACTTGACCGCATACTGAGGAGGTAATTCAGCCATTTGATTCAGGTGTGTTGGATCAGGGACACATCAAAAACCTGCAGGACACCGGCTCTCGAGGCCTGGATGTGAGGATCGCTGTCCTGGAGGCTCCAATTCCTCTGGTGCCATTTGAAGCGGACTTCAAAAGCAAGTCAATCAACATAGACTCCTGTGTTAAAATGCCCAACTTTACAGAGCAAATGCTCCCTGGGACAAGTTTGTGGTTTCTGTAGCTCAGGTTCAACTTATTGATGCTTCCTTGTTCCTTGGAGGTTGGTATAGACCTAACTTTAAGCTCTTTAATATCTACCAGGTCATTTGCAGCCCATTTAAGGTTAGGGTTAGGGTTTTAGGTAGCACTCCATTTGTATAGAACTTTGCCTCTTTAAACCAATGTATGAGACTTCATTTAGCTAAAATGAGCAGAAACCCAGCCCTGACCTTAGATGGGCTGCTGGTGGCCTGGTGGACCTTAAGATGCTAACAGCCGGTCAAATATTCACTTCATGTAAACACCCTGCTAATACTAGGCTGGGCTTTTTCGCCACAGCCTTAGTTCTCAGTGTCATGGATTTCACAAGAGGCTGAAAAAATCCTGTGAAACTCTCGAGGATTGCATCACATCCAGATTTAGTTAGCTGCACATGCTCGCTGCCAGTCGCTCACTGCGGCGCATTCCCGATTCTACTAGATTTAGATCTGAAGACTGGGGAGGCACCGCAGTTTACCAAGCTCATGGTCGTGGTCGTGAAATTTGTTTGAGATGACACGTTCTCATGCTGGAAGTAGCTATAAAGAGATGCACATGGTGGGCAGGCTGCGGCGCTCAAACCTCGGGTGATGGGTATTGAGGGGCCTGAAGTGTGCCGCATCGTCACACTGTTACCAGTGGAGACTGTCCACACGAGGCGTAAATCTCATCATATGCAAAAAAATGCTTTTGAAAGCCAAAGCTGACATCTGGAAGTGGTGCAGCTCAGTTTGTCTAACGCTGAAAGGATGGACTCTAGATTTAGTCCCTTGCTGCTCAGTGTAGTCACTGAGAGAACACTCTCAGTACATGCAGGGATGACTTAATAAACCCGAACCTGCCCTTTAATATTAAAACTTTCGGTCATGCAGTAAAGTAAGATGGGATAAGTGAAACCTAACCATGACCTTTGCCGGGTGTTCGGTGACTCAGTGAAGCACCACAGCTCAGAGCTGTTTATCAAATTCATCCCTGCACATTCTTACGCAGGTCTGGCTTGCAGGGACATTTTCATGGAAACCTTGTTTAGGAAATCTGTTTTCAGCACTCAGCTCGCACTGATAAACATAATGTGATCATCCCCAAAGAACTCAAAAGTTCACGTCATGCTGTAAACGTTATCATTCAGAGTCACACAGAAGAGAGCAACGCTGAGTGCTCGTTCATCTTAAACTTTTCTATGCATGTAAAAAAAAAATGTCCCCGTGTTGCTTATATGCCACTGCATGCTATTAGTGCTCGCTAATGACTTAAACTATTTGTATTTGTTATAGTCCAAAGCCAGGGAGTGAAGCCAACTTGCAGGCATCGAGTTCACAATCATGCCTGGCAGCACTGAAGGCAAGAAGCTCGATCTTTCCAGGCTCACAGATGAGGAGGCCCAGCATGTGTGGGAAGTTGTCCAGAGAGATTTTGACCTGAGGAAGAAGGAGGAGCACAGGCTCGGGTAGGTTCACTTATTCCTCTGTAATTTGTCACTGACGAGGATGTCTGCCTGCTGTTTATCAAGCTGAGTTATTTGGCGGAGGTAAATCATAAACAGTTTAAGATTCTCCACAAATTTCAAGATGGTTGGAGTTTTTTTTTCCACCAGTGGGTTCATCTTTAAAACTTGATACTGAATAGCAAAGATAAAGTTACATAAAGTTAAGATTCTATTGAAATGAACTGAATTTCCTTCAAATGAAACCTCCTGCACTGGATCTCCTCTTTTTCACCAGTATCTGATGCATTTTTCTCCGCTATAATCTGGCTCGGTGAACTGTGCTAGTTTATTTTGCTGTTCTAATACACGCATGTTATACTGAGTAACCTGGCTTATTAGAGGGTAAACACCTATAGTTTGGATTTTCTCCTGGGTATTCTGAGACTGACTGCAAACATAGATTACCTCTCCATAGCAAGCACTCCTGTTGCTGGGTACAAACAGTTCATAGGTGGTTTTAAAAGTTTAGTGAGTTGAATTATTTTATTGATTAAGTGTTTTTTACCAATATTTTTAAAGGTGTGATTGCACAGCGTTGCTGGCAGTGCAGAAATAAAAGACTGATGGTGAGTGCTCGTTGTTGCTGATCGTTGGGATCGTTTTGGTTTTTGGTCATTATTTTACACCTCTGACTGTTTTTAGTCCGGGGGTGTAAAGTCAGGCGGTCTTGTTGAATCTGCTGGTGTGTGTCAGTTAGGGCACAAGGTGTCCATTGGCAGCGGTGCGTGACTCACTGGGTTACGGGATTAATGAGGCTGGGCTGTCCAGCGTGATCTCACTCTGGGGTGTCGCATAAAGCCTTTTTGTCAAATGTCACGTGCGTCGTTACTCATGAGGTGTTTCTTGGCTTTGGTGCCTTAATGCATTGGCCATGGTTAAACTGGCTGCCTAGACATGACTAGCCTCCTTTTTTCTTTTTTTTTTTTTTTTTTTTAGACCTGCGGTCTCCACCCAAGGATGCTGAAGAAGTCACAGGGTGTGAGTTGCAAGTTCAGCCAGGAGATCATGGGTCACATCATGTTTAGACATTTTATTCTTGAACATGGGTTTTTGGCTTTTTACTTTGAACTGTTTAGAAACAACTTGGCAAATATTAGTCAAGAGGGTTCCTCGAGTGCTCTGCGTAAGAACTCCTATGCACCCAAACCTTGCGTGCGAGTACAAATGGCAAATAAAGTCTCTTGAATCTTGAATCTTGAGAATATGGCCCTTCATACCAGTAACCAACCCTTTCATTCTCAGTCATAGAACAGCATTACTTTTGCTTCTGATACAATCCAGACTGGTTTATGGTCATGGAAACCTACGAAAGAAACTCTGCCCTACAACTCTAGTTAGAACCAGCTGCTTGCAACTGAAGCCTGATTCAGCAAAGATCCACAGAAGGGATTTTTAAAAATGCCAGAATTTGAAGATGAACAGCTCTTCTCCTGCAACCCGCTCAAAGTTTTCCCTTTTCCTCAGCAGGGGCATTGGCTTCATGTGGGATTCACTCGGGTTTAAGTCCTCTGCTGTACCCCCACATCCACTTCATTTGGGAACTTTCACTCTGTCCACAGTTCATGTCCTATTGTGATATAGCAGTCAGAATGACAGCAAGAGGGTTACCCACTAAATCTTTTGAATGTTGCCTAATGCAGCTGTTGTCACTGATGTCCAAAACTAAACTTGCACAATAAGCGACAGAATTAAATTAAGAAATACCAACAAGAAATTCTGCAATCCTCTGAACAGACGCAGCACAAACAAAAGCATGTATCAGAAACTTTTAGTTTTTACTGCCTTTTGCATCTTTGGCCTTCAACCTGGGGCCCTAAATCTGAGATATTGTTTTCACCCAGTGACTCAAAAATGGCTTTAAGGTGCCAAGTCAGCAGAAATTGCCCGACCTGTCAGTCAGGCTCCACTTCTGTTTCAAACGTGAGAGCTTGTTTTGTAAAGACAGTCAGACACACACTCTGCGTCTCCGTAGCAGCAGTCAGCTGTTAGATGTTCAGTAAACCGCAAATGACGCACACACGACAAACCTACAGTACACACACACACGTGTTTAATGGCTGACAGGCATCACAATCATAAGATCGTCCTGCAGATTTTTGTATCCATCAGTCACAGCGCAAACACACTGGTCTGTGTATATCATATCGTGTATACAGTCGGGCAGGAAGAGTGAACATGGATTTTGAGCTTTAACTCTGGATATTTGTGTGTGTTTTTGGAGGATGTGATGAGCAGCTGCATGTTTTTTATCACTTAGAAATTCAACTTTCTGCTTGTAAGAGGAAGTGGAAAGAAAATCTTTATTCAAATATCAAGTATCACTCGAACGGAAGCACTGCCAAATTTCACGTGGCTTTTCACTGCGCCGGGCCCCTCACATGAATAACGTTAGGTCGTCTCGTGTCACAATGAGGTCTTTTTATTATTAAAATACAGACGATCAGTCAGTTTTATGTAAATTGAGCAGACGTTACGTACTGAGAGGAAAACGGAGCTGACTAATTTAGTTCCACATCGCCGTCATTTGCTCCTAATTCGCTGACCTCCCGCTCGCACGCCGCGTTGGCAGCGCTGACTGGCAGATCGTTTAGATATCAGGCTGTGGGAGGAAGAGGTTTCACAGGGAATTTCCGCTTCACCTGTGGATAACCACTGCGGCGCAGCAGCGGCAGAGGTCCTCAGCGCAGAGGTTAGACCACAAATTGAAAAGAAGAAACTCAGTGGTTAAAGTTAGAATTACACCTGCTGCGAAACTCTAATCTGTCCTGTTACTGTAAAACTATAATACAAATGATGTTTGATGTTGGAAATCTCATTGTGCATGTTTGCTCTGTATAAATTCCATGACCTTTTCCATATGTTGTGCATGATTTCACTGTAAACTGCAGATGTGTCATTGCATCTCAAATTAACACGAGCCTTCTGCTCAGCCGTCTCTGCTTCGCATAAAAATTTTGTGGTGCAAAGTTTGGACATATATAATTGTTATATATTCAATACTTTTTACAGGCTTTTTTTTCCTGAAAAGGCCGTCCAACTGACTTTCAGGCCCTTTTTTTGCATACTGAAAGAGGCAATGTTGAACATGAATATCTCAAAAACTCTTAAAACTAAAAGCCTGAAATTCTCTCTGGTCTTTCTTACCATCAAAATGAATCAGGATCTGTACTTTGAGACGGATGCATCAAAAAATGTCAAGGTGCAATAGATAAATCTAGAAAAGTACTATGAAGCTAAAATATCACATCATAAAATCCGGAGACGGTCGAGCAGAAAATGTTCTATAAATTTGCTGCTTTGAGATAAAATAATCCAAATGCTGCTTTTGACTATAGTCAGTTTCATGAAGATCACCACAGACTAGCAGTTGCTGGATATCAACCCGTTCTCAACGAGAAGGTGCCACGTCCTGATGGTTAACAATCTAAGGCACAGGTCAGCATGCAGGGTGGTTCCATAGACTGTGGCAGGAGTTCTTCAGTGACTGAAACAGAGATGAGACCACAGACAAATGTGCTGCACTGGTGCCATCACTGTCACGGGCTAACGGAGGAAATGCCAGAGGAGCTTCTTGCAGATGGAAGAAGTTTGCCTTTTAATGTGGGGCACCAGTCTGAGAACACTGGCCTGTGGTGGTAAACTTGGGCCAGTCACAGATGCTTTCACACCAAGGCAGTATAACTCTAATGTACTAGCATAGCAAGAATGACTTTATACTTCTCACACGAGTAGTAAGGCGATGAGCTGACGTGTACTTTGACCTGGGAAAATGATGTTTCAGTCCAAAATGAAGCTGAAAGTCGGTATTTCGGTGTCTATAAAAGGTTTTAAAAAGTTTCAGAAGCTGAAGCAAAACTCTACAAAAAATCTTTATAAAATGCTGGAGTTGTAACTGGGAGTAGTCGGTCCTAACCAGAATTGTAAGCCACATTTTCCATGGTATTCAAGCAGCATTGACTGTAATGCTGATCTGAATACGCGAACCCACTCAGAACTGTGCAATCGAATGTAGACGCTTCAGGATTTTATCTGTAGCTAAGTGTTCTCTCCCTGGGGCACTCCTGGATCAGGATGGCCTGCACTGACCCGTGGAGGGTTACTGGTCTGAAGGAACATATTTTAACCTGTCACTATCCTCCAGGACCCCTGGTAACCTGTCTACGGCTTAAAGGAGGGTTTGAGTTGGGGTGTTTTGTTTCAGGCAGATGCTAAATGGGCAAATTTGTCTTCAGTCACTCTCATGTCTTCATTTTGATATTGAAGATTTTCTGTTAACATCTTTTTCATTTTAATGAATGAAACAAAACGGCGACAGAAAAGGCAAAGACAAACGTAAGGTCATGTGATCTGCCACCCCTCCTACTTTCTAACACAGCCTTTTGTAAATGTTGTTCTTCCTCATGGTGGAAGGTTAGGAAGTTATCTCTGTGGGTCCGAAAATGATGATTACCGCCATTGCCTCACAGCAGTGGTGGTAATCATGGGTCTGGGTTCAAATCCGCTGGCTGGCTGGAGCTCAGGAGGTCAAGCAGGTCCTATACTAATTGGAAGGTTGGTGGTTTGAACCCTGGCTGCTCCTGTCTGCATGCCAAAGTATCCTTGGGTGAGATACTGACCCCGAGTGGTTCCCGATGCGTTCGTCAGAGTGTGTGTGTGTGTGTGTGTGTGTGTGTGTGTGTATGTGTGTGATGGGTGAATGAGACATGCTGTAGAGCAGAGAATAGAGGAAGCAGACCATTTACCATTTCTGTGAGCAGATTCCATGTTCTCCATCTGTCGGTGGAATGGCTTCTTTCCAGTTATTCCCACAGTGCACAGACAGGCATGCGGTAGGTTTACTGGTGATTCTAATAGGTGTGAATGTGAGTGTGAATAGTTATCTGTCTCTCTGTTAGCTCTGCAACAGATGGGTGACCTGTCTAGAGTGTACCCTGCTTCTCGCCCCATGACAGCCGGGACAGGCTCCAGCCACGAATTGGATTAGCGGAG
>JAVDPK010002906.1:976853-991455 GCA_034780415.1 Cichlasoma orientale | reverse complement strand
TTATTATTATTATTATTATTATTATTATTATTATTATTATTATTGATAATGATAATGATAATAATGATGATGATGATGATGATGAAAGGTCATTACCTGCACAACTACTCATGTGAGCCTGAAGTTCAGGCTTCGGCCCGCTCTGCTCAGTTCAGAAAGTTTTTGTTTTTTAACTCATGGACCTTAATGATGTCATTGAGAACATATTGGACATTTGAATTCAGATATTAATCAGTCACATTTATCTCGAGTCAAAACCAGGTAATAGATTTCCTGAAGTAATTTCAATGGGCTCTTTGAAAATTGTCAAACTGATAAATCTAAAGTGTAGTAGCTTTTTTCTTTCTCTGGAAAGCTTAATGTTTTAGTCCTAATCCCCCGTGTGTGTGTGTGTGTGTGTGTGTGTGTGTCAGTCTCTTTGTCTCTTTCCTGATTGTTTCCATTTGTTTAAATCTAGTTTATTGTAACTTAAATAGAGTTGACTCAGCAGAAGAGTAAGAGATGAGGATGTGACTAAGACTCCCTGAACTAGCCAGTTAAGTTAAACTACACAGAGTCTGATTTGTGTGAAGACACACACACACGCGCACACACACACACACACGCACACACAGAGGAGAGTGATCACCATGTATGGGAGCATTCAGACAGCTCTGAAGACCAAAGTGAACATCTGGCTGCCGCCCCCGGATTCTTGAGCTTCACCAGTTAAGCAAAAACTCTGCAGTACCTGCTTTTAATCAAATACTGGAGAACTTTGGAGGATATATGAAAATAAAATGTGATAAAAATGCTTAAATATCTAGAAAAGGACAATTTGTTTCATTAATCTATTTAATTATTTTTTTAATCTAATTCAGGGTGACAGGGAGCCTATCCCTGCTGTTAAAGGTGGGGTACCCCCTGGACAGGCCTATCACAGAGACGGACCACACAGTCACTCCACACAGAAAGAAAGAGAACACCAACAGTGGGTCAAAGTTTTTGAGTGTGACCGTATCTGAGTAACATGCTTCTTTCTAATGGACAGAACAACCCTACTGCTCACTTGACCTATGACCTCAGTAAACGCTTTACTGATTGGAGTCTCAGTTAATAGTGATAAGCCTTATTCAAAGCAGAATTGTTTTATGTAAATTATGGTCGTGTTTAAAGCTGAAAAGATGGTAGACTGTAAGTGCACAGGTTCCTGTCATACTGGTGAAAATAAGACAAAGAGAAGCTTCAACCAACCTTTCATCCACAGCTCAGTCAGCCTGGAGAACCGGACCCAACAAGAGAACAGGGTTAGAAATCCATAAAGTGAAAGGTGTTGATTGAAGTGATGAATCTACACAGAAGAATCACACCGGTGTGCAATCCCTCTCAGCTCCCCTGAACATTTTAACCCCTTCTAGCTCACTGTTCTCATTCAGCAGCAAACATGAGCCCGATGAGCAGATTTCTGCAAGTAAAACAAAATGAAAACACCATAAAACACTTTTCTGGTACCAAGCTGAAGAAAGACCAATGAAGCAATATTCTCAGGAGCTGAGGAAAACCTAGAGGTTTTCAAAGACCTGATTCCCAGTGATTAATATGTTTATGTGGGGCTCTGGTGGTCTGGTACCTGTTTGAGAGCAAAATAAAAACAACCTTTCAAATGGCTCTATTAGTCTAATTCAAGACATTAAAATTGTTTGTGTTGTTGCTGTCTCCAGTCCCCCAAAGCTACAAAAAAACAAACATTGTTATTTTGGATAATTAGAGCGCAAAATTGCAAAGCAATGACCCCGTGCGCTTTCATGACCTTCATTGGTCAGCAGAAAATGAAGTTCTTGCAGCTGCTGTTGCACTTGTCTTTTGAAAGCTGAGTGTGTGAGCCATGTCGCAGCGCTTGGCAGGCGTGGTAGTTGCCTACAGCACACATATATAGTTGAAATCATAGAAGGGCATCTTGTATGCCAGATTTGTGGGATTTGATGTTTCAGTGGAGGGCAGATTTAAGAGATATTACTTTTAAATCGCACCGCTAACGGCCAGCAGCTGTATCTGCAAAAGGTTATTCTTACCAAGTATCCCAGTGATCTGGGCTGTAATTTAAAAAGCATGGCCTTTTAAAATAAATACAGCTATAATAAACAATAAGCATCCACTCATCCTCGCTGGGTGTTTTGCCAGACTCCGCCCACGCCGTGTGACATTTGGGAATCGTTATCTGAATTTTTCTGCTTCACTGCTGTCAGCGTCTTCCAGCACTGAGCGACGCTGTTAGTTATCCAACAATCAGCAAAAGTTTGAAGTAAAGCATTGCAGAACAAAATGATGTGACTCAAAGCAATGAAGGCATTGTTTACTCAGACGCAGGCGGCTGCCGAGCCGCACAGAGAAGAGGAAAGATGTGTTTGAACGGAATTTTAGTGGAATTTTACTGAAGGCTTTGATGCACTTAGTGTGCAGTTGAAGTTTTGAGCTGCGGACAGTAGCTTTTAAAAATTTACAACAAAAACAATATTTCAGTTCGATGTGATGTCCGCGGGAGTTACTGGAGTCACTCGAGGAGTGGGGTGAAATAAAATGACAAAAAAGGCACAAATGTTACAATTCAGATGTAACTTCAGCGCACGGTGAATCTCTGTCACATATAGTATTTATTTGTACTTAATGTTTTCTGCAGAAACTTCTGCCTTTGCCGTCTTCTGCACATAATATTTATAAAGAGGTGCCAAATAAAGCCATGTGTCACCATCCATGTACCGACAGCCAACTCTTCCCTCATATCAGCCAAAATCTGACTCATAAAATCTTTTCTTTTTTTTTTTAAAGCAGCAGTGTGAGGTTTGTTTTTCTAGCTATAAAAACACAAAGCGAGCAGTGAGTTAGAAATTTACTTTAAATCTCTTTCGTGACTGCTGCTTTTTTATTAGTTTAACATTTTGGCCGAAAGTGTGGCGTTTAAATTGTTTTGGAATGTGCAGGGTAGGCTATGGTTAGCTTAGCTTAGCATAAATACTTGAGTCGAAAGGGGAAAATGTGTGTCCGGTGCCGTCCAGGGGCAAAAATCTATCCAAAGCAGCACAGCTAATGGTCCATGGCATCCATGAGTTTGGTATTTTGGAAAATACACCTGAACAAAGTTATGAATGAACTGTTGTTGTATGTTATCAGGAATTTGTGCAATGCCCACTGACGATGACCCTCCACCGCAGCACCTGTCAGTTACCCTGTAAAATAGCTCACCTACAAAGTATATGGTGCTGGGGGGAAAAAAACGTATTAAACACAGTGTTTAAAAACTATTTAAACAATGTGTGCTTTGCCATTGTGTCATATCATAATTAAGAGAAAGTTGTGTTGCACAATAGTTAAACCACTTTGGGCCAAACAGTACTTAGAGCCTCCACCTGAAAAAATAATCTTCCACTTCCTGAATGCACCATGTTAATGGTTAATGTCTGCAGCCCGTGCACTGCAGCACTATTAGCAGATGCATTTAGATGTACGCCTCCTTACACCAATCATCTGGGCTAGTTATATCTGCAGTTTGTGGGTCCGTCAGCCACACTTAAATGCAATCGGTGTGTTAAGTGCCACAAGTTGAATGAGTCAGAATGAGCCACATTTCTCTGATTCTGGATGGACCCGCGGAGTGAAAATGTGAAGTCATTTTTCCTTCAAGGATCTCTTTGACTGTATGCAGCAGGCAGCTGGGTGTTAACCAGCACGGCATGCATGTTACCATCTGCTCTGTCTCTTTACAGATCTGTGAACGCGACATGTATGTCTTTAACCCCGCGCATGCAGCACATTAACGATATACACAATGAACCAGATGTGAAGTAAAGCATTTTACAGGCCTGGACGATTTGTTTGACAATTGGCCCGTATGTGCACATGCTAGCCTTCTATCCTGCTGTCTTATCTGTTTTCAGGGATCTAAAGACCAAGCTCGAGAGAGAAGATACCAAGAAAGAGTTGCTGGGGAACCAGACCAGCCTGACTGAGTCTCACTGCATTCGCTGTCTCCAGCCTTTTAAATTCTTGCTCAACAACAAGCGTCAGTGCCTGGATTGCCAGCTCTACATCTGCAAGTCCTGCAGCCGCTACAACAAGAAGGAGGATGGATGGGTGTGCGACGCCTGTCACACGGCCAGGTAGGAAAGGACCAGTGTTAAAAGAAATCAAACATGAGTCATTCAGAGTAAGCCAAACTGAGTGTCATTTGAATACTAGAAGTCTACTGAGTTATCACTGTATGATACGTTCCCATTTTTATTTGGGGCCTGCACACCCTGTGGCGCTAGAACTTCATAAGCTTTGTGCTGAAATGGCGTTTACCATGAAACAAGCTCTGGGAAGTTTTCATTGGGAAAGCACATAATATATTAGAGCCAGGAAAACTAAAGTCAAAAGAAGATTATTTCCATTTTCAGTCATTTACATTTGGCACTATGGCGCTGTCCAGGGACCTCCACGTCCTTCCACATACATACATGGAAAGCCAGATGTGGAGAACGCAGCAGCAGGACATCTCAGATCATAAGAGATGCGGCACAGATTAGGTCAGAAACGGCATGAGAGGAGGAGGTGGGTCGCACTGAGCAGCGGTCTCTGCAGGTTAAAGCAGCGTAAATGGTATGCCCTGCTCTTTATGAAAACTGATAGCTGGTTTTGTAGAAGCGTCTCAGCTGACGCGAGCTGGCAGAGAGATGAGCCGATCTGAGCGATTACAGCTGAGATCGTAACTTTGTGGCCTGAGCTAATGCTGAGCTCCGTTTGTGAGCTTTCTGCAGATAGTGGACAAAAGTCTTGTGGTTTTCCGCAGCAGCTCAGCATTTCTAAGAGTGGATTTATTGAGGAAACTGTGTTCTGTCTTGATAAGATGAATAAAAAAAAAATTGAGATTACTGATAAATGAAGAGCAGCCCATACAGTGTGAGTGGTTAAAGAGCCTTCAGGCGACTCTTGTTGAATTAAAGGTTCGGTGTCGGGTGTGCTGCTTTTTAAACAGATACAGCAAAGATCTTTTTTTATTGCTCAAACTCCGCCCGTTGCGGCAATAAAATTAAATACATCCCGCTTGAAATCAGCTCCATATGGAACCAGGATAGCGTTGTTTGCTCAGATGAAGCTGCATACACAAAAGGTCCTTAACTGAGCTTAGCCGGTGTCTGGAAAGCATCATGCTGTGCATCACATGCTTAAACCTGCGGTTTACAGCAAAAGAGGCACATACAGCCCCACAGGTGTTTTCAGTGTGCTATCAGGGGATTGTGTGTCATTTTATGCTGTTAAATGACAAACAAATAGAAGAAAATGTCTATGATAACATGCACATGTATGCAATGAACCTTATGACTTCTTTAGCATCATTTTTTTCCCCATTTCTCTCTCTTACAGAGTCCTCAAGATCGGTACTTTGGAGTGGTACCACGAGAACGTCCGTGCCCGTTTCAAGCGCTTCGGCAGCGCCAAGGTGATGCGTTCCCTTTTCAGGAGGTGCGACGGAGAACGCAGCCGCTCCCAGAGTGACTTAGGAGGTCAGCAATCTACCTTCTGTGTGCTTTGTTACTTTGTTGCAGGCAAAGCTTACGTGTGGAATGTCATAATCCGTGTTCCACTTGGGAAAATCTGTATGTTTTAAGTCAATGTTCTGTCACGGTGGCCTTTCAGCAAGAAGATTAACAGCCCACTGACTGATTTGAAACTTCTCAGTGGTTCCGAGTCGAGCGCTGGTTATTCTGGGCGGCTGCCGAGTCGGGAACGTCTGTATGAATATGCAAATGAGTGAAAATGAGAGGTTAGAAGTGTCGTGTAATGTCGAGCCTCAGATCAAAGCTGCTTGGAAGAGTCAATCTTAACAAATTTCCATCTGTTCCACTCGTTTCTTTTCGAGCCCCGAGGAGAAGCTGCCGGTCAAAAGTTCAATCTGCCAGAGTCCGAGAGCGCTGACTCGAAGTCATGGAAGTCTGCTTGAGCTTACCATGAGAAATCCCCACTAAATGAAAGGCTTCACTGAGATTCAACAGCTGCATACTGTACTGTGGCTGCATGGAAAATATGCATCACTCTTGGTGAAACGTCACCGTGACGATCTCCAGCTCATCTGACCTGCGCTTGAGTTCAGGAATCGGAGCTGTAATGTGTATTATCATCATTTCACTGGGCAACAAAATGGAAGCTCTTCACGGTGATGCACGTCGACTGAAAGCCATGCTGTGCCTCTGCGCTCGTCAGATCCTCATCACAGAAAACACCAAATTAGAGAATATATTTTGAGACAATAGTGTTTATGGTGTTTGCAATGGCGCCAATCTTGCGGTCCGAGATGCTTTAAGTCGCCCTTGTCCTTTAATTTGTCACCCATCTGTGTATGAGCGCCTTCATTTTTGTGACGCTGAGCCTCCGCAATGAAGTTTCTGCTCTCTTTCTCAGATATTAGCAGGCTGCCAGATCTGTCACAGGGATTTAATCTTCCATCTTTCCTGTTTTTCCAACTCTGGCTCCTCGCAGCTGTGTCTCTCTTTTGTCATCAGCTGACCAGGATGCTTATTGTAACTCAGCCTCGTGGGATATTATTACCAGAGATACTAAGGTGGAGAAAAACGCTGTTTATGTTTGCTGGTCGTGTTTAAAGTCTGATGCGGTGATGGTATTAGGCTTCATCAAAACCTTCTCCTCTCTTTTTGAACTTGCTCACGCGGCATTGAAAACAGCATATAAAACAAGTGCCTCTTGAAGCGCACTTTGTATCTGTTTCAAGCATTATTACACACAACTGCTCTCCAATTGAGATCACAGCATCAGGAGATGAGTGAATCTGATGAATTATGGAGAGACAGCCAGGACTCCTGGAACTGTTTATGCTGAGTCACCCCTGAGGATTTTGGGAAGGAACACGGAGAAAGCCGGTTGGTCGATGCAGCCCCCGTGGGCCTTGTGATCATTCTCTCACATGTCTCCCATTCTGTGCCTGGAACTGAAGAATTCAGTCCCGCGGGGCTCCTCCAAGCAGAAGCAGAGCGAAAACGGGGGGACAAAACTTTTGTCGTGTATGTATGTGGACTCTTGCACACAGAGTGTGCACAGATGCAAGCTGTAACGATGAAATACGGTCATAAACATGCATGTTAACAGATGCATTATGTTCAACGTGATCAGCAACTCATCATCTGACCACTTGGATTAAAATCAACGTGCATTTACACACACACACACACACTCGCATTCCTTTACCGTCTTTTTGCTGTATGCACTCTGTGGTCCGCCAGGCCCCCGACGCTCAGAGGGTGTCATCCTGTACTCACACTCTTTGCTGATGCTCACAAAAGAGTCTTGTTCGCATACAGAAGTCTAATTCAGTCTGTTGGCTCTGACTCTCACTTTGGCTCTGCCGTTTAATGCTGCTGCTTCTGATTATTGTTTTATGTGGAAAGTATAAGGACTACCTGCATTATCTCAATTTGCTGAGCTATTTATTACAGTTAATGACCTAACGTCATTAAGTTTAGATTTTCAATTAGGACGACAATGTGATGGTAATTACAGGAGTCCGATCATTTATATGGAACTATAATTAAAATCAAATTAATAAGCCATGTGCTCTCTGCTCTTTCTGTTTTCCAGAGCCTCATGAGTATGACACACAGAGCATGCCTGAGGTCCACAGTAGGTAATCTGAGACAACCAGAAAGGTTAAATATTGCCGCAAGGCAGACACATCTTTGACTTTCATAAACGTAATTATAATCAAAAGGTGCTTTAATTATTTTAATAGATTCTACATTAGTCTTGTTTTAGGCTGTGCTTTAAGCTTAATGCCAGTGTCAGTCTGCTAACTGGACCACAGCACTGATTGGTTGGTTCATTTATTATTTATTATTCATTTATGAAGAAAGCTGGAATAAGACTTTGTCATTGATTCTGTTCGTAAGTTTTATGGACAGAATTTCTAGGTGTAACCAAGTGGCGGAAGGCTTCCGCCTTGGTGGCCTCAGACTCTCATCTCTGCTCTTTGCAGATGATGCAGTCCTGTTGGCTTCATCAGGTGGTGTCGTGGTGAAGAGGGAGCTGAGTGTGAAAACTAAGCTGTCGATTTACCGGTCGATCTACGTCCCTACCCTCACCGATGGTCATGAGCTTTGGGTAGTGACCGAAAGAATGAGATTGCGAATACAAGCAGTAGAAATGAGCTTCCTCTGAAGGGTGGCTGGTCTCTCCCTTAGAGAGAGGGTGAGGAGTGCAGCCATTCGGGAGGGTCTCAGAGTAGAGCTGCTGCTCCTTCACATTAAAAGGAGACAGTTGAGGTGGTTCTGGCATCTGACTAGGATGCCTCCTAGGCGCCTCTTGGGTGAGGCGTTCCAGGCATGTCCTACCGGGGACACCCTGGAGAGATTATATCTCTCGGCTGGCCTGGGAACGCCTTGGGGTGCCCCCGGATGAGCTGGTGGAGGCGGCTGGGGAGAGGGAGGTCTGGGCTTCCCTGCTTAGAGTGCTGCCCCTGTGACCCAGCCCCGGATAAGCAGAAGAAAATTCATGGATGGATGGATGGATGGATGGATGGATGGATGGAATAAGACAATAGGAAAAGTGTTGGCCTGTGTGACAGTTTTGCTGTTGTAGCCGAGCTGCTTTAATAGGACTCAAGTGATGAGTCGTATTATCGCGCTCCCAGAAATAATATTTTACCCACATTCTGGAAAATATAAAAGATAAATAAACCTCTCTGAGCAAAAGAAGCCCTCTGACATTTTATTATCAGATTTAGTTTCATTCTGTGTGACATCTCAGTAAGTCATATCATTGTTTTATTTTATCCCATTAAAGTGTTTCTGGAGCCAACAAGAAGTCTGGTTTATTTTATTAATTTATCCATTTATTTCTTTTCATTAGCTTTTGTTGTGTGTGTGCGCCCTGAGCAGCATTTATGTTGATGACCAAAGCACCATCCCGGAATCTGATATCTCTGATGCATCAATAACACTCGCTGCCGGTTTCCAAGTCATTCACGTTATAAGCATGAAAAAAAAATCAGCTGTGAAAACATTCCTTTGAAGCCCAATTATAAAATATTCCACTGATTTGTTTTTACAATTTTTATTTTTCTACATGTGGTTTTAAATTTGTGAAGTTTCCCAGAGTGAATGTGATGTTTCTGTGCTCGGCATCATCTCATCGTAAAGTCTGTTGGGAGGGGATCAGGTGACTGACGTGGTCGTTGAAGAATATTCCGCTTCTTTGCTTTAGAAACAGGGGAAAACAGGGGACTGTGTACAAAAATGTCTGTAATTCCTAAACATTTAATGTAATTCTTTTGAATTAAAGCTGAAAGTCGGCACTTCAATCACATCTCGAGTACTTGAAGTTCGCTGTGGTGGTGCGCAGAAGCAAAGTGTGCATTTGGAGCCAAAGCACCATTTAAAACTTAACTTTTGATTAAAATGATGAACCGACTCACGAGGCCTTCTTCAGAGCAGGTCAGAAAAAGTTTATCAGAGTTTATCATTTTCTGAGCGTTTTTATGGACCACTGACCTCATTCTGTGGTCAGACAAGAAGTCGCTGACACGGAGTTCAGATATTTGTCTCCCTTTCGGTGAGTCTGTTCGGTCAGTGCTGCCTGTATGTGACCTGTTTGCTGGGTTTATTTCTATTATACAACAGAAACCGGCTTTGTTATCATTTTAAGCCACCTGGTGCCAAAACCTTTACAATGGTGCCTTTAGACTTTGCTTCTTTGTGAGTGCCTCGCTCACGCACAGCGGTTTGGGAACCAACCTAAAGGTTCTGGCTAGTCTGGCACAGCCATCTGGCTCCCATTCACACTGGCATACCAACAGCACGAGGGCAGAGCCAGGGAAGGATTAGTCAGAAAGACCATAAAAAATTTTAGTGTCACTTATATTACGAGGTTATTGTAGTTGCAACAGCAGTTGTTTCTGCAGTTTCTGTGAATGACGCAGCAAAAGTCCAAAAATCTTTAATAAGGAATAATCTAAAGATAAGAGCGCGCTCTGCTTCGATGCTCCGTGTTGGCCTCTGTTGTTTCCGGCCTTTTCTTCCCTCTTTCTCCGGTTGTATTCAACAGGGAACCGTTACACACTGCAAAAATGCAGCTCTCTCATAAACGCTCTCATAAAGAGGGACTGGAATACAGTCCACAGTGTTCCTTCTTTTGCTGTACTTACTCTGTAAATAAAAAAGCAAAGATGTCAGTGTAAAGTCAAAGGTCACTGGTTATCAATCGCAGAGGTGTGACAGAGATCTAACTCTTTAATCTGGCTCCTCAGTGGTACATTTGTAAATGAATGCACACCTTTTCTGTTTGCAGAAATCATGTACTGGCTGTGGCATTTCCTCCTTCTAACACTGCCATGTGTTCCTTCTTTATCTGCAGATGCTTATGAGGAGCACAGCATGGATGCAACAGACTCACAGCAACACCAAAGGGTACGCCAGCTCATTTTTAAATAATTTTCTTCTTATTTTAAAGCTAATAGCACATGCCGCACCAGTTTAAAAACCCACTAAAATAATGTTGAAGGCAACTTTGGTAGACATCTGAACATTTGTTGATGTTTGGTTATAAAATGAGGTGTAAATCTGGCCATTGAAAAGAATTTCTCTGAATTTGGTTAAAAATGGTGGCACTCTTCACCCTCCACACACTCCTGCAGACTCCTCATAAAACCAGCAGATTCAAACCTATTCACAGTGAGGCAGGAGTGCTAACCACTGCACCACCATGTTGGCTTATCATGTGGCAATAGTAACTATTTGAGTGTCCGGCTCACAATGCAGCACAAAATTTACATATCCATCCATCCATCCATCCACCTTCTTAGCCCCTTATCCAATTCTAGCAATGCTGGAGCCTATTCCTGGTGTAACTGGGTGAGAGGTGGGGTACACCCTGAACAGCTCGCCAGTCCATCACAGAGCCAACTCATAAAGAACGACAACCATTCCCACGAACATTCACACCTAAAGCAAATTTAGAACCATTTATTAACCTTAGGTTCACGTCTTTAGACTGTGGCAGGATGCTGGAGTACCTGGAAAGAACCCACAGGGAGAACGGACACGTTTTCTTATTAATTTCCTAATTGTTCTGTGAGCACATTACATAAAAAGACAACATGCAGCTGTGTTTCAGGTAGTAAAGTTTAAGTGAGTTTGTTACCAACAGGAACCACTCCAGTTATGTGCATCATAAAACAAAAAATTAATTTCATGTGAGCAGACAGCAGTCTGGTCTTTTTTTGTTCTTTGTTCTTTGGGACATTTTTTGCACATGATGTGTAAATCTGCAAGCATTTCACTAAACAAGAGGAAATATCCTGTTTGTTAATTATTGGACATCTTTAAGTAAAGAGTGATCAAAGCTTATCTGCAAAACAGACAATTTCAGTCTCGCTCAAAGCAGCATTTTGCATGCATATGTTTGCTTTTTTCCTCTTTTTTTTTTTTTTTTTATCAATGGAGTGTTTTGCAGTAGTGTGCTCTGGTCAGCACTGACATCCATCTCACTGACGGGTGTTTCCTGAAGAAAAAGCAGAGGTGCTTTCTGCACAGGTTATCTCGGTGATCTAGGCCAGCCCCTCGTGCAGGACTGGAATGCTTCGACAGCTGCTGACAGTTTAGTTTAGACAGGGTTAAACCAGCACTGGCTGCAGAGTGCTGTGGGGAAATACCAGGCTGTCATACATAAAAGGCTCAGAGCGGAGCTGCAAGAGTCTTTGGTTCAAGGCCTGGGGTTGTAAAAAATAAATGAAATAAAAGGTGGCCGTGCAGGCACCGAGTCCACTGGAATTCATCATAAACTGAAGATTATTATTGTTTTTACCATAGTCTGTGAGTGCTGTAAAAACTCAGCTTTGTTTATTTTCAATCATTGTGTCGACGGTTGAGAGATGACAGGACTCCCGGGCTCTGCTGGGTCTCCGGATGCTTCGTTTCCAGCACCACCATTTTTTTTATGTATATCTTAAAGGATTTGATGGACGCTACAAAAAACAGACTGCAAGAGGCTGCGTGCTCTTTCCTGGATCCCTCATTTAAGTTTCTTTCAGACGCAGTGCCCTCTACTGTTCCAAACAGCCTGATGTAGTGAACCTCCTGACATTTCCCTGTAAGGAAACCTGCTCACATTCTGCCTGCTCAGAGAGGCTCCGTCAGCACAGGAGCATGAACATAAACACGTGTCCTTAAAACAAATGTCCCTCTTTCTAGGAGATCCACATAGCACAGCATTGCATTTAGGTCATTTCACATATTTACCCAGATGTATTTGAAGCATGCGCCCCAATAAATAAATACATTTAAACAGAGATATCAATATAATAATACAAATAAAAAAATAATAAACTATTGACTGCAGTGAAATTTAATAACAATGCTGATTCTCCTGCAGAGATGAGCTTGTAAGGGTTATATATGTGCTGCTGAATGCTGACATGAATCAAAAAACTGTGTATACATGCACTCTCTGCCACTTTATTAGGCAGGCCTGTTTAACTGCTTGTTATCTAATCAGCCAAGAATTAAGGCCGTTCTGAAGGCAAGAGGAGGTCCAGCCCAGTACCAGCAAGGTGTACCTAATAAAGTGGTCTGTTTACAGATTTTTTTTTAAAAATATGGAACGAGGGGAGGGGAAAACTAAGGCAAGAAAAAACTGATATACTGCTAAAAAAAAATGTGAGAAGTTCTCTGACATTTAAATAGAAAACTAGAAGAAAATAAAACTGGAAAAGATGTTTCTATTTTTTTATGTAAAAGTGGCAGCAACCACATTTCACTTTGCAAAGTTGGACCAGATTTTTTCTCTGAATATCAGCCCCACAGAACACTGTTGAGTTTAATAAGCTGCTGCATAGTGTTTGCTCATCGTATGTGAGTAAAAGTCCATTTCTGTTTCTACATGCAACACAGATGTTATATGAAGGGCTAATTAGCAGTAGAAGGTACACACTCGCGCCTTAGAGAGCCACAAGCCAATGTGCCCCCTAAAGGTGCAGTAAGTACTTCTGATTTCTGAGCGTTGGGGGGGAAACGGCGTGCCAGCCTTTTTATCTCCTCACTCTCTCTCTCCTCCCTGCTGGTGATGGTGTTTCTCCTTTGTGCTCTCCAAAGACGAAAAAGGTCAAAAGGAGGTTAACTGTTGATCCCATTGATTTCAAACTGGACTTCGGCCAATCAAGAGGACGGTCAAATCAGGTACAACCTAGACGGCTAAACTAACCGACTAGCATCCCTCCAAACCAAACTAATCTGCATGTTGTAAACCATAACAAAGACCATCTGCCTCCGATTTCTGTCTTTGCCAGACATTGTCTAATTTGGCTAGACAGTGCTGGATTTGCACTGTCGTCATTCATTCTCATATCTGGTCGCAAAAATCTCTGTGTACATCCAAGTGGTGTGTGTGTGTGTGTGTGTGTGCGCGCACATTCTTGTCAGTTTTATTAACTGAACACATTTGTAAATGCAATAAACAGTTTCAGAGGGTTCTCTTGAGTTGTAAAATGTTTAAAATTTATGCTGTTTAGAATAAATGTGAAGCAGCAGTAAATTGAGAGTTTTTCCCAGTTTCTTATCTCTGACACAGACCAGATGCCTTCCCTTTCTTCCCGGCCACGTGTCTACCTGAGCCTGAACAGCGGCAGAAGTCGCGGTGAATAATCCGCGCTCACGGCTCTCCGTTCTTATTTCCAGGCTCTGAGCGATCCTGACATCATGGTCGTGGATGTAGGCGGGAGGGAATCCATGCTTGCTGAGGCAGACATGGCCACCGTGTTTCACCAGATTCTGGACGAACAACACAAAGAGCTCGACCTCGAAATTACGCCGCAGCAAGGTAGAAGTTGGATTAAACACGGTAATGCATATTATTTATGCAAAAGCATTCGAGTAATGAAAGAAGAGCTGCAAGTTATGATTTTAAAAATAACATGTTATATTTTTGGCGTTACAGTTTTTCTATTAAAGATTTTTTCATTTCGGTGTTCCAAACTGGCAAAAACTCTTAAAAGGGGGGCTGAACATAGACCACATCCAAACCCTACCGATACCCCTAAGCGTAGATGGGTCTCCAGTGACCTACTGGCTGTTAAGAAGTTAAGAAATACCAAAAACTGCCCCCAAAACTAGCCCATAGAGCAGATCAGCAGAAAAAACATACAGCTCCATCCAGTAACTCTGTTGTCCTACTAGGAGACTTCAGTGCTCACATGGGCCATGCCTCTGAGATCTGTGTAGATGACCTGGTGTACTCAGAGAACCAGACGGTCCCATCCTGCTCCATCTCCCAGCTCAGCTACTCCTCATGTGGCAGCGGCAGTGTCGGAGGCCCCCGATGCAGCAGCAGCATCTACATGCCTGGCCCCGAGGACTCGGAGGAGGAGGAAGAAGAGGAGGATGACCACTGCCACGCGTACCCGCTCTACCAGCCTCATTCGGGCCTCTGCCGCCAAACATCTCAGGACAGCCTGAACTCAGCAAACCCTCCACCACAGGTCATTAATATGCCTCCTATTAACATCAAACGAAGCGGTCATTACATTGCTCTCAGTTAAGACACTCGTAAATTGTCTTTCACGCTGTAAAGCATGTGCATGGGGAAAAGT
>JAVDPK010002906.1:952833-976753 GCA_034780415.1 Cichlasoma orientale | reverse complement strand
GCGGTCATTACATTGCTCTCAGTTAAGACACTCGTAAATTGTCTTTCACGCTGTAAAGCATGTGCATGGGGAAAAGTCGCTGGCTTTTGTTATATATTCTGCCCGCATTCCACTCCTATTAACACACACAAACATTGAGACATAAAGCTGTGAGATTCCACATTATTAACAACCCATGTGGTTTTAATGGTGCTTCATAAAAGCTTGATGCTTATGATTTTATTTTTTTCCCCCGTGGCAGAAACCAGCCTTTATTTTTGTAGTTGTTTCACTTGTTTTGTTGCTAGGGGAAATTCAAAAAAGGGCAGTTTGGTGATTCATTACAAGGAAGGCAGAAAAATCAGCTGATACCATAAAACTGTTATCAGTCACAGTGATGATTATCAACTGAACTGCAGTCAGAATGATGTTGCCCACTGATTGCACTCCATTTTCAAGTTAGCGTCAGCCAATTCAGTGAGACTGTCCTGCACTATTATGCTGCACTAATGTACTCTTTCCTTTATCATATGCTGAGAGATCAGCATTTATACTGTACCTGATTACCAGATTGATGCAACAAAGCTGATTTTAAAAAGTTGCTAGTTACTTAGAGCTAGCTGGCTAACCACCCCTGTATTGATTGCACAGCAAAGCAAATGTTGGCTAAAGTCAATACTGTCTGACATGCACTCATTATTGTTTTAACACACACCTAAACGCTCCCGGCTGGCAGAGGACCAAAACCTCTGCTTCAGTAGAGGTGCTCACTTAATGGTTAATTGATGATTAAGTGCATTTGATTAGCAGCGCCTGGTTGCTACTTACCTTCTGAATTCCTGTGGAAGAAGTAAGGATGCACTTTGTTTTTAACACACTGCTTCTGCATTTTGCTTTATTTTTATTTATTCTTTATAAATAATGACTAATGTGTTGTGTTTTGTAGTTCATTTGAGGTTGAATGCATCTAATTTTAAGACCTGCTAAGGACTATTTTCATTCTGTCCTCAAACCTTGTAACTGAAAGAGGATGTCCTTTCTTTTTTACCATGATTGTAAGTTAGCATCATGGGTCGCATTAGTCGGTAACTAAATTTGGCAAGTTGGAAAACTAGTATCTCCATTCATAGATATTTAGTGATAACATCAACATGCAACATGCGGTTAACCAACTAGCTGTAACTTAGCTACAGTGCATGAATCTGGCTATGATTAGTTTTTAATGTTGGCTGATAAAGTAATTGGAAAATGGCCAATTAAATTACCCTGTGAGTATAAAACGAATTAGCTGGCTTCGCCTACTCTTTGCATGGCTTGCTGTAGCAAGTTCTACACAGAGGCTGTTTCAGAGGGAAGTTTGCTTAGTTGCACACACACAGTTCTTTATTATAAATCATACAGCTAAACTGCACGGCTCCAGAGTACTGACTGCTTCCGTGCTTTCAGGCGCTGCACAGCCGTCTGCAAGGTATGCACATCCTCCTTCCTCTGCCCCAGCCCTACTATAAGAGGAAAGAGAATAATTAGCAGGTGTGCCACTTTCCCCAGCTGGTGCCACACCCTCAACCATTCTGCCCCACCTCTCCCACCTACAGCCGAGCCGACAAACCAGCAGCATGCTAGTGTTAGCTAATATTAACCAAAAGAAAGAGTTCACTGTCAGATCTGACCCCAAAAACCAAATCATCCCTGCATGAATCCAGTGTGTTGCTGATGCTAACTGTAGCAGTGGTCAAATGGGACAATAAACTGTATTGTTAAGATGATAAGCCTCATCTTGTTCCAAATAAGCTGTATGAAAGAGGAATAGTTTCAAATTTGATATATGATTTGATACAAAAATTATTTGCAGTGTTACTTCAGAAAGAACACAGATAACGAGCTGATGTTTCAGAACTTCCAAGCCGTGTATGCTGGAAGACCAACGCAAGTTCATCAGGCTGACAAGCTGAGTGATGCCGTGGAGACAGCTGCTAGATCAGAGGGAGGTTACATGCATTACATCACTGTCTATTTATGCGTTAGCATTAAACGCAGTCCTTGGAAAGGATCGCAGCAGTAACTGCAGTCGTTCTGTTCATGACAAGCAGATAGAAAACAGACTTTGTTTACCGTTAGTTCAGATGACTCTGAGGAGGCTGCTCTACTGACCGCTGTCACTAATCAATAAGTCTGGGTTTATTCTGCCAGTTTTGGGGTTCATTAGTCTTTGAGTTGATTGAGACACAGTCTGGAACTCATATCGAGGTATAACTCGGGCCATAAATAGATTCTTTGAAGTTTTTAAAGATAAGAAATATGAAAACAAAGGAAGTGATTAAACTGGAGAGCAGCCACGACAACGCAAGGTCCAGAGTCATCAGCCCCACCTGGCTCTCTGTGCTGATTGATACATTTGGTGTGTTGTCATGGCAAATTTGTCTCACAGCTGGGCAGCACACTGGAGAGACATGCAAACAGGATACGGGGGAAAACATACAGCCCGGACATGTTTCTGTCAGACATCAAAACCAGCCGTGACAGTTCTCGTCCAGCGACAGTCACTCATCTTGCGTACAGGTGCTGCTGTTGGTTTGATGTTGACTGGAAGCCAACAATAGACCAGAGTGACGTTAGCAATTTGATTGTGTTTGTGGAATATCAAAATAAGTCAACAAGCACAGACTGCATGAGCCCAGGGCACATTTGAGGCAAAAAAAATATTTGAGCATGTTTAATATACAGAAGAGGGGAAAATTAAAGGATTTGCCCGACTAAACGAGCAGAGGAACATAACAAATGTGGACGCTTCTAAACAGCTCACTGATGAAAATCATGTGACTCGTACTCTGTGATCTTCAGTCACCAGATCGCAGCCCAGCTGTATTCGATTATGGATCGCAGCACCATATCAACCAATCCAGCCAAACAGCTTCACAGTAAAACCTCATTTCACAGCCCTTGAAAACTTGGTCTCGGGTTTCTTCCCAAATTTAAATCTTCACAAATAAGCAACAGTCAAAAATATATTTCGGGTTCTAGACTCAAAGTTGGGCAGCATAGCGGAAGCCAGCAATAGACCCAGAAACACTGTTAAAGTCTATATATGCAGCTATATTAATCTTTGAAATTAAATTTGTTACATAATTCTTCAAAACAGCTACAAAATAAGTAAATGAAGGCATTATGATGATTGATGATATCACTGCTTCTAGAGTGGCCAAAGACACAATACTCAACCAGTTATAGTCGACCTAGATGAAGAGTACAGTTGTGTCTGCATAATTAGTTCCTCAGCGTTTCATAGCTTCTAGTCAAGAATCGAAGGATGGGAGTGACACCGCTGGTGTCCTGTTAGCAGACTCCCAACATCCTGCCACAAGCACAGGACAGCCATAACGATAAAAACTAGTGTAAATACACACCTGCTCAACGAAAACAACAGTAAATGTAACAGAGTTCACATTATTGACAAAGGTAATCTATCCATTATCACTGTATGGGTGTGTCTGAGCTTTGCATTCAAATATTTGCACATGACTGCAAACACTGGCGTGATGATGATTGGACTTTTGTACTGTCTGCAGACGTCCTGGCTCTAAATAATCAGCTGGGCTTCATATGTTTGAGTATAGTTATAGATTTAAAAAAGCATTAAAAAGCTCAACAGCGCCCACTACTGTGTCACGGACTGTATAAAAATGCCTTCAGATCAGAAAAGCAAAGCCGATACAGAACTGCCTTAAACCTGCATTTCTTCTAATGGCCAGCAGGGGGCACCTCCTCCTTTTGCCCCCCTTGATCTGTAAACACTTTCCTCGTGACTTTATGGTCTCAATAATTAGTTTCAAGGTTTTTTAATAAGATATAACATCCATTTTCTAAATCTCCCAAAGTCAAGAGAGCTGCGGCCCACTTAAAACCCAGAAAATCCCACGGGGCCCCCTCCACCCCGGTCGTCCCGATAGCGTCGGCCTGTGAAATTTTCCTGCCTAGAAGCCTGTCTTCACTCTCATCAAAATACTGAAGAAAGTGATGTATTTCCTTGAAAATTTTATTCAAAAAACAGTTTTAGTTCACTTTTTATATAAATAAATACATTTATATAAATATGTAACTATGCGTACTTGTGAGTAATGTCGAACTGAATTTCTGTAATTCTGTGGCCCGCCTGCAGTACTGCAGCTTCCCTCAGATTCTCACCACTCGCTCATCACGTAAGGTTTTAACAAGATGGCAAAGAGCATCAAGGTATAGAGCCTACTGACATCTTTTATATACAGTCTGTAGAGACAGCTCGATCACATCTCTTGCACGTGCACTGATGAAATCTATGAAAAGCATGGAAAATTATGAGGGGAAAAAATAGTTTTTCAGCTCTTTTAAAATTGCATTTGCTCTCTCTTTAGCAGCATTCACCCCAGACCACCTGAGCGCCATAACACACTGCACCAGTTAAATAATTATGTTTAGGTTGTGTGTGCCTAACTTTAATAGTGTTAGAGTTTGGGGGTTTTCGGAGGCTGGATATGGATGCGCTATGTGAGGAATTTTGGTTGTGGCAAGACATCAAAGGTGCATCAGATGACTGTCTGCTTGACTTCCTCATCTAAATGTGATTCTTCATGCACCGAGGAGGGGTCCCATGGGGGGAAATATTATTGCATTATGACCGGTTATCAAGGGGAACATTTATTCTTCCATGCTGTACATGAGGAGCATTTTGCCCTGAGTAAGGTGAATTCAGTTGACTACTTTTAGTTCAAACGTATTTTCTGGTCCGTTTCATCCCGATCGTTTTAGACGTGACCCTCTGAGATGTTGTGAAACCAGATCGCACTCTGAGACCATGGGAAGCAGTATCATAACCATCTGAATATTTCTGTGCCAGTGTGTCTTGATTGGTTCGGTATGAGTGGAAGTGACATATGAAGTGCATTTACTTTAATAGTTCAGAGATGTAAGTGGTATTATTGAAACCATTAACCATTGATATTCCTTAAAGCTGCTTCATACGTGTTTCTCATCTCATTCTCCTTTTCTTTCTCCAGATCACCGACATGAACAGACGGATGTCAGCCATTGAGACTCTACTGAACCGCTTAGAGCAGAAGGTCACCTCAACAAATGAGCAGGTACACAGCGCACCGCAGGCGCCAAAGAATCGTGATCATCATCTTCTTAGCAGCGGTTTAGAAAAAGCTTTGGGACTTGAATGAGGAGATCAATAAAAGTAAAAAGACTGAAAGAGCTTGTTTCCATGTAGAAATCCCTGCCTGGATTGTGCCTCAATTTTAGCAAAACACTGAAATTTGAAGCTCAACCTTATTGGCCCCAGAAGTGCACATGTCAGAATAGTTCAGATGGAAAATTTGCTTCTTTTGAATTAAACACCAGCAACATGTTAAAAAGGTCGGTGCAGGGAAAGTTTCCCCACTGTGTTGCATCACCTCTTCTTCTGGTAAAATGTTAGCAAACACTTATTAGAGGACATTGCAGGTCGAGTTTTTAATTTGCAGCTGTGTGCCAGCATTACTCCGTCACTTCAAAGTAATGCAAATGCAGCAAATGTGTACCTGCATTTGACTTTTATTACATCATAATGTCAGGGCTGCATTTAAACTTGTTATACTGCCCTCAAGTGGCCACACCTGATGTACCTGCATTATGATCAACAGGTGATTTTATGAAATTTTCTCTTCCTAATAATGAGCATTTATTTGCAGCTCGTTGTTCTTGCATTGTGATAAATTGGAGGGTCACAGTTACTCGTAATCCACTGTGTGGCCTCGTGTGGCTTCAGTGTCTGTCTTTAATCGGGCTGCGAGCTCTTAAAGCCACACCAGTACCATCAGAGACCGAGCCAAGCCACAAAAACAGCAAACCGTAAACAAATGCAGAACTCGGGCTCAGTCGCTAATTAATGGATATTCAACTTCAAATGAGGGCAACAGTTGATGGACTCATGCTTTTCCTGTCTCTTGTGGCAAAGCGCAGCTTAAATTGATTTGCATATAGCACATGTCCTGACTGTTCTATCTGCACGCGATATGTCTGTGTCACTGTCCGTGTGATCAGCACAGGGACAATAAAGTTCTCATGTTTTCATACATGCATGTTCCAGTTCTTGTTTAGGATTGCTAGCTCATTCATATCATGGTGGGAATCCTTGTTAGCATTTCTCCCGTCATCGTGCTGCTGTTGCTTTGTGCTAAAGGTACAAACAAAACTAAAGTTAAATGTAACGGGTGCAGGGCAACACCAGCCTATTTTGATCTCGAATTGTATTTAATCTTGTTAGCTATAGTGTTTCACATGCAGTATTGCACATGAAAATGAATTAATTCATGACTTAAAATGCCAGATTTCTGTTTTAATATTAGTGTTTCCAAAGTAGTTTTCCCCTTTCAAACATGCACTCTTTTCTTAAATCCGATGGCACATGAAAGTCTCGGCTTCATGTCTTCCTGGCTGCTTCTCTGTAGATCGGACCCAGAAAGGCGTATCACTCTGTGCGAGTCTGAAATTCACGCAGACACACAAAAGATTAGGATACAAGAGATGAATGTTATGGAGAATGTCCGAAACAGCAACAACATCAGATAAGATAAAATGCATTATCCTATCAACTCAATCTCTAATTTGCAATAATACTGTATGAGGACAGATCTGTTTCTGTGAGCGGCCAAGCCGTCCATCACCCGCTGCAGCGCAGCTGCACCCACAGAGACCCTGCTCCCAGTGACGGTACTGGAGAAAAGCACGAGTTCAGAAGTTTGGTTACACTTTACAAGCGCTGAATGCTGACGCTGCTCATCGCCACACATGCGACAAGGTTTTTGCACATGTGGAAAAAATTTCGAGCATCCTGTGGCTCTCCCCGTCGCTGTTGTGGGTATGTCTGAATGAAAATGTGAGGGGAAAAAATGATGTAAAACTATGTCTGAATGTTGTGATGAAGCCATAACCCACATCTTAAAAGGGTTCGTGTTTCACTTTTTCAAAAGCAAAACAATGCTAGTGTGCCATTATCCATTAGGCAGCAATCAGATCAGATTAAAGCGCCGCTCTGGTTTGTACTATTGGAAAGGCTATTACAGGCCGACCTGTGGGGAAATTCAAAGCTTAACGGGGCTGCTGTGCAAGGATGGAGGATTGTGGAGCATTTCTCAAAGTATTATTTGCAGCTTTAATGGATAATAGATAGAAGATGGCAAGTCGGGGGAATGAAATGGTTATAATTACATGGTCGGTGTCCGAGGCCACCAAAGTCCATCACAGTCTGTCTCTGGCCTGGGAAAGAAAACTGGAGCGCCTGAACAAAAATAGAAAAACGCCATCAGTAATGGAGCATTGGTGCATCATACATCCTGCTTCCATTCAGGCAGTACATTTTAAATTTCTCTAATGATTCCCATTAGGTTGATGAGCATTAAAAACGTTCACTATACAGGACGTACATTTATCTCAGTCACATTGTCTCTGATTTTTTTCCCCAACCAGGCTCCTCCGACTCCGAGCAGCACCTCTCCTCTTCCTCAGTGGCAGGAAGTGGACCTGGAAGAGCAGCAGCTCAGGCAAAGGCTGCACGAGATGACTGACAACATCAGTGACCACAGCCTGACCTCTGATGATGAGGACGAGCCCAAGAGGCCGCACTCCCCCCAAGAAATCCCAGCATGGAGGAGCCCACAGGCGGATCCTAAACCTTCCAAAATACCTACCAGACCCACATCCAGAGGCAGCGCCGTGGTCTCCGGGCTCGAGGAGGAGCAGCCTCAGCAGACTGACTCTCTGAAGGTAGAAAATTCTGTGGCAGTTTTATAAGAAATCAGATTCTTCATGCACACACAAGCATTCATTACCGGTTTGTTTACCGACGGAGAGAGACGTACGTCGTGAACATCTGGCATGCTGCACTTGCTAAAAACGGCATGGCTCACGAAATTCCATCCGACCTCTGCTGGAAATCAGTTTAAGGACAAACTGCAATCATAAATCAAGTCACTCAAGCCTTGGGTTTATTTTTCCTCTCCAGCCATCTCTTCCAGATTTTCTTAAACAAAGAATGGATTAAACAAATAACTTCTGCTTAGCTGCCGTGCTAAATTTCCTCAACTGTGCTCACTGGCAGCTCTTTCGCTTTAAGCTCCAGCGCTCTGACTCGTGATGTTTCTCACTACAAGCCTGTTCGGTCGGCGCTAGCTCGATTAACTTAACATATATAAAAGGTGCAGTCGATAATTTTTTGAGGTTATTTAATAGAAAAAATTAATATAAATAGATTGGTGTGTAATTACATGCTCCAACAAATTCGTCCATTCTCATGAACTTACAATAAATCCATTAAAAATACATCGGAGCGAGCGCTGGTTTGTGGCGTCCCCCCACCATATTTGAATGTAGTGGTATTCAGTGGACATGTCGACGAGAGGCCGGCCACATGCGTAGTACACCAGAGGCGGAGCAGAAGTCATTCGCCTGCTGTGGAATGACATTTAAATTCACGCATGCACCTTCAGACCCAAGATATGAAGAATCATACTCATGTTTCACATCACCAAAGAAGCAAAAACACTTTCCCTCTGATAAACAGTTTGAATAAACTCTCATACGGTATGAGAATATAATCAGAGTCCAATAATGTTACATTCACTTCAATTACACGTTGACCCGGAGAGATATAATAATTACCGGCCTCGAAGCCCCAAGGCCGGCTGAGGGAGCCGAATTCCTGATGATGCAGATGTTGTTTTGGAACAGGCTGCTTGTTGTTTTTCTCAACAGCCTTCAGTTCACTGGGACCCACTCAGTAATCCAATAATCCAAATTGCTCTGTTACCGTCCTCGCTGTGCAGACCCGTACCGTATCTCCAGATCGAACCCCTTCCACCTGCGAGCACGTTCTCTGCTGGACTACGCATCCAGCTTGAGGCTCAGGTCCAACAAGCTTTGAGTCTGAGTCTGAACGGTTCTGCACAGCCCACCCATCTGGTTCTGCAGTCTCGGCAGATGCCGAACTGCTGCCCAGATTTTCTCAATTTCCCGGTAAATCAGGTATCCAAGCCCAGACAGAAGAGTTCCCGTTACCAAAAAGACGAATACGTATACGTCTTCCACGTCTTCAATCAACAGTGCTGAAAGACACACAGGTCTCCACGTGCTCCACCAGTCGACGACGTATCCGACTGGGTCTGTTCCACTAGGGCATCCGGGCTCCCCTTTCCCTGATCTCATAGTGGTGTTCAATGGTGTTGAGGGCCCATTTTGCCAGATCCATGTTGATTTTTATTCAGATTCGGCGGCTGACAGATTCTAACAGCAGCTATCAGTGACTGACAGATTCTGGCAAACAGCAGCAGCGCTTACCAAAAGAAAAGTTCAGCATATCCTCAACACCTCACCTCAGTATCGCTGTCACTGGACAGAAGTGAGCTTCACCCATCGACTTGTATCGGACTCCTTACACAAAGTTTTACGGCCTCTTTGGGAGTAAATAAAGGTGGACGCTTCTCACCTGGCACTGACAGCTGATGTAAACAGTGGACTGACAGCCTACACGGTAGGGAAAAACTCCGGGGCGGATCCGGAACCACTTTGCTATCTCAGTACGCGCTCTGCAGATGAACGGTGGCCAGAATTGAGTTCAATTCAATCCAATTTTATTTATATAGAACCCATCACAACAAACAGTCGTCTCAAGGCGCTTTATATTGTAAACTAGAAACCATACAATAATATATATTTTAGTTGTATTCAGATAACTGGTTTACATGAATTTATTTCAACATTCACTGGTGTTTCACTGGAAAATGAACACTTGTGGACTTTTCTTGCAGACCAACGATTCCTCAGAAAGCCTGGAGAGGAAGGGTCACCCTCTAGAGGAGGGCTCAAAGGCAAGCTTCAGAGGATCAACGGCATTACTGGTTGAGCTGGAAGATAAAGTAGCTCAAGCAGCTGCTGATGTCCAGAATGCCCAGAGTGAGGTGAGGGCGACATTAGAGGCTAATTAAAGGGTTGATTTGTGTTGACGATGCAAAAACCTGTAAAGTTGTGACACATCCTGTCATTTCTTTCTTTTTGACCCAAGGTGTCCGACATCGAGAGCAGGATTGCTGCCCTGAACGCTGCCGGCATGCCCTTAGATAAAAGAAGAAGGGTGACACCATTTCATTTCTAGAGTCTCATATTCAGAACTGTTTATATTTGCTTATACAGAACCCTTCATGTTTGTGTAAAATCAAACAAGTGGACACAGGCGTTACTGTGAGGCGACTCAGTGGCCTTTCATTTGCCTCATGTTCAGCCACAAAAATGATCTCCATCTTCTGAGCAGGTCTGCTGCCTTTGAAAAACATTTGTAAAGCACGAAGGTGCCAGAAAGCTGGTAGAGCAAATATTTTCCCATATTCTGAATTTATGTTTTCTGTTTGTCTTCTGCTTTGTCGTCTTGCAGTCTGCGATCCCGATCCAAGCCAAAAGACTTTCCCACAACTTTCCCACAAGTAAGAACTGACACTGCTGCCCCGGAGCTCGATCTCCAGGGCGTCCCAGCTAACTCAGAACATCTTAACCTTTTGAAACTCAGAGAACACGATGAGCTGCTTATAAATCAGTGAACATTGTGTCCTCATGTACTGTGGCTTTAATTTTCCCAGCTGGATAGCACTTCATCAGATTGGCTGAATCAACAATTACCACATGTGTGTTGTACTTCAAACAGCAGACTATTTTTGACAGAATAGGAATTATATTTAACTTTGTAGAGTATTGTTATTTTATTTTTATCTGCTACTGAGAAGTTCTTTTTGGAGCAAATTCAAGTCAAGTGCTGCCGTAACCTTCTCTTGGGCTCGCTGCCAGTTTTTATTTAAAGTTTATAGAGCGTTTCTAATTTATTTTCCCACTGAAAGTTTTCCAATAAGCATATTTTCCAGCATCCCACATCTGGGATTTTGAAGCATCCACAGGCATCACATTTGTTTCTAACTTTTAGATTTATAACTGAATCCCGGAAAGAGCCATCATTCGCTTTTAACTGTGCTTTAATAAAACAGAGCCTGTAGAATATACCTGTACAATGCAGTTGCTGTATGTTTCCAGACCAGGTGGACAGGTTTACCAGGAACTCCCTCTACAGGGGCTCACTGACACAGAGGAATCCAGTGGCAAAGCCCAAGACCAGGGCTCCCTGTGCGGTATGACCCCACCCTACGGTGCTGGGTGCTGTGAAGAGTTCAGTTCCAGAAACTGTATAGCTGCCTTTTGGGGGGGAAGAAAAAGTGCTGTGACAGAAATTGCAGGTTGTTTCACCTGAAAAACCTGTTTTTACTCTATTAAATGCTATTATTAAATAAATTATATATTTAAGGAAGTGCTGTTTGATGCATTCTTACCTATCCTTATGTGAGAAGATTGATTCCACTGTCATAGCTGCAGTAAGTTGGGAGCTGTGAAGATAAATTTGGATTTGTGCTTAGGGCTACAGATCTCCCCTACATGTTTCTGCTGCTGATGTTTAAATGGGCAAAAAATCAGCGCGAAGTGCTGCCAACCAAGACACTGGTTTGTTTTGGAGCTTAATTTTTTTTATTTTCACTTGTGGTGTTGTTACCAAAACTTCTTGGATAGGTTTAGGAAAAGTAAAATATCTTGGTTGAGGTGATGTGATTGACAGGCTGGTATTTACACATAAAACATGGACGTAGCTTCCAGATCAGCAACATTATTTAAACCTGCAGTCTATCTGAAGGCCACCAGATGGTGACAGCTGGGGTTGCAAAAAGACTTCCAGTCCTAGTTTATCGAAAACAGCTTTCTGCCTTGATCCTGAGGATTATCTGTGGTATGTAACTGCCTACTCATTGGTTAATGAGTTGCCAATCACAAGTCATTAGCCACTGAACATCTGGTTTCACAGTCAGTCTCGCCCTTCCTCGCTGCACCCTGTTTTTTTGCAACCAACACTCGTCTTGAGGCTTAGAGGAGATATATGCAAAGTCCACTTTTTTAGCCCTTAAATGCATTTTGTTGTGTACTTTGAGTGTGCAGGAGTGCGGGAAATGTAAATGTATTCTCTCCCGGTGCTGCGTAGATATCTTTATATTCTTTTTGGGTCGTAATTTTCTGTTCAGTTTTCTCTGTTCCCTGTTACGTTTTCTTATCTGTTACGTTGCAGTATTTGCTGTGGAACTGCTAAACAAAGGCACGGACTAACCAATTTCGTGAATCCTCCATTTTTTTTTCTCGCACTGATTTTGTAGTCCAGTTCAGTTGTGCCGAAGTTGCAAGTAGACAAGTCAAAATGTTCGGTTGTTGGGTGCGTTAACCCACACGATTCCTTACATCACCCCCGGCATCAGAGCCTCTTCAAAGTGCCTGGTTACATTTAATTTTTCTCTGAAATGTACTCACATCAGTGGGGAAAGTCCTGTTTGTTTCTCTGCCGGTAGCTAATCGTATCGCTGCTATCAAACTACTACTCTAGTTTAGAGTAAAATAAATGGAACAAGTGTATGCTTTGGGGCAGGGCTTCTTATGACTGACAAGTCCTTAGCACATGAGTGTCCAGTGTCGCTTTGTTTCTCAGTTGATCCCCTCCTCACTAACAGAAAACCAAAATGGAAACAGCCAAAATAATAAAATCAAGGCTTTTGTTACTTGTTTCCCCATGGAAAAAAAATCAGCTGCTCTGCAGACCTTCTGCTCGCTGAGTTTCATCACACATCATGAATGAATGTGTGTAAATAAAGGAGGAGCATTACAGCGGCGAGACACAATGAAATAATGTTGGAAGTTACCTGTATGCGACTCCACTTCTACGAATATCAGTGTGCGTCTCTTTCTCGCAAAATTAACAATAAACCTTAGAAAACCAATCAAGTTTTCCAAAGAGGGATCAACAGTATGACGCAGGGTAACCTCTTGCCTTAACTGCTTTAGCTTTGAATAGAATTGTGGCTGAAGGTGAATGAAATCAGTTTATCAGCACCCAGGAAATAGTCCGCCCTGTGGCAGTTTTAGTTACAGTGGATTAATTAGTGAGCTCTAGAGATGCTCCAGTAGATTTGTATGAAGCTGGGCTTAAAGGCCGTACCTGAAAGTGGCTGTCAATCTTCTCACCTAACTTTGAGCACACGAGTGGATTCACATATTTTGCCGAATGGCAATAAGCATTCCTTTAGGACAATGAGGTCTGTCCAGGCGTCAGGAATGAACTCTTCACGTGCTGATCACACCAGGTTCTGGCTGCTTGTTTCATTCGATCTGCTCTAGGTTTCCAGCTTTGTGGTGTTTTTAAATAATTGCATTTTTTTTTAAATACTGCATTTGCTGCTTTTATTGCAATCAAAGGCATATGTTGGCATTCCTTGAATCATTTTTCTTTTTGGCAAAGGTAGGAACTAAGTCTTCTCCTGGGTTAAATTTACTTTGAAATGAAGTGCACATGGAGGGGTGTTTGTTTACATAATCCAATTCAGAAGACCTGTAAAAGCTCTCAAGCTAACTTTGATCACAGAGCAAACAGTGACATCAATAATTAAATGGCTGTTTCTTGATGACTCTAATTGGCTTCCTGCCTGAGAAAAACACGTCTGCGTCACACTGAGTTTAAAACAATAAGGTCAGTGACAGGGACGGCAGAAACAGCCAGAGAAAATATTTTTCAGGCCTTCCTTGTTAAGACAAGAAATGTTGTGAACTCTACATCTTGTGATTTTGTTTTTTTTTTCTTTATGGGTATGGGAACCTTATTTTCACCTCAACCTGGTCATTTGCTCTACACACTGTTAAACTTTGTAGAAACATTGTTGCTTAATTCCTCTCTAAAGTGGACCTATTCTGCTTTTCCTCATTTTCTGTCATTACCAGTACACTGTTTGACTTCATATTAAAATTGGCCAAACTTTCTAATCATGAGGTCAGTATGTGTACAAGTACAAGTAATCACTGTATGATAAAAGCTCAGCCTTCAGACTGCTCTAAACACTCTTTCTGGCTGTTTTTTTTCCCTACTTTTGGCTCTGTATGATGTCACAGAGAAGGGATATCCCTAATATGGTCATCTCAGGCCCAGAATGCCCACCCACCTGGTTTTCAGATTTTCTGAAGTTGGCTTGTGCTACAGTCGCGGCAGGGAAAGCAGTGGTTGAAGATTGTAGTAGAACCAAAGTTATTATTACAACCTTCAAAGAACGTGTCTGTAATCACACGCAGTCAGTTCCCACCTTCAACGTGAGTTTGGTGCATCAAGGTGGCAATAAAACAGTACACTTGGGTGTACGGGGGGGTTCCATCCTATTTTCACTCCAGTCTGACTGAGCAGTCGGGGGGGGGGGGGTGAGAGCAGTTAAAATGATTTGTTTCAGACCGAGGATGAACCGATGGGACCCAGGCCCATTATAAGATAAGAATTATTTTGAGCAGTGAATCACACAAAGCTACTCTATTAGAATCTAAGAATAAAAATATGCAGTTGGAAGTGAGCATCATAGGTCCACTTTACTGCGCTGTGCATCTGTTGTCAATTTCTTGTTCCTTTCTCGAAGCCCGAGTAATCATTCACAACCCTCACAGCTCGCATAACGGCTCATAGGTCATCGGCAGGTTTATAAATCAGTTCTAACGCATATTAAATGCATATTGATGTTTTGTCTTGATTGCTCTTTAAACAGTGATTTCATTAACCCAATCAAAGCATTGAACAGTTAATTATCTAAAATATTCATCAGTCAGCTAACTGTTTGTTTTTTTTTGTCTCGCTCTTCCTGCAGAAACCAGTAATGACCCAGGGCTCATGAGGAGGCGGCTGAGTATTGTGTGACTGAGTTATTACTTTATACTTTACACACTGGAACTGAGCTGGAGCGCATTAAGCAGCCAGGTCTCGTGCTAAAACGTGAAATAGTCACAAAACATCATATTTTTGTTCATTAGATGCTTCTTTGTTACAGTCACTGAACTTTGAAACAAATGTATCCAAAACACAGAGCTCTAAAAACCATATTTTAACCCAAACCATCATCTTTTTCTGAGCCTAGCCCACTAGTTTCTATTCCCTTCACCTAACTACGTACTTTTGGAAATATGGATTTTTTTTTCTCTCATTTTAAAGTTGGAAAACATGACTTTGTGTACATGGCCATGAATCTGTATATATGAGCTGAAAGGGGGAATTTTTGTCCAGTTACACAAAAAGATGTGAAAATTTGTGTTAAATTTTATGAAAATTGTAAAAATGAGACGGTGTTGATAAAAGTCTCCCAGTGAAATTGTCCAATTTGGTCAACAAGGCATAACTGCTACAAATCCTTTTAAAATGTTTGCTTTTGATATTGCGGTGATTTTACAGTATGTTATACATGATATGCACTAACATCTGCCGCTAAAAATAAATCTTGTGATTTGGATACATTAACATGCCAGGTAATGCATGCAAAAGCATGATAATGTATACAAGTGCAAAAGCATTTGTTGGGCTAATCTGAACTCTGTGGTTTATTCAGTGTTCGTGGTTTATGAAGCAACATATGAAATGAATACTTTCAATGAGCTGCAGTTTCAGCAGACAGAATGAAGCCAGTGAAAAAGCAGCGCACTCACAAACTGTGAGTCAGTTTGAATTCGTTTGACAGCTTCAAAGAAAGACGCAGATATATTTTTACAATTTGTAAAAGTTGCATTGCCACATTTATTAATAATCGATGGTGTGCTGGCAGGTTTAAGTGACTAAAATTAAACTGATGTCACAGCAAGAAGAGCAGGTTTGATGTGATTATTTTATAATATATGAACATTTATGTAAGTTAAAGATTAAAATGCATGCAGAATCTATGGTGCAGGAAACTATATTTTTATTAGATTAATAAATTCTACTCAATTGTTTTTAACAAAATTTTGCTATAACTTGAAAATCAAAATTTATTTTAATCTTAGCGTCTATAGAAAGGTTAATTATAGGTGGGGTTAAATATGCAGCTTATTTGTTTTTGAGGAGTTACAGTGGATGAAAGCAGTCGAAACGTTGTGCTGCTCTCAGGTTTAAAGGTCATTCACTAATTTGTCACAAACATTTTCTAAAGCATGCCCGGCTTCAGCGTCTTTGTTGACCATCATTTACAGAACAGGAAGTGGCACAGCAAGCCCCGCCCCCCGGCAGATTTTTAGCTGATTTGAATGTTGTCCATCTCACAAATGTGTCACTCTCCAAAGACTGAATCACTGAAATAACTCACAGCTCCTGTTATCCATGTCCATCATTTTCCAGAGTTTAAAAAGTTGAAGTAAAATAACTGATTTTATACTTATTTTCATTTTATTATTTTCTTTGAGCTTTTTCTCTTATAGTGAGAAAATACGGGATTTTTCAGGTGGTTGATAACAGGGGAACTGATTGATAGTCAATAGTTGCCTTACTGTATATTCATGTATCCGGATCATATCCCAATCAAATGTTACATGTCCACGGACAAGTGATCTGCTTCTTACTGCAACCAATGAGGACGAAGTGTCTTTTTCAGCTGCGATGTGTCCAAAAATATGCATTAAATGGAGTTTCGATGTTAAATTGAGGTAGCCTGCAAATCCAGACGATGTTCGGTTTGGCACGAGTTCTTGGCCCTCCACAGCTGGGTACCAAATATCAGATGACTCTGACAGATTTAGAGGGAGATATGATTTTTTTTTATTATTATTATTATATTGCGCTGTGTGGGGTCTGGAGTATAACTGGCTGTTTTTGACTACTTTTGAGTTTACTTTTATATTTTGCCTTAAGAACTTTTTATCTCACCTTGTTTGGTGTAATTTTTTTCCAGCACAGCCTCACATGTGTGACTGTAGTTATTTTTTTCATTTACACACATTGGACCTAAAAATCACACAAAAAACATCAAATCTGAGTAGAAAAAAGTTAGATTTCTTTCTGTGGTTTTCACAGTAAAAGAAAACTATTTTTATAGCTTAAAATACAAACACTAGTTTTCATTTTCAAAAACTTATAAACAGCTATTTACATTAAACTGCAGGAAATGCCTCAGGTGTTTTTTGTACAATAATTACAGAACAATCAGGGGTCACAATAAGACGCCACACAACTTATTTGTGCCGCTCCAAAAAACAGTTCCTCCCCCCCCACAGACAGAGGGCGCCATCACAGGCCTGACACTTCCAGACGGAGACGGCATTTACGTTAGTCTGCCATTGGTGGCTTTTTAGCAGCATCTGCCTCGTCCACGACTACACTACACACTACACACACAACACTGCACACATATACACTCCAAACATGCTAAAATCTCCCAAATGTCAAAACTCGCTGTCTGTCACCCCGTCACTCTCACAGCTTTTACCTAATGTTTTGATTGGTTGATGTGGTGCATTTTTCCACCAATAGGAAAGGGGATATCATGATTTTTTTTTTTGGTTTTCTGCTAGTGAATATCCCACATCATACATGAGGACAATATACAGAACAAAGCATGGTGTAAATTAATGATCATAACTGTGGTTTTTCCTGGTCTATCAACACAATTTAAAAACTGGTGCGTAGTTTGAAGTCAAAACTGAGACTCGCCGAGTCTGCTACATCATCTGAAACTGACGATGTCATTTTGCCGGCACGTCCGTCGACTCCAGAGGGCCAAAGATGTTTTTTCAAGTTTTCTGGACTTCTTTTTACCTTTTTGACCCAAATATGGTAAAAATGGAATCAGCTGATCTAGGGGTCACCGGCCATCAAATTAATTTTGAATCAGTTTTACTGTAATATTGTAAACAAACAAACACACCAAAAACAATACCCCGTTCCCCCTCCCAGGGGCGCTGTAATGAACATCATAGTGTGTTCAGTAAGATCTGAAACTAAACTCATCAGGAGAGTGTTTGCTGAGCTCACAGATGAAAGGAGCCAATGTCATTTCTTATAGTGTACTATAGAGTTGGGCTCCTTTTTGCAACCAGAGGTGTCGCCCCCTGCTGGTCTGTAGAAAGAAGGCAGGTTTAAGACACTTAAAAGACTGGTTTCACTTTTCAGCCCTGGAAGCTACTAACCTGGACTATCTTAATGAAAACATAAATTATAAATATTCTGATGAAGCTAATTGATCCCCCAGCGTTCTACACACTGGCCCTTCAGTTGAATTTATCCAAACCTTTGAGCAGTATTTGCTGGGTGTAGCAGGAAATGTCTTAGGAGATGACAAAGAATGTGTGAGTGATGTAATGGTAAATTGGGTGTGTGTGGTCGGTGTAAATAAATGCAGATGCTTTTTTAAAGGGCTGGAGACTAAATGACGAGAGCAGGATGTCAGTGATATGAATCACGGCGTGTGGCATTTGCAGTCAGAGAATTGCTTTACCTTATTTTCTGTGATACAGTTTGAGCTCACCATTTGTACCCACCGCAGAGAGAAACTATCCACCCCACTGACACCTATTTAATGGACTTGACTTTTTCTGAATCACCATAAAGATTGTTCCAAGCCTGTGTTAAATTATCATTTTAATTCAAATTATTTGCCTCGCTGGTCTCATTAAATTATTTGCAAGCTGAACTGTTTTCTCTCATTTTTGAGCCACTGTAGTTTAAAGCATCAAACAGCAGTTTCTGTAGCAAATCTGATCATAATCTTAACAAATCACGGCTCTGCTGTTGATTCCGAGCTTCTCTATCATGGCAACACAGCAGCAAGTGAATCCACAGGGAGGGTTTTATCTCTGTGCAACGGAACGAACATTTTAAATGGAACAATCCCAAAATCAAGCTGCATTAGGTTTGTGTATGTTTTTGTTTAATCCTAGCATGTCTAAGTCATCAGTGAGGATGAGGAGTAACTCTAACCGTGTGCTTTGGAGAAAAATCTAATTAAATAGTTTTGGATGTGTTTTGAGTAACAGAAGCTAAAATAATAAACTGATAAGCAACCAAGAACAGAAAGCTTAATGAGAGCAGAGTAGCTCAATAAAATATGACAAAAGTAAATGACTCAGATACAAAACATTAAAAAGAAAAGTTTGTTTAAATAGAATAAAATAAATACAATATGTCTATAAAATGAAATATTTCAGTGTCAACTGGAATCTCTGTTGCAAATCTTAAATATGCGTGCGCTGCATTGCTGGGTGACATCAGCACATCGACACACCGCTGCCCCTCCTGCTGGATATAAAGGTGTGTTGAAACAGCTGATAAACTGAGCAGAACCTGAGAAGTGCATCCTCCTCATAGATCAGGTGAGAAGCATCAGAACACCTTTTTCTCTTCTAGTAATAAAGTAATAAATTCTGATTTCTTGTCTTTCCTGTTGTCTCACCCACAGGAAGTCCCACACCTGTTTACCTCAGCTGGGACGTAGCGAAGCAGCCGGTGAAGTTCGGCTCTGCAGCTCCACCGTCCCTCCAACATGTTTCCAAATGGTAAGTCTTCACATTTGTTCTCGCTGATGCCTTTCAGCTGCAAAGCCAGGCTGAGGGCTGTTTGGATCTGCTGTAATGGAAGCATGTGATGAAGACAAAGCAGAGCCAGAGAGTCTGAGGAGGAGGAAACTCATTCCCAACATCAGGCATGATATTTCTGATTGATGAGAGCTGCTGATCACATTGTGTGCTTTCCTTGATCCACAGTTTACTCATCCTCGCTGCTGTTTGCAAACAGTGGGAAACTAGTTATGACATTCACTTTGAGGCCGCCGTGTTGCTCATGTGGTGTGATTGAACCTAAAATCTGCTGTGGAAATTCTGCTGCAGCAGGACAGCTCAGTCCAGTGATTACATTTTGCATTTGTGTTTCCTCTGATGTTTTTTTTGTATAAGCAGCAAACTGACAAAAGATGTTTCAGTGTTTTTATTTCATTTCTGCTGCAGGTCGATCTGAAATCAGTGTGTGCGCGACGCTGTTTGCGGTCTTGCTGTTGCTAAATGGAGCTCTGTGTGGATCTCAGGGAGGAAGCTCTGTGAGTGTCAGAGGTAAGGGTTCCCCTCACTTACCTCATTAATCATTATTTATTCTTGTCTTTTTATCATTTCTGCTTCTCTTCGCTTGTATTTGGATTTTTTATGTATTTCAATTTTTTTTTTCTCTGCAGCATTTTGTAACTTTGTCCAAAAAAAGCAGCGTATATGCGTCATTTAATGAGTTGATTATAACGCACTATGATATCGCTGTGAGTAGTTATAGGGAAGTGCACAAACCAGCCCTGAGTTACGGTTAGAGGCCACGAGGTCGCGCTCAGTCTCAGCAGATCAGCTGATCAGTTGCAGCTCAAAACATCTGGTTCAGTAAACTAAAAATCAAACGACAGGTAATGAAAGTTTAATGTTCATTAAAAGAAGAAAATCGAACATGACCTCGGAGTACACATCACAACGTCTCCTTTAAATACATATTTTCATTACAAATATTTGTTAAAATGTTTTAAAGACAGTTTTTTAAAAAAAATATACCTTTACCTGGTTTGTTTTGCTAAATCAAAACCTTCAGTCTTTAATCTGGCCCTTTGTGACTCATATAACAACCTGGCACATTTTCAGCCTGTTCCTTTCCAGCCTTCTTAAACTGTGACACGTTTAAAAGCTTAAGCAATTATTTTGGAGCATCATAGTTGTTTGTTTGGGGACTTAAATAATAATTTTTTTTTTCTGCTTGTCTTGTGCCTTTTCGTTCTCTTTGCTCAGATCCAGACATCAGTGCCTTCTGGTACACAGGCAGAGGGATCAGACCTCTCGGGAGATTCGGCCGAAAAGCTGCGAGAAGAAACAAATTTCTGTCTCTCATCACAGCCCGAGTTTACAGACGGACGGCTGACGGCAGCGTTCGGATCGCACCGCGAGATCGCTGCGCACCGCTGAAGGACTGCTCTGCTCTCTTTGTTTTTAGGTTACTGGGCTTCTAACATTACATTAAGTTTTATATAATTAATTTGTGTTTTCTTCTCTGCAAGCATGGTGATAAAAATGTGTGAGAAAATCAACATGTAAAGTTGAAAGTGTTCAAATGAAATGAACTCCATGAATGAAGAGCTCGTCTGTGCTGACCACTGAGACTGAAAAGATTCAGTCAGTAATTGTGGATGTTTGTTTTATTGTAACGCTCTATGAGGGAAATGCAGCCACAAGAAACTGACAATAAGACTGGATGGCAGCGGCAACGTGTAACAGAGACACTGTCCAAGGCAACAGCTGCATAAACGAGAGCAATCACCAAAACCAGCTTCCCATGCGCATGTTCTGCTCTGGTTTGCACTTCTGATGTGTGTTTTAGTTATGGTTAAAAAATGGGTGCCATTCATTATGTTGTAAATCCTGCAAAATCAGCACACGTGAGCCAAACGCTGGCGCTTTGTGGGCAGTTTGTGCCTCCCTGTAAGACAAACTGCAGGGGCGTTGCTTTATTTCCATTGGGACGCATCATCCATTGTGTATTTGCAAACGCTAAAATATATTCTGGCAGTTTATGGCTGGAGGCTGGTAAATAATGACTGCAACCACTCAGCAGTCTTATTAGTGCTAAACTTCTGAATGGCAGCCAGTTCCTCAACAATGGTTTCTAACAGACGAACGGATCCCCTACATCGGTCCTGCGAGCCGGCTCTGAGCGTGTACCAGCGGTGCCGTCGCAGTGCTCGGTGATTTATGAAATCACTTTGCACATTATCCAACTTCTGCACAAAGGAAATTAAGCTCAGTGCGTTCTTGATTTAATCATTTGTGAACCTTTCTACAGATCTTCACTGCTGAGCCTCAGTTTAGTTTATTTATTGCTCAAAAGTTTTAAATGAAGAAAAGTTTGGCTGAGATAACAGAATAATTTAGAAAACATCTGCAAAAAGCTGGAAGGATTTACGCGCTCATGATGACGACTAAATCATCCCAGTTTTATTTTCACTGTATTTCATCTCCTCAGCGGGAGGTGTTTCTTTGTTTCTGTGAACTGAAGAGGGGGCGGAGCCCTCTCAGTCCTACAGAAGCTTGGTTTCAATCATCGTTTGAAAGCCTCGTTTTTATTGAAGATTTATCAGCAATGGTTTAAATCACTAAGCAGTAAAAAAAAAAATCTGCATTTGAAACGTGTGTGTGTGTGTGTGTGTGTGTGTGTGTGTGTGTGTGTAAAACAGGGCAGAATATTATCCAAGAGTAAGTGACTGAGTCCAGGAGAGAGAAGTTGCGTTATTCTTTATGGGGGTACAGCTGTCCAAATGCAAAGAGCAATACGGTTTTATTGAATGCATTTGGAAGTCTTTTAAATCTTTATTTATTCTTGATTTTTGTTATTGATTGTTGCATAGTTTAATCCAAAGCACAGCAGTGCATCTATAAATCTACAAACCCAAGTTCAGCTGAGGGGGAAAAAGGGCCATGAGCAAGGCCTGATTCAGACTTCTGCATCGGTCCTACGTACGTAACCGGAAATGCCCTTTGAACCTGTAACCTGACGTGCATCTCTCGAAAAATGTAACTACACGTTAGGTCACGCAGACCGCAAGGACTGTGATTACCGCGCAGGGTTCAGAGGTGATTCCCGGTTACGCACGTAGGCCCCGCAAAGACCCGACACAGAAGTCTAATTCTGGCCTAAGTCTGCAGTCTCGGTTTACAAAGCTTTCTCTTGGATTGTAACCTGCAGGAATGAATTTGATAACGTCTTTCTGCTGAGAGAAAGAACTTCCCTGCTCGCCTAAAACTGAAAGGCTGGTTTTGGAGCAAAAGCACAACAAGTATAACGATCAGAATTTAGGATCAAACCTTAAATCTCAATAAATCGGACCTGCAGGGCCACTGAAGAAGACATTTGGGAATCCATGCATAAGGAATAAAACAGAACACGTTTACCACAGACTGAGTATAAGAGCTTCATGGTGGTCTTTGTCAGCCAGAAGTCAGCATCCATAATTTTTAGATGACAGGGTGGAGTACTGAGTTATCTGTTAAGGTTAGTAAACTGCATTCATAAACTGTACATGATCAGAATTTCTCCCACCAAAATGGAAGCACAGACTTCTTGGACATTACAGCTCACAGTGAAGCTGCGTCCACACGGGGAACGATTTTCAGTGGCGACCAAAGAAAGTGGCATTTGGCAGCTTCAAAGATGACTGCGAAATAACCTCTGCCAGGGTAGGCAGGACCTGAGAAAACTTTCGGACGACTACCAATGAGAGTAAAGAATACTGCTGATTGGGACATGGGCTGACTCACTGCTGGAGCCTCCAGTGGACATTCTAGGAACTGCAGTTTTTGTTTCTTTAGCATTGCCTTCATTTTGCAGGGTGAAGGGCTGGTGCCTGACACAATTTAAATGATAAAAACATCCATCCATCAATTCATTTTCTTATTTTTTTAATTCTAAAAATGTAGCTGGAGTCTTAATCTTTTTAGCACTGCTGAACATTGAGACTGAAATATTTATTGACACAAATTTACACTCAGTAGAACCCTAACAACACACACAGTTCACAAATATCTGCTTAGTTTGTCTAGTCCAACTTAAAAATGCAAAAACAATGAGGTTTTATGCTAAGCTCGACTAAAGTGTAACCTTACAAACATATCTAATTCACATTTAATTGAACTAAATTAATCCTGTGATATATTTTATTGATTTCAGAGTGGCTGCTGCTCACGCTGCTTTCAGGGAGAGTTATGGGAGTAGGAGAGAAAAAACATGAACTCTTTCACTGTTAAATTTCTTTCCTGTTAAAGTTTGATAATTTCATCTATTTGTGGCTCTCGTGAGCGTGCAGCATCCAAAGTTTTGGATTACTGAAATACTGGACTTCGTGATACTGTAATAATTATTGCTCTTGTGTAAACCACACTCAGATGAACTCTGCTGGGGGATCTCCACTCCAGCCTGATTGCATGCCAATAGTCACCAGGCAGGAAACACTGAGTGGAGGTAATTGGTGCCAGTTCAACATCTGGTGCTCACAGAGACTGGGGGGGGGGGGGGGGGGGGGGGTGA
>JAVDPK010002906.1:934201-947914 GCA_034780415.1 Cichlasoma orientale | reverse complement strand
ATTTCTTAGCGTCTTTGTGGAAAAGAGAAGAAAGTGTTAAGAGTAAAACTAAAATATGAAAACATGGACTGAATGATGCAGATTTATTAGTGGGGGAGTGAACATGAGTAGAGGCATGAAGAGAGATTGAGTAAAGCTTTAAATCCTGGGGGGGTCAGTTTGCTTTAGACCCTTTAGTACAAGAATACAGTATGAGCTCCTACTGTCAGCATGAAGGGTCATGATTTGCTTAAAGAAGCAGCATATGGAAGAGATTACACTGTGTGTGTATTAGTGGCACCTTCAGGGAGAGCAACCTTTGCCCTGATGGAAGCATCTGGAAAACACCGTGTAAAGGATGCTGTGGGTCCAAAACAATGATCTGTGCCTTTGATAAGACCCTCATCTTACAACACAGCTTTTTTTTCCCCCCAGTTTGCTCCCATGTTAAGACTGAGATGAATGTGTTTGTTATCTGAGGTATACAATTGCAGTGTGGTTGATGATAACGTAGATTTGGACATGCTCGTTTCTTCATCCTGTCGGGTTTCCCCCGACGAGGTTACGGGAGTCTTGAGCTAACCTTTCTTTATAGCGTGTACGTGTGCGATCGTGCTTTCTTCTGATACCGACTCTCCACTTGGTGTTTTCCTGTTACTCAGTCATAGTGACTAACACTGGGGGAAATGCATTAGTGCAGCACTATGAGCTGTTACAGTCGCCCCGCCTAGAGGTTGCAGCTGTGTAGTGTCTACCACAAAGTGAGAGGAAGGAAATGCTTACACACACGCACTCTGTAACACACACACACAGTTGCGGCACACACTCAGAGAGATCCTTTTAAGGGAAAGGCCCTGCGCTCGCCTGAGTGCTGAGTGGAGCAGGGGCAAGTCCTTCAACTGTACGGGGCCTCACTAAGAGCCTCGCTAGATTGTCTGCTTCTAAATAAAGTCCATGAGATCTGAGTTGAAATGACTCTTGATGTTGTGTTTGTTCACTGCTGGATTAACTGGTTTTTAAAGGCTGATAATGTCCCACCTGTGATATGAATCTTTAGCTCCATGACTGTTATTTCTGTTTCTCAACAGTGTGTCAAAGTTCCCATCTCCCATAATAACTCTGTCAAGGAACTGGACCTCTGTTCACATGTGTGTTCAGCATTTATGGATGTGTAGATGTGTGCGTGTGTGTTGAACTAAGTCTGCTGCTGTCTTACTTCTCCTTTTTCTATTTTCTCTCTCTGTTTCTATTTTATCCCCCACCCACCACCACCACCACCACCCCAAAGGCTGAGGCCAGGCTGGCAGCAAAGAGGGCAGCCAGGGCAGAAGCCCGAGAGATCCGCATGAAGGAGCTGGAGCGGCAACAGAAAGAGGTATTCAAGTCAAAATACCCCCTTAACATATGGTGCACCATGCTGGGGATGTGGCATGTGTCAAAATTTAACGTTAGGACATATAAGCACAACTTTACACCTGTAAGAGTTTAATATTTTACAGTAAACATAAACAGCTGAGCTCTGAGGGAGTTAATGCCTTGCAGACACTGCCCTGAAAAACAAAAGGATTTAAGCGGCCTTGTTGGTACTAGACACTTGGTTTTGTTTTGTCCTGAAGCATTTCCTGTCAACACCGCTTTCTGCTCTTAAGCTGTGACTCTTTGATCCTGTGGGGTCAAAGGTCAGAGGAGCACGGGTGCGGAGGTCTAAGCAGTCTTGTTGTTCATAGAAAGCAGAATCCTGTGGGTTTCATTTGAATCAGTGCAAAGATGCAGTTTGCAAAACCCCAAATTAACAAAGACGCAGAATTTTAATTCACTATAAAACACTGTAAATAATGTTGTTGTTTAACACATTGATTTAACTTGAGAGAATCTGTGTTCAAACCATAGACTGTATACTTTAGATGGACATCAGAATGAAGTCATCCACTGTTTTTTTTTTTTTGGGGCTCAAGGCTGGATCTGAGGAGTTGCCCCCTGCTGGCCATTGGAAAGAATGCAGCTTTAGGGCTTTCAGACAGGGAAATTACATCTTTATATATAACCTACGGTTACCGTCTACAGTCACCCCCAAACAACATGTAATCACTCACTGAATCCTTAGTTACAAGGTTTCTTGGTTTGATAAAGGTCCAACAGCTGACAGTGAGATTAAGTAACCACAGTAAATGAGGAAGTCCAAAATTCTCACGAATTTCTCTTTCCAAAGGGCTTTGAACCTTTTCTAGTTAATCTCAGGCCACACCGATGCAGATCTTTACAGATGGAAAGTTTTCAAGTAACACATGAAATCAAAACTTTTCACTTCGGACACTGTGGAGCACGCTTCCTGCTATTTTAACTTTTTTAACCCTCACATTTAAACCAGTTCTTCCAAACCAAACACAACAGTAGTGTGTGTTATCTGTAATATACTCTTCATGCTGTTTTTGTGGGTCTTTTATGTAGCTCTGTCTCTTTGGGTGGCTAACTACAGTGCACAGTAGAACACTGATGTTACTTACTTCAGAAATTAGGAAGCTGCTAATCTGAAGAGTGTGCTGCGTCACAAAAAAAGATCAAAGAATCCCATAAACCTGTGGACCGGACCCTCAGCAGCTCCAGTGTCAGTGCTGGCGTCTGTACTGCGTTCTGATTTGTGTTGAATCAGGTGCAGAGCTGATGAGTGTTTGGACTTGAGCTCAGTGCTCTTACTTGGGTTTTTCTTTTTTTGGTTTAGCACCTCTGATCTGAACCACGGGGAGTCGCGCTTTTCCGGGCTCACTATTCTTAGTCTGTAGTAATCCTGGACACACAAACAGACTGCAGACTAATACCTGAGGAAACTCAACTCAAAAGTTGCCTAGTTTCTGTCTGCAGGGTTTTTTGTTTTTTTTTTTTGTTTCAGAAAAGCAGAAGAGTTAATGACAGTGAAATAACTGTCAGCTGCAGCAAACATCTGTCTCAGAATCTGAGACTTTGAAGCATATTTCTGGAAATTTAGTTGTTAAACTTTATTTCTTGTCCTACTTTAACAAGGACATGGGATCTCTGGGGGTGTCCTAGTTGTCTCCCACCGTGACGGTAGCAGACGATCCTTTGGGTTCTGCGTGTTGCAGGTTGGAGCTGCAGATGCTGCATCCGATCGGGATGTGGGGAGTTTGGAGGCTGCTTTAGGTACTTTCCTTTGTCCCTCGAGCAGTTTTTGCGGATACATCATGCCGGTGAGTGAGGCTGCTGCCGTCAACTTCTGCAGCCAGTGAGCGGTGTGTCTGGTCTGAAACAAAAGACACTTTCATAGCTTCGTGTAATTATCAACTTTAAACTTTGTGTGACCAAAGCTGTGTTTGTAGTAGAAATTATGCACACACTTCTGCGGCTTCAGCATCCACTACATTAAAAGCAAATGTATGTAAACATTAGCCATGTTGAAAAACATTTGTAGTAGCGATGGAACTAAATGTACCCAGGCTTTATAAACCTATATCCATATAAAAGATTTCATTCAGTTTAAGCAGACAGTAAAGCATTGAGAGAAAAGTTAAGAAACTGGAAAGACCACATGAGAGAAATTAAAACGCCTCCCTAATACTGTGGAGATCCTGCTTTTGCTGTTTTGACCCCTCAGGGTATAAACACGGAACCTTTGAGTGTCCTTCCCAGGACAGCAGATCCTCTGGTTCCGGTGGGTTGCAGGATTGGGCTTCTGTGGATCGGCTCTGATCCTTCAGCATCTTCACATCTCAGTTGGATTCACATTCGGGGAGTTTGGAGCTGGATCAGCACCTTGTTTTTTTTATTCTGGTCATTGAGCTGCTCCTGTTCTTGGTGTACCTGAGGGCATTAATGCACTGAAAGAGACCAGTGCCGTCGGAGAATGCCTTTTTTCTTATATCAAGGCACAGAGTGCTCAGTGATGTTTACGTGGGCGGTAACACGTCAACTTCCACATTAATGCCAGAACATTGCATTATAACGAGGCAGTCTGCTGTTTGTCGTTCACAAAACGCTGAATTATTTTATTCATTAACTTTTAAGCTTGTTAGTAATTATGTTAATCTGTTATTATTCCACCTATCAAAACACAGGTGGCGAGCTTGAACAGTAGTGTACATGCATGCACGCACACACCCATCATACACACTGGATTAGTGGTCATCGTGAAGCTGAGTTTGGTCAGGGTATGTGTGTGTGTGTGTGTGTGTGTGTGTGTGTGTGTGTGTGTGTGTGTGTGAGAGAGAGAATGTGGGTTTGTGTGTCCCTTTAAACCTTTTAGCCGAGTTCTAAAGTAGCTTAGCTTTGGTTGTGCTCCGTGGTCCAGCCTGCAGTGGAGCAGTCGTTGTTGTTGTTGCCGTGTTGTGGACAGCAGTGATGGCTTGCTCCGCTCACAGCCGCCTCCTGAGCTTTTGGATGTTTCCTCACACGCTGAAGACAGAAGCTAGGAGTGGATTATTAGCAGCAGCTCTGTAACATTAAACAAGAAGAGTGATTTTAAGCTTCTGTCGCTCCAAGCTCAAATCTCAGCGTTCTGCCTTACCATGATCCTGCCTTCATGACTGGTCGTGGTGTTACCTGGTGACCGCTGAGCGATGGGGCCTTTCTTGGTTTCCTGAGGGCAGCAGGACGGCCGGGCGGCGGTTTACCGGAGGGGGGCTGAGGGCTGCCCTCATGAGGCGCCCAAAAACCCCTCCGATTAAGAAGGGGAGCTTGGTGAGTCAAACAGGACCAGTGCTGGCATGTAGGCTGATTGTGTAACTTGTTTGATGAATGGGCTTATGACGGTGCCTGGCTCACTGGCTAATAGGCTGTCCAGACACGTAATGAAGGATAAGTAAGCAGACGAGATCCCTCCAGTCACTTCCTAATCTGTTTGTACTGGGCATTGGTCATTTTTGTGCAATATTAGGCTCTTTAGAGTCCAACTCTTTCATTTTTATGCAAAACTTGAGTTTATTTTGAATGGATTGTAATATTGTTATTTGCTCTGTAGTAAGATGTCAAAGGTCAGAAGCTTCTGATGATCTTACAGAGGAAGTTTCTGGAAGTTATGCTGTGACTCTGAACTGATAAGATTTACAGAGATATTTATAAATAAATCTGACCTTTATAACTCAGTTTCACCTTCTTGGAGTTTAGGATGCTTTTTATGAGTGGGCAGCGTATCTGTGAGGTCATCGGGGTGGGGACGTGGCTTTCCATTTCAGGTGAACTATGAATTAAGTGAGGGCAAGAGGCCGTTCTCCATTGATCACCTGAAAGTGCTGTTGCTACTAAAGTGATGCAGCGGGCAGAGAGGTCATCTGCAAATCACTTTCTGATTTCCAGAACTGCAAAAGTGACCAATCCATTTGTTGGGCAAGCATACAAGGGAGACAGTAGTAGTAAATCTGGATTAAAGCACTGGGGTTGAAAGTGTATCAGTGAGGGTGGGGTTGTGTTTTTAGTGTGTGTTGCATTTAGTTAGCAGAGATTTTGAGACAAGCTCAAAAAGACAGCATGTTTTGTCCCTTCACGTTCACATCAGCAAAATGCTCGGAGAATGAGAGAAACTAGAGGCTGCAGAGATCTCTGATTTATTTTAATAGTTTAACAGCACAGAACATCTCGAATAACCGCCATGAAAATAAATGAAGTCGAGGCTAATTGGTTCACGTAATCGGAATAGTTAAACTACTTTAATTGGCTGTAATTTCCTCAAACATTCCACATTTCAGATGGCAACGCCCACAAGTGACGCAGCACAGTGCGCACCGACCACAAGAAACACTGAGGGGGTGTCGGCCCGCCTGGTTTGATTTGATCTCATGGCCCCACAACCTCAGACCGACCCGATGTTGGGAGATTAAAGTGATGACAAGAAATTCAAACCAAAAATCCCAAATTCTGATAGTAAAGGCTTACAGGATTACAGGTTCTTGGACCCCAGAAGGTTAAAAACAGTCTCAGTACGTGAAGTACACACACACACACCTGACTCATAAATGCTGACAAAAACTCCACAATCCTTCAGAGAGTTTCTGGAATTTGATGGCTGCATCAAATTGTTGAAGCGAAGGTTAGAAGATCCCTGGAAAAACACACACACACACACACACACACACACACACACACACACACACACACACGTCCCTCCTAGATTGGAATTAGTATTAACGAGAGACCTCATACGATTCTCGTGTTGTAGCATCTCTGTTTTATGGAGTATCTTCACACAGGATTGGGAATGTTTGCATTTTAGTTGAATTTACTAACCTGTGGCCATCAGCTACAGACGTGATGTTACTGTTGTCAGACCCCACGTAACAGTTTGTCCTCTAGAAATGGCAACATTGTCCTTACCACGTACTGCAGTTCATGTCTCCATAACTCGTGTGTGGGGAAAGAGACAGAAGAAAGGTGCAAACACAAAACTTTGGACTATGAAAAAATAAATAAAAATAACCAAAATTACCGAGAAGACATTTCACACAGGACGAGTAGTCCCGGTCCAACGACCTTTGTCTTTCACAAAACCTGGAAGGTAATTTCCGGAGTAATTTTTACAGATTACAAACATGGACGACCCGACGACTTCTGCAGTTATTACAAATTACTGGAAGGTTCTCCCGACATGTAGAAGCTGCCGTCACCACGTCAACAGACTCATTTGAATAATGTTGACACAGACAAACAGTAATCTGAGGCAGCCTTTTAGCTTCCTGAGAGCAAAAGTTCCAGGTGCTTCGGATGGGAAAAACAGCTGTAGTCAGAGAAGCGCTGGGTTCAGTAAAGCCTCAGCTGCAGCATTTTGGTGACTACATAGTACACACATAATCCTTGTTTTCTGTGTGCATATTAAATAAGCACAATTTAACTGAAACGGGCTTACTGTTTCCCTTTTGTTTCCACACTTTATGCTACGCTGAGTTAAAATAGCCTGCATTCAGTTCAATTCAGGTTTATTTTTACCAAATCTCAACAGCAGTTGCTTCAAGGTGTTTTATATTGTAAGGTAAAGACCCTACAATAATAGAGAGAGAACCCAACAATCAGATGACCCCCCATGAGCAAACATTTGGTGACAGTGGGAAGGAAAAACTCCTTTTGAACAGGAAGAAACCTCCAGCAGAAGCAGGCTCAGGGAGGGGCAGCCAACTGAGGGTGAATATGCTGCATATGTATGATATTTCTGTCTAACACAAGTGTCAGATCTACCTAACAGGACAGTTCGTAGAGTTACTCAGCAGCTTCTTTTTTATTTATTTTTTGGAGAAGCACTCTCTGATTGTGGTTCTGAAAGTCCTCTGTGCCAGGATCTGTCAGAGGTCACCTGTTTCTCTCTGCTATGCAGTCATGGGTGCATACACTATGTGAAAGTGACATTGTGGTGCTGGCACAGCTTTCTGTCACTGATACCAACCTTAAAGGACCATGGGAAAATGCTCTGAAAGTGCGTCTCACAGGTCTTTAAATGTCCGGTGAACTCCTGTCCTGCAGTGCAGCGAGTTCGGCACATTCCCGAGCCTCATGCGCTTTTTTTTCCTGCATGCTCTTTTACTTTTTACTTTCCAATGTTTCAGTTTCATATCTTTTCCCTCCACATGTCCTTTTTTTTATGCTGTTTTAATTCATTTTTCCCCGTTTGTTTTCCTGCTCTCTCCTCTGTCGCTGATCGGTGTTGCTGCTTAGATCTTTCAGGTGCAGAAGGTAGGTTTGCTCTTCCTCATTTCCACCTTGTACGTTGTTCGATTTCGAGCAGCGTTACGTAATTATCCTCGGTGTGTGCTTCGGTTTGTGCCCTAGAAAAAGATGGAACTCATTATGTGTTTTGCCTTGCCCTCGTTTCTCGCCTCTCCTTAGAAATACTACGGCTTGAACACCAAATCAGACGACCGGGTGGACAGCAAATGGGGAGATATAGAACAATGGATGGTAGAGTTTCTGTGCTGTGATGACGACACTAACAGATCTGCATGTTTGTTGGAGGTTTTTTCTGTGTGCGTTTGACTTCTCTGTAATTCCTGTTAAGCCTTTTTTTTTTTTTGAAAATAACAGATTATCAGGAATCAAAGCTTGGCCATTAATGATAATCCACTTATTCAAAGAGCAGGGTGCCTGTTCGGCTTTGAATCAGCATGACCATCTGCCCCGCTGGTGTGAGACTGCATGGGATTTACTGCACTGAACTCACTGCTTAGGTTTACTCTGTGTGACTTTCCAGATCATTAGAAGGGTTTGGCACAGCGATGAGGATACTCGGAGTGTGTGGGAATTCTGGTTTGATTAATTGTGAAGTGTTTTAACTGCATAATTTAAGATTTTATGCAACAGTTTTGCACCGAGAGTATTAGTTTTGGACAGTGTTGGCATGTGGATGAAACTGTGTGTGTCAGTGTTGTGCCAGCGGGATTACAGCTCGACAGTTGTGGTTTTAAGGAATGCATGGATGGATTCAGGTAATAAAGATGATGGGACTTGATAGCGTTTATTCAAATCTGAACCAAATGTTAAAAAACAGTGTGTGCTTTTTTTTATTTCACTCAGCCTTCTCTGCTCTACCCAAACCCCAGAGATTTTAGGGAGATTTCCTTATTTGATAGTATTCTATAGGTCTCAAATGCACCGTACCCGAGAATCTCCATCGGTGTTAAATTAAGTATTTGTCCTTCTCGGATATTTTAACGAAGATGATATCAAAGCTGGGGGCATGTTTGTTTTTTCTTTATTGGTGCCTGTAGAGTCATAAAGAGACTCTTGCAAACATGAAAATGGATTCAAATTTGAGCCGGCTATCAGAACCCATCACTAATATGTACATGTGGTCATTCCTGTCTAATAATTTGACCAAATTAAAGCAGATTTGAATCACTTTAAAGTGTTTGAAGTGTTTGTTTGTGGCTGGAATGACGTCTCGGCCATTAAAGGCATTTAGTCGCTCGGGTGACTCTTTTCTTTCCCGTCCTGTTGATTTCTGACATCGCCTCTACCTTTGCACCCATCCATCCTTTCTCTCCTCCACCTCCACCCCTCCCCTCCCTCATCCAGGAAGACAGTGAGAGGTACTCACGTCCTTCACGGAGTCACATGGTTTGTAGTCCTCTCTCCATTTCCACCTCTTCATGCTTTTCCTCTGTATTTTGTCTTGTAACATGAAAAAGTCAGTGCTGGGAGTAACTAAGTTAAATGTGTCTTTAGGTTGGTACATCCAGCAGCACGTTTTCATGAGAATACAAGTGTTGAAACAGTGGCCTTTTTTTTATCTCCATGAAGAGCCAAAGAGAGCGGCCTTTACTCGAAACAGGCTCGTGCTATAGACAGCGCTCTGTTGTATTCTTCTGAGTAGAGCGCTGAAGGAAACTTTGGTGAATTTTAGATGAGGTTTGTTTCTGTCCTTAAGGTCACACAGAAAACTGACTGGAACCATGTGTGTGTCTGCAGCTCGAGGCCTCCTGTCAGACTCCGATGTTTGGAGCCTCTGCAGATGTAAGTCATTGCATTCTCCAAACCCTAACCATCCATTTCACTCTCTCGCCCTCTCACGCAGCTCTCAGACGACGATGAGCGGATGTCAGTGGGAAGCCGAGGCAGCGTCAGGGTCAGTATCACTCAAACAGCTCATGTAATTTAAAAAAAACCCGCAAAGCTCCTTTATTTTCCCCCTCTGTCATCCTTTTTGCCTTTTCCTTCACAAAAACAGAGCCTGTCCTCTTGATGTGGAGGCAGTGTGTCAGTCCTTGATCATTTAGCAAGCTGGTGTCAGCGTGGCTCACGGCGATGTTGTGTGTTTTTGCACAGTCGGATCTTGATGCAGTTGGAGCTTATGGTCGAGGGGTGAGAGCTGGCAGTGTGTGATCACAGGGTGGATGAATTTGAACTCCTTTTCCAGATTTGATGTGAAATGTGTTTGTTTTTTGTTTGTTTTTTTACTAACAGCTGTTTTGAGGGTTTGTGTGAGAACCAAAATAATAAAGCAAAGCATGTTTGTGTGCCACACATTTAGTTATAACACACACAATCTGCCTTCTCTATCCACTGTATACCTGCTGATTTCATTACTTTATGATCAGATGCTTTAATAAACCTGTACAAAATGTAGGAAATGATGAATAAACTCTGAAAAAGGTGCGACTTCTGGGTAACTGTAGGCCGCCTCCACGCACAGCAGCTGGAGTCGAAGCTCGTTAAGCTTCTCGGGCTTGTCTGCCAGAATGTTCAAACTCCATGGCAGTTCCCTGGAAGTCTTTTTACCGTTATCAATCATTAACCTCCCACAACAATTTCCTGAGGAGCTCACTGACGGCTGAGCTCTTGTTTGTGCTTTTGAGAAGTAACTTTGATTACCTTGGAATCTGTTAGGGAGCGATCTTTCTCCAACCAAAACACAGTCTGCACTATTTTAGGCTGTTAGTACAGCTTATTCCTGTGCTTTGTAATTGTGGAAAAATTCTTCTTACTAATCATTCTGGTGGACATATGAGATCCTGGATATTTGGCTGAATCCGTTTTTAGTGTGCCACTAATTGCTGTCTGTTCAGTGTGGAGAGTCGTTTGTGCGTGCATGTTCAGTGTGTGGGGTTGTTTCTGCACTCGTGAGAAACCATTCGTCCGAACAGCTCGGTGTTACGCTTCTCTGCTCTGTTTCCCTTCGCTCTCAAGGGCTCCTCCTCGCATAAGAAGTCAAAGAAAAAGAAGAAACACAAGCACAAAGACAGAGATGTATGTAGATGCTCAGACTGCCGCGCACACGGCCCAGACAGAAACGGTGTGTGCGTGTCTCATTCTGGTTCTTTCTTCACAGAAAAACGGCTGTGACGACGAGTACAGCGTCGTATCCGACAGGGTCGGTAACTGTGTGTGTCGAACTGACTGTAGCGTTTGAACCGATGTGGGGATAAAGGAAATTATTATTTGTATTAAAATATAGATGAAAGGTTCATACAGCAGCTGCTCATGACTCTCCTCTTTCTGTCAGAGCTCAAGACTCAGTGATGAAGGCAGAGCGTCTCGCTCCTCCAGGCTAGACCTCACGGTGCGTGTCGGCCGACTCTGATCCGTATCATCAAACAGCCTTAAGCTGGAACAATAAGAGAGATTTGCTTTTGCTTTTGGTTTCATGAACCAGCTTCACCTGCTCTGGCTTAGAGCTTGTTTGTTGACAAACTGCAGAGGCAGATTGAGCTGATATTGGGGGTGTGGCTAAAACAGGATGTTGCTACTAGGCATTACAATGTTTTAGTAATTTTAATGATCTGCACAATTTACAGTCAACAGGGGAAAAAAGTCTTTTAAATTTTGCGTCTTCCCCTTCAAGACGGTCTACATGTGCACCTCTGGACCACTTCCACTGCTGTGGCAGTTTTTGTAAATTGTCCGATTCTGACCTGCATGTGACCTCAATCAAACATACTGACCTGACCTTCATGTTGGGGATCATCACTGCTGTAAGGATTGACCATGACCCAGAGACTGAACAGCAGTTTTCAGTGCGAGAGTCCAAATAATCGTAGCTCGAAGGAGCACAACCCACATGCATGAGTTTTTTTGGTCAGACCTACACAATCTTTGATCACCAACCACCCTACACACCAGATTTGGCTTCTTCCATCCTCATGAAATTCAAGTTAAAGGGGTTACTGTTTCGACATCCTCAAAAACTGAGATTCTTAGTGCAGGTGGTGAGAATGGGGCTTCCAGGGAGTGCTCTAAACAAAGCAGCTTGCTCAAAGTGCTCCTGAGCTGAAGGAGGAGGTGGCCTTGAAGGGGAAATTGGCCAAATTATAAAAAGCTTTTTTCCCCCTTGTCCCCCCTTTTTAATCACATCTTGCAAATAGAATGACTTTTTATACTTGATTTATCTTTGAAGGGTACCAAATTAGTGCTCCATGTGTACATTGGGATCACTGGGATGATTGGGCTCATTGGGTTTATTGGGATCATTGGGATAGCGAGTAAACTGGAAGTATGTCAGAATAATCGAATTATTACACAAACCTGTGGTAAAAAGATACCCCTCCCCCCTTTTCTTATTTGTCCCCTGTTAAAAAAAAAAAGAACTATTAATACCCTTAATTATTAAGTTAAACTATATTAATTATTATATTGGCCAAACCTGTAAGATATTTGTTAGCTTTCGTTTAAAGATGACGGTTATTTCCTTCACTATGTCGAGCGTGCACTGAGATTTAAAGGTTTGTGCTGTCAGGACGGAGATGATGTGAGTTGAGGTTTTGCTGAGCAGTGTTTGATGTTCTCACCTGTGCCTCCCGCCTCTCAGAGCTCCAGACTGAACGATGACAGCCGGCTGTCTCGTGTCTCCCGATCGGACCTGCAGTTGGTGGGTGGCTCTGCACGCCGTCCCCTCCCTGCCCAAACCTTTGACTAATAACCAAAGCAGCTGCTGATGATGAGATTATTTTAACTGAAATATTTAACTGAGGTGTGTAGTGTGTGGGCTAACAGGTTCTGTCACTCACTGGTGCGTGTTTAGTTGTTGAATTTCCTGTTGTGCTCTTGCATGACTGTCATATTTTTCCTAGGAAGGACACGTAAAGAGTTTTTATACTGTGCAAAACTCTTGAGCCACCCTTCATGTCTTCATGTATGTTGCTAAGAAAATGTTAAATTGGTGCAGTGATTTATTGAAATATGCAAATATACATGGAAATACAGTTTATAAAGCAGAAACAGGGTTTGTACAGTTATAATGAGCCTGTCAGTATTTGGTGTGACCACCTTTTATCCTTCAGCACAGCCTGAACTCACAGCTTTCTGTCATTTCTTTAAAAAGTCTTCAGGAAAAGTTCTCCAGGCTTCTTGAAGAACATTCAAAGCTCTTCTTTGGACGTTTCTGCCTTTTTGTTCTGTTCTCTGTCAGGATGATCCCACACTGATTCCATCATGTTGAGGTCCGGGCTCTGGGGAGTCCAATCCATGACTGATGGTGATTGATGCTTGGCATACTTCCCTGTTTACCTTCCTTAAGTACGGCTTCTTGACAGCCATCCATTCACTGAGATCATTTCTGATGAGGATCAGTGAACAGTACATGGATCAGCTGAAGGTCCAGGTCCATCTTTCAGGTCCTGTTTCAGGTCTTTGCTGGATTTTTTTTTTTTCCCCGTTTAAGGACTTTCAGACGCTGTTCATCTGCTGTAGATTTTTTTTTAGGCCTTACTCTTCTTTTGTCCTCCACTTGTCAAGTTTCCTCAAATATTTTAGGAACACACTGCACGCCGTGCTTAGAGATGCCGTGTTTTTGGCTAACAGCTCTTTGGGAATCACCTTATTGGTGCAAAAATGCTATTTCATGCTGTCAAACTGTGCTATCTTTGTCATTTTCCACAGATTCGACTAAAGAAATGGGAACAAGTGATGTGTTTCTGTGACAGGCTGCCAGTAACAAATTGGCCTTTTGCTAAGTTGTCTGTCATGTGTAGACACAACACTGGTTTATCCCTCGAGTTAAAGCCTTTTTATGCAGAATGGTCAGAGGTAACTGGCTCCAGGTGCAAGGACTGGACTTTAAATGTCCAAAGGAAAACTTCCAGAAAGCCTGAATAAGACCACTTTAAAATATCTGGCTCCTTGGGAGCAAATTAGGAAGAAAGCTCAAGACTTTTGCACAGTACTGTAGTTCACAATGGCACCAAAGTGAAGATGCATTTGTGTGATGAAGCTATGAAGTATTACTTTTAATCGAACGTAGGCCTGTCGCGATAAACAATAAAACAATTAATCGTACGATAACTTATATTGAGGTAGACAATTTTTATTTAT
>JAVDPK010002906.1:918885-930036 GCA_034780415.1 Cichlasoma orientale | reverse complement strand
CCCCCCCCCCCCCCCCCCCCCCCCCCCCCGGGTGTGTTTTATCAGTGGATGTGAAGGTAAATCATCGCTGAGCTGGCTGTAGTGAGGACAGTGGGACTTCCTTCCTTCCTTCCTTCCTCCCTCAGTTCGTCCTCTCGACCCTGTGGCCTCTGACGAGCCTCTGATTCCCCTGATTGTGTTTCTGTGTCTCAACAGGTGGAGGACAGAGATTATCTCGAGAAGGTGAGAAATGCTTTCTTTTGACAGTGATAGAGAATTGTCTGCTGTTGCTACAATGTTTTATGTATTTTTATGTTGTAAATACCGTTTTCCTTCCGTCAGGGATCTCGAGCAGCTTCTGCCTTAACAGCAGGCACCCTCACCTCGTTAGGCGGGACGTCCTCCCGGAGAGGAAGTGGAGAGACGGCTTTAACTGTAGACGCCGAGAGCTCCATACGAGAAATCAAGGTAATGTCCCGTGGACACAGAGGATGGTGTTGATAGCTGGGATGCGTGAAACCGGCTGTACATGTACCGGTGTCAGAGCCAGATGTTTATTAGATATTGATTGTTATTGATTATCAATTTTGTTCCAGCTGATTGTTCACAGATAGTCTGATGAAAAGCACAAAAGGCAGGGGGAAAAAAAAACAACAAAATTTGTCGATCAGTTTAATTTTTATTTAAAACAGCCCCGACAGAGAGGGCAGGCCAGCCTCTGAAACAGATCAGCTGAGCTCGTTAATAAATTATTTTTTTTCCAATTTAAGTGCTTTAATTTAGAAAATTCTTTTTAAAAACGTTCTCTTGTGCCGGTCTGTGCCATGTTTTTTTTTCCACTTTCATCGTCTCTGCAAAGCTCTCCTCTCATCGTATTAACTGTTCACCAAACTCTCTGCTTCACCTTCACTGCTGCTGTCACGCTGTGCTTCTCCGCTCACCGCTCCTCCTGCTGCTCCTGCTGCGCTCCTCACCAGGAGATTCACGAACTGAAGGATCAGATTCAAGATGTGGAAGCCAAGTACACACAGAACCTAAAAGAAGCCAAGGTATAACCCCGTGAACCCTTCCAGACTGTTAACTAATGGGTTTGCCTCCACTAAACTGAACTGGTTATTGTGGTTTTCTGTTTGCTTTTACGGCAACTGTGATGAGATCTTTAGCTTTCAGAGTTCTGCTAATACGGATCAATAACCTGTGGAGAGCAGTCCAATTCCTATTTTCCCTTTGTTCCAAAACTGGCTGCAGTGGTGGCTCGGGATAGTCAGGATAGTCCTCAATAAATAGGAGTGAAGTAGTAGTAGGACTTGTAGCCCTCTCGTGAAACTCAAATGAGTATAGTTCGTACTGTAACTCTGACTTCTGCATGTTTGTCTTTCTTTTTTTATGTGTGTGCATGAATGTGTGTTTGCATGTCCTGCTTTATCTATATTTTCACTTACAGAAAGTATGTAATTCAGATTTTAAACTAGATTCACTGCCAGTTTAATTCAGTTTTATTTACAGAGCACTGGTTAATAAAACCAGCCGTCTCAAGGAGCATTGCATAGTAAGAAAAATACTAATATTAAAGAGAGTGCCCTGTGAGCAACACTTGGCAACAGTGGGGAAGAAGAACTCTTTTAACAGGAAGAGACCTCCAACACAACCAGATTCAGGGAGGAGCAGCTTTCTGCTGCAGCTAGTTGGAGGGTGAGGGGAAAGAGAAGAGAAAAAAGGAGAGCATAGAGACAGCTTGGTGTATCTGAGCTAGCATCTGCGTTCTTTGCCATCAGGATGCATTAGCAGAAGTGGAGGAGAAGTATCGTAAGGCCATGGTGTCCAACGCACAGCTGGACAACGAGAAGAACAACCTGATGTACCAGGTGGACACGCTCAAAGACTCGCTCATGGAGCTGGAGGAGCTGCTGAGTGAGTCACGCCGAGAGTACGAGGAGAAAGTCAAGGTACGACACACTGTTTTTGTGCAGCGTGTCATGATTTTGCAGTTGTGTCATAAAAAACTGTTGTGTAAATGAGTGTGTGTCGTGGCTCGTGTGGCATCTCCTGTCAAAGCCAGTAAAGTCTGTTTAGAGGGTAAACGGGCTTCCTCAGCCTCAAACCCATCTTTACTCTGCAGAGAACAACAACATCGGAACTTTAAGGATTTTGTTGGATTAGCTGTAGTGAAACCCTAGAACCCAAACCCACTGCAGTTTTTCAACGTGTCACTTAGTCATTCAATGAAATGAGACATGCAGAGAGACCTTATAGAAAAAATACTGTATATAAAAAATATCTGCATAACTTCCAGATCTGAGAAGTGAAGCTAGCGCTGGAATCCCCATTTTTTCATTCCCTATAAACATATATGCTGTCAGTACAAACAATGGCAGTGAGAACCATAGTTTTAAATGGCTCTATACAGCATTATTATCACTTTAACCTTCAAATCAATCTAATGACCTTGAAGGAGAGGTCAGAGGTCAGATTTGACACATTTTAAATCTTTATACGGTACTTTAAGAATCATAGTTTCTAAGTTAACATTTTGTACCAATAAATCACGAAGTTGACCTTGAAGACCTTGGTGGATGTAAGCCAAATGGATTGTTAACATGACCTCTGACCTCTACACCTCTACAAAGTTTTATCAGAATTCATTCAAAACCTTTCGAGCTGTTGTGTTTACAGACAGAGTGACACACAAATGCTACCAAAAACACAACCTCCTTGGAGGAAGTAACAAAACAGAGTTGACAAGGCCGCATTAGGACATATGATACGTGTACATCATCTGCTCATTAAATCAGCTAAGCGGGGAGTATAATGAACTTCATACAGTCCCTGTATTTACCCAGTAACCTGACAGTATCCAGTAAAGGAATTGGCACTGACAGAAGCGGCTTTGCTGTAACATTTTCTGTCCTCTGTCAGTTTCTTGGATGTCAAACTCTCTCTGGCTTCCCGCAGGAGTGCGAGCGAGAGAAGTATGCCCACAGCGTGCTTCAGTTCCAGTTCAATGAAATGAAAGAGACGCTAAAACAAAGTGAAGAGCTGCTAAATGTGAGTATTTTTCCCCGGCGGATTGTGTGTCACTGTGAGTGTGATGCATCATACAGATTTCCAGAATTAAAAAAAAAACAGTCAGTCCTATCCTCAGTGTGTCATTTAGAGAAGCTGCATGTTGGGGTGCTTTTCACAGCTTCATTCTTTTTCCAGTGAAAACCTGCACTTCTTTCCTTTTCCTGCTGTTTAGGAGATCCGTCAGCTGCGTGTGAAACAGGATGGTTTTGTTAGAGAAATATCTGATCTGCAGGAGACAGTGGAGTGGAAGGATAAAAAAATTGGGGTATGGCCAATGAGCCAGCAGCTTTTGATTTATTCCATATTCAGCCTTATGCACCTTTACTGACGTGAATTCAGTATCTTCTCTGCATGACCCTGAATGCCTCTCTTTACTTGTTTTAACTTCTTGCACACTTTTAACTTTGTTTTGCACGCTGCAACACTTTTGGGGGGGCTCTGCTCAGGCCTTAGAGCGACAGAAAGAATACACAGACGCGATCCGAACTGAGCGAGATGAGCTCAGAGAAGAAGTGGTGAAGCTGAAAGATATTCTGAAGGTACTCAGTGTGTGGAGAAAAAAAACAGTTAGCTTTAGTTGTTTGGAAACTGCCATTGTTTTGTGGATTCCAGTGGTAACGTTGTGCTTCTCATTGTGCAGAAACATGGAATAGTGTTGGGACCTGATCTGAACATCAATGGGGATGCTGGTGTGGCAGAAGCTGACGAGTGCCCCGGTGCAGACCCTGCATCCCAACCAGCTCAGGACTCCCAGACATCCCCAGCGGAGGGGAACAGCATGCTCGGTAAAACCCACTGTGGAATTTAAAACCTCCTTTCTTCTTACTGCATGGCTCCGCGTACGACTAATGGAAGAGTCTCATTCCAAAACGCTTTGTAGTAACGATGAAATGAAAGTTTTTTTTTTTTTACTATTGTAATCTGAGTTTCCTGTCTGATTTTGGAGTGAACTCTTCAGTTCCCAGCTTCGTGCTGTCACGTGTTATTTAAACTCTGATTTGCACTGATCTGTAAAGGAAAAGCTTGGTGATACTCTGTATCTTTTGGAGAAAAGTAAAAACGAGTTAAGGTCACTCGCCTTTAGAAGGGGTGGGTTGACCAGTTAGTCGCTGTCCAGAAGCTTTGGATCTGCACAAGTGGCATATTAAATATTAGAATTTCATTACCAAAACTGGAGCACAAACTTACCTACTTGGACGCAGCAAGCCATATTAGTTTTGTTCACCAGTTACATTAAAAATGCTCCAAAATGCAACAACACAACAAACATGTCGAGTTCAGTCACCTGAGTTGCCTGAAGTGAGACAAAGTGGACACACCCCTAATAATGTAAATTTAACTGAACTGGGTTAGTTAAGAAATTCATCTCCCATTCAAGTGGCTACATTAGATACAAAACTGCTTTTGTACCAGTCTCTAAACATGTTTCTCTTCTTCTGCAAAGTTGGGCAAATAATCAGCCTGTAGTGAGAGACAGACTGACATATTACTGAAAAGCAACAAGAAAGATACTGAGAATCACCTTTCTTATCCTCTGAGCTTTTCCGTATAAAATATCGCACATTCACAGACTTTTTCTTCATCATGTTCCGTTACTAATGCTTGGCTTTTGTGTTACTCTTGCATCTCAATCACTTTCACCAAAAACCCATTAGTGCTGAATCATAACTAACTTTGTTAATGCGGGTGGTGGTTGGTGTCTAAATCCTGATTCGTCTTACAGCGAGAGGGTGGAATGGTTTTCTTTTTAGACGTCAACATCTGGCGTGTACAGTGAAAATTTAGCTGGAGTATTTCCTTCTTTTCTTTGACGCTGACGGGGATCAGCAGCCTTATTTCCTCCTGCCTTTCTTCTTCTGCCTCTTTATCTTGTGCTCCCTGGTCATCTTGGCTCTCTGCTTCTCCTTCTGACCTCTGAATCAGCCAGGTTTTCTGCCTTACCTTGACATCTGCTGATGTGCTTCCTGATGAAGTGTTGAAAGTCTTGTCTTTAAGTCTGCGCTTTTTTTTTTGGCCTTCCATCACCGTATGCTCTTCATGATCTCCCAGGCAACACAGAGGAGACTGAGTTGAGAAGTAGCAGAGAAGAGGAAGAAGTGGATCCAGAGCAGCAACAAGAAATGCCCGAGGAAGCCAAAGAGAATCACACGAGCTCTGATTTGCTCTGTAATGCTGCTGATGAGTCCACACTGGAAACATCTAATGAAGAACAGCCGCCAGAAGAAAAAGAGACATGCTTACCCACAGAGGAAAGCAACAGCAAGGACTTAAATGCAGAAATCAGTGAATGTGCAGACGGTACAGAACCCAAAGAAGTAATTGTTTACAGCCCTGAACTTCAAGAGATTGTAACAAGTCCCGATGTTCCAGAAACAGAAATATCTGAGGAGGTCAATTTAAAAGACGAGAGTAGTCCAGATGTAGTCGAGACAGAAACCAAAAGTATTAGTGTTGAGACCAGTGACGTCCCTGATGGCAAACAGGAACCTGTTGAGGAAAGTAGTTTGACAAATACAGACTTATCTCCTCAACAAATACATGCAGAAGTTGTTCCAAAAGAAAGTTTAACTGATGAATCCATCACAACTGCTCCAAACACTGAGCCTCAGCAAGAGCCTGAAAATGCAGAAGAGGCAGAGAACGATGAGGCAGAGGAAACGCCGAGTAAATCTCAGTCTCAGGGTACTTCTGCCTCAGGGAAAAAGAAGAAAAAGAAGAAAAGAAACAAAAAGAAAGGAGGGGCTCAAGATGATAAGACCAAACAGAAAACGGCGAATGAAAACAAGAAAGACAAAGACGCAGAACCAGCAGAAAATGATGTCAGATCTGCAGCAGAACCTACCTCTGATGTTTCTGTCACTGCAACCTTTAAGGAATCACAGATGGATCAAGTCAAGAACGTGCAGGACAAGCAAGAAACTGAGGAAGTTGATTCAGTGGAACCAATCAAATCCAGTGAAGTTCCTCTCATGGAAGAACCAACAATGGATCATGTTTCAAATGAGCAGGAAGAGGAACAAACTTTGGAAACTAACACAGTAGAACAAGTATTAGTGGAACCTACTCTAACTATTTGTGAAACTCCCAAAGAAGTAACAGTGGATGATGTTATGGATGAACAGAACCAGGAACACATTTTAGAAACAAAGACCACAGATACAGTAGAGACAGGGGAACCCACTCCAAGTGTTTCTCATGTTGGAATTCTCGAGGAATCCGGCACAGATTCCAAAATGGATGATCAAGGCACCAAACAAACTTTAAAAACCGATAAGATAGAAGAAACTGAATTAGTGTCACTTGCTGAAAACCCTTGTCAAGAGGAAACGCTCAACAAAGTAACGGTGCATGATGTTACAGAGGAACAGACTTTGGAAACAGAGACTGAACAGTCAGTAAAGACAGAGGAACCCACTGAAAGTTCTTCTCATTTGGAAACCCTTAAGGAATCTGTAACAGATTCCAAAGAGGTTGATCCTAATGAGGAAAAAACTTTGGAAGTAGAGACATTTCATGATGTGGAAGCTGTGGCTCCTACTGAAAACACCAAAACTCCCAGTGAAATAACAGTGGAACCTGTTACAGATCAACAGATCGAGCGAGAAACTTTGGAAATGGAGACTGTAGAATCAGAAGAGGCAGTGAAAAGTATTTCTCCTGTGGAAACACTCGAAGAATCCAGAACAGATTCTGAAAAGGACAAACAAGACCATGAACAAACCTTTGAGATGGAGAAAGTAAAGGAAATGGAAACTATACCAAGTCCCGACGCAGAGGCCAACATCTGTACAACCGACCTTCACTCCAACAGTGCAGAGAGCACCGATGGCTTCGACAAAGAGTGTACTTCCAGTGTAAATCACTCTGAAAACGTCGCTATCTCAGCTGATGGTGACGTCATCCGTATTGATGCAGAAGATGAAGCTGAGTCTGACAGTAAATCCGAGAGCATGTCCAACAACTCCAAAAACAGCCCTGAAACAAGTAGCAACACTGAAGGAGCATCACACGTTCCAGGGGATGGTGACGTTGCTGCTAATGAACCCGAGTCTGCTTCTGAGAGTAAGGATGACACCCCCATCCTACCCCCGTCTACTGATGACTCCCTCGATGGTTCATCAGACATGGAGCCATCCAAAGCCATAAACTTGGGTAGAGATGACCTTCCAATCTATGTTTCCAATGAAGATCCTGAGGAGTTAGCTGATGAAGAGCCAAGAGCAGAGATCGAACAAGAATGCCTTCCTGCCGGTGTCATATCTCCAAGTCAGGATGGTGATAATTCAGAGAACGGAAATCTGAAAGAACCCAAAGAATTAGTCAGTCCAGATGAAAAACACGACAGCTGTGATGGTGCATCATCAACAGAAAGGCCTGAAGCCTTCAGCACTGAAAAGGGTCTAAGCGAGGCTGTAGTGCAGGATGAGCAACTAGAGATCAGCACTGCTGCCGTGTTCGAAACACCACAGACTCCAAAAGAAGCTACTGAGACCGGTTCTTTAATTGATCAGGAATCGGCAGAAGATCTAGAACATAAAAATGAGAAACACGATGAAGAAAGTGAGTCCTCTCTTTCAGCTGAGCAACTGCATAAATCCAGCAAAGACCAATGCGAGGATAAAGATTCATCTCAACCCACTGAGGCGGAGAGCGAAGGAGAAGAGGCCGACGAAGATGAAGGGCAGTCGTTTGATTTTGATGACATGGATATTGAAGCAGCTGTAGAACCGTCTCTTCTTCTAGAACAGGAACACATTGAGGAGGGAGTTCAAGTCATGCCAGATGAAAGCAATAATGGACCCTGCCAAAGTAATGCTGAGTCAAATGAAAACAAGCCAGTTGAAGGCAATGGCGGTAGTAACCAGGCAGATAAAGACTCAGATACCGTGTCTCAAGAAGAGCAAAACTCTGTGGCTCATGAGGAAGCCACATCTGAAAAGGTGTGTGAAGAAGAGAAAAACGCACCTGAAGCTGGTGAAGGAGGCCAGGCAGGCCAAGTTGCAGAGGAAGAAACAGTTTCAAGTGCTGGAGTTCTGGGTGCTGTTGCAGAGAACAATAACCAGACAGAGGAAAGAATAGATGTTGACACGAATGTGTTGCAGGATGAAGATGCAGACGTACCAAAGAGTTCAGACCAAGTGGGCAGCAATAAAGGGGCAGCACAGTCGGGGAAGGAGTCTAAGAAAAGTGGAAAGAAAGGCAAAGGAAAGGGCAAAGAGGAGTGTAAGATGTCATAGTTGAAGATGTATTTAATACGCCCTTTACTGCTCTTTTATTCTGTGTTTAGAAAGTGGTTTAAACCTCACAGCACTTTGATTCTTTCCAAAATAAATATTGATGTAATTTTGTATATTAATCTCTGTTCGTTGAGGTCATTTGAGCAACAAAAAAAAAAAAAGTAATTTGTGGAAAGATGAGAATGTAACCTGTTAGTGGACTGTAGGTTTCTACTTTTAGACCATGCTGCACTTGATACGACAGGACATTTAATTAGTTATTGATGCACATTTATCTTGCTGCTTGTAACATGTCATAAATCACTGATTATTTTGCCGGCAATGGTTCTCCAACAGCATCATAGCATCTTCAGAAACTTGGTCATGTTCTCGCTTCATTCTCATTAAGACTGCGGCTAACGATCTGGAACACGCTCTGCCCCTCTCGTCAGTGTGTAAATCAAAAACTCTCAGTTTGACTTTAAATCCATTTTTATTTTCAAGAACTCGGCACGTCTCTGTTAAATGTATCTCTGCATTTTGTTGCACTAAGTGGAAGAAAGTTTGAAATGCTAATAAACACCCTGCTGTTTCCCGTTTAAAAATTGGCTCTAAATAATTTTTTAATTCTATTTTTAATTAAATATTTGTATTCTGCACATTTACACCTTTTATAGCTGACCGTGTGTTGTCATGCAGTGTGAATTTAGTTCAGGAAGCTGCACTGACCCCTCCTCTCCACAGTGTGTGCATGCTAACACCCCCCTCCCATCCCTCACACACCGCTCCATCACCCCCTCATTGGATGCCTGCTCTGTTGCATGCATCAACCCCAGCCCCCTCCCTATCATCTCTGCGGGTCTTCCCACCCCTGGTATGTTACCTTATTTTCCTTTTTAAGATGGAACAAACTCATTGCAATTATTGGAAACTTGTGTGTGCGCTGTGATGCTTTATTTTTCTAAAACGTGGGCTTTATTTTTCAGAGATTCGTCTGAGGAAACTCGTGGATGAGCGTGAGAAAATGATAGAGCAGGTGAGTCAGTGGTCCTTGCAGTACCTGAGACGGGCCTGTTTACCACAATCACAGGATGTGAAGGCAGATGTGTTATTGAAGAATAATAGCCCAAAATGCACCGGCGCCTCTGCTGTCTTGCTTTAAATTTACTGGTGAGTCTTTGCGTGTCCCTGTTTACAGGTAAAGAAATTAAAGGCCCAGCTGGAACAAAAAGCTCAGAAGAACGGCACGGACAGCAGCCCGGAGGGTGAAATTATTGAAAATGGAAACGATCCAAACATAATGGAATTACAGAGTAAGTAAATCAGTGGTAGTTTGTTGGTGTCTGTGATGGAAAAAATAATCAATATTTTCTTATTTTAGGAGACTCCAACAGGCAGATGAATGAGCTGAAGTTCAAACTCGTGAAGGCGGAGCAAGAAGTGACGGCGTTAGAACAAAACGTAAGCCGAGAAGAATCATTAAAGGCGCCGTATGGAACCATTTTATTTTGAAAGCTCAGTCACTGTTAACCGGCTAGCTCATGTAGCCCTACCCGCAGGCTGGACGGGTCTCTGTCGTGGAGGTCCTTACTATCATTCACATGGCTCTTTCTAAGTCTCAGGTTCTCTGGTCAGACTCGTCTTCTACCCTCAGATGCAGCATTGCATAACAGAGTTCTCCACCTGTAGCAGGTTCTGGTTGGGGTGGTCCCTCAGCTTGTAGTGGATCTCCCACACCTATGGGCAATTTAGAGTGACCAATTAACCTAACCCCACTGACTGCACGTCTTTGGACTGTGGGAGGAAACCCACGCAGACACGGGGAGAACATGCAAACTCCACACAGAGAGGCCCAAGGTGGAATTGAACCCACACCTTTCAGCTGTCATTCAAGCTGTGAGGCAGTAGTGCTAACTGGACTTAATATTGGACTTTGTAAACACTGTGGGTTTTGCTATAGTGTTGATCAGTCCAAGGTGAGAGTGGATTGGATTGTGTAGTTAGATCAGTGTTGGTTTCTATCAGAGAGCACAGCACGCTTCAGGCAGCCACCGTGTTCGTGCCCTGGAGCTCCTTTTTCATACCTGTAACAGCTAGACAGGTGAAAGGGGGGCTTATGGACCCAGATCTTGTAACATCTCAGTGGGGCTAATTGTTCTTTTAAAAAGGATGCCTCAGTGATTTTAGATTTTCAAAATAAAATGCTTACTTTTGGCACCTTTAAAGACCTTTTTATCTAAGAAGACTGTTTCCTGCTATCCAGGTGACCAGACTCGAGGGTCAGGTGACGCGCTACAAGTCTTCCGCAGAGAACGCAGAAAAAATTGAGGACGAGCTGAAGGCCGAGAAACGGAAACTCCAGAGAGAGGTGGAGTGTCGTCTTCTGACACCAAAATTACAGCCTGAATTATTTAAGAGGTCCTGGCAGATCAAAAGAATAATCTGTTCCCTCTCTCTTCCTGTTCGATCCAACAGCTGCGATCGGCGCTGGACAAGGTCGAAGAGCTCGAGTCCAGCAACAGCCACCTTTCTAAAAGACTGGAGAAGATGAAGTCTAGTCGCGGCATGGCGCAGACTCCGTAGCACCAACTGCTTCATCTTGTTTTCATCCAAAAACTGGCTTAAAAGGGAATCGTCTGGCTGTCTGGGTTTCTCTTTCAGCTGCCTAATAGCAACCTTATTAAAACACAAAAAAATCAAACGTAGTTATCCACAGAATAGAGAACACCAACAAGCAATGTGCCATTTCTTTGTTTTCTGTCTCATGAGAGTTTCTCGTAGCATCGTGCACACTCCCAGAAAGTACGTGAAGGAACTGAGGGGCGCGCCCGTTTGTGTGCTTTCATTGTGACTGTGGTTGAACCAGAACTGGGGCCACCCAATGCTGCAC
>JAVDPK010002906.1:908777-918875 GCA_034780415.1 Cichlasoma orientale | reverse complement strand
GTATGCAGGCTGACTCTGAGAGGACCCTGTGTTCACCATGATGGAGCTGGATGTTCTTGTTCCCCCCCGGACTGTCTGCTGCTTCTCGTCGAGATGTTTCCTCTCCTCGCTCAAACGGAGGGAAGAGAAATTCAGGACGGCGCACGGCGCCGACACACACGGCTCAGACTGTTACTTTCAGCTTCCTGTTTACTTTTCTCATTTGCATCCAAAGCCAAACTAGTTTGAAAATGCACAAAGTCTGGGTGTTCGTCGTTTTCTTAGCACCTCAAACATGACATCACGTAGCCACCGGTTTCCTGAAGGTTCGACCCGCAGCGTGTATCCGCCTCCTCCTAGGAAACAGTCGCATCTCGGAGCTTCTGCCTGCTTCGTGTAGTCGGTCACTGGTTGGCTCTTGTGCACCCACGTAAACGCTGAGACTCACTGACGACATGTGACAACAGGGACTCGAGGCCACGTTGGCAGGAGATGCTGAGCACACTGGGGAGATGCTGCTTCACTGTTTACAGAGCTTTAAACTGTTTATAAGGAAACAAAGAACTGTAACCTTTGTGCAATAAAAACTTCAAACTGCACCGTTTGTTCGTCATTTTAGTCCCGGCGGTGAAGCTCGTTTCTGCTTCGTGTTTCAGGCCGTCTGCAGATCTGAGGCGCATGCTGCCCGTTCATTCTCCACCTTAAAGACTGCAGTTTAGAAAAGTTTCATTTAGGTTACATCATCAGCTCATCGAGTCAGATTTACTGCATTTTTTTTTCATGTCCATAATTTCGCAGTTGTGGATTTCTTTACCCTGAAAACTGTTGTCATGCATCAGCACACAGCAACACCACAAACACAACAAGCTGCCCGAGTCGCCATCCGGGAGTGACCACGCCCCTTTTTATTCAAACTTTAAGCTTTATTATATTTACAAACAGATGAGCTGCGTCCATGATTTGGACATTTTACCGTGAGAGTCTGTGGGGTCTGACTCAGGTGGTTTCTGGTACTTTCATATTTTCTGCATTTTTACACAACATACAGTCCAAAATGATCAACATTCAAAGCAACGCTGCTTTATTGGATCCTTCACGTCTCTGAACTCATCCAGGTTTAGTAAACGGCCTGCTGGGTAATGTAGTCTCAGTCTCCTGCTGCGTCTCTGTCGCAGAACGTCCTCGTGCGGATGCGCTGAATCATGCGCCGGCCGTAGAAGTCCCGATAGTCCGCCGGCAGTTCATCCAGAGTGTGAAGCGCCCTCTCCAGCGCCTGAAGGGCTCGCGTTGCCGCCACGGGGTCTTTGTTACCGTACGGGTCCTTCTTGTCGTAGCTGTCTGCAGGTAGATGGCGCCAGAACACGTTAACGCCCACTCCAAACTGCAGGGCGAGGGTGTTGTGGAACCACAGAGCTGTGGAGAACGGGGAGGCTGGATTGAGTGACGGTAAATCTCTGCTGCTGAGATTCGCTGCAGGAGGTACGGACCGCTCTACCTACCGGGGATAAAGAGCAGGTCTCCGGGCTCCAGCACGCACTCGTACCTCTTTGCTTTCACAAACTCAGGAAACCGCTTCAAATCTGGGGCGTCAATGTCCAAAACCTCCGACTTATCACCTGACAGGAAATGATAGTAAGCATGGTTCTGACCCAGCTCGCTACTGCTGGTTAAAAACTCTAACCTACATCTTCATAAACCAACCAAAACGCTAATGCTGGTGCTTGTGTCCATCTTTTGAATACAGTCTATGCCTGTGTATACATGAATGGGCTGCATGCTTCATTTGGTGATTTGTAGCCACTAACCTGACAGGTAGAGGTGCAATGCATCCTGGGGGCTGTAGAGGACCACTCTCTTTGTCCCGGTCACCTGAGCCAGCAGGTTGTCCATCACCTGAAGGAACCAAGAAGAGAAGAACATGTTTGCTCAGCAGAAATACACCACCAACACACTGATGACTGCACTCGGTGCTGATGGTGGAGCCTCCTTCTGGTCTGGCCTGTAAAACTCACATCGTAGTGCGTCCACAGCTGCAGCCCACAGGAGCTGATGCGGAACACGCTGGAGAAGAAGCGATCGGGTTCAAAGAAGTCCGGCGTGTGGAAGTCCTTCGCCAAGTCCGGGAACTGCTTGCTCAGATCAGCCGGTTCCTGCAGGAGGGAAGAGGAAGCGCCTGTTTCTTTTTTTCCCCCAGATTAAATGATCGGACTGTTGCGTTGAAGTGAGGACATTTTTCCCCTCCTTCGTACCTTTCGGACGTCCTCCCCCAGAGATCGAAGGTAGTAGCTCTCATCCTGGAACCAAACCGAGGAGTTTCTCATGAAAAGAATAATTTGTAATTTAACAGTCTGTGCTTTATTATTTACTTTCTGATCCTTACCTCGCTCAGGAAGAAGTCCGAGTGTTTCCTCTCAGATGCTCTTTTCACAAATTCATTAAATGGCAGAGTCCTGTCAACACGGAGCAGATGAGTCTGAAGCCTTACGCTGAGTGTGTGTGTGTGTGCGTGCATTCTGAGACTGGCTGTAAAGACTCAGCCTTGGAAATGCTTTACTCTTAAAAAGAAGTAGAAACAAAGTGTGTGCACGCCAGCTCACTTGTAGACAAAGTTCTTATGAAGGAAATCCATCTGTGGCACCGTGGATACGTGAATCTTCACCTCCTTGTCGCCTCCTTTTTGTCCGAGATAGTCAACCGTCCACTTGTGCAGGCAGGGACCCAGAGACACGCCTCTCAGCACGGCCGGTCTGCGCTGCAGGAACAACAAACCCCCAGGACACACTTTACTCCAGCCTCAGCATTCACAACCTGTCTCAGTTCAAATCAGTGAGCCTGAGATCCAGAGGTTAATTTATTTGATCCCCACCAGAGAAAATTAATTATAATCTGAGAGAAAAAGCTGCTCATCTCAAATGAAACATACTGAGTAAAGAAGGGTTTTTCTCATCACAAGCTTCAGTAGCTTACTCAGCAGGTTAAACTGAATATTCTATATTAGCTTCTCGCAGGATTTTGGGATCTCATTAATTCATGAAACTAAGACCTTTGCACAGCACTGTATGTATAAAAACATCCCCACTAATAATAAAGTGTTGGGAAGTCCAGCTCATGCAGATTTTAATGTTTTTACCATGAAAATAGTCTCGGATAGAAAGACTGCTGCACACTCAGGATCACACAAATGAAACCTCAGCCTGAAGTTTAGCTCAGTGAATCTCATTTAAGAGCGAGAAGAATGAAACACGCTCTCTCGTTACCCCACCCTCACCGATACTTTATGAGTCTGGATAATGAGCGGTTTTACTTTATTTTGTTGATTAAACTTCTGTGTTATTATTTCTAAACTGTATTTATATCGGGTCAAACATTCTGGTTTCCTGCGGCTGTGAAAAGCTGCTGGATTACAGGTGGTGCAGAGGTAAACAATGTGTGGTGGTGTTCATGTGAAACGCTGCTGCCGCCCTGATCCATCTCACCTGTGGACAAATGTCCCTCACAAACTCCTCCCTGACCGCTGCTGAGAACACCGGCACAGGTATTTTCTCCTGGAGCGCCATTTAACAGGATTTCATGCGGCTCACACCGGGTGTTACACTCTTAGCGTTCCCCATAGAAACGAAACGTTACTGCAAAGATCGACTTTAAAATAAAAGCAGGATGAACTCTGAATTACGCTGACCTGGCGGGCTTTCCTATAACGCTATTAAAAATTACGTCACCGGCTCGGCGGCTTCTGTCTATAAGTTTGTATGTTTCTAACGCGCTGTGTGTTTCTAGCCGGAAGATACAAGAGCACGGACAAGAAGGCTTCAACCAGAACCGATATAGGGGAAGACCGTTCACTTCCTGTTAATCCTATTGTAGAGAAACTAGCTGTAACTCAGCCCGCCGAGCAGCAGAGGCCGCTCGGTGGCTGGCCCTCAACGTAAATAACTTTTTACACTTGCTGTTAGACAAAAAGATGACGTTTTATTTTAGTTTTTATATTTAGTTAGTTTTCACAGGCACAGCATCGATAATGAGTCCACCTAAAATAAAATATGCCCGTTAGTTTTTCTGACAGGAAGCCGGTTTTATCCATAAACACTAACATTAACATGCCAATGCGTGCTGATTGGTAGATTATTGCTTGCTATTTCCTAAGCGATATGTATTTGCTAGAAGTGCAGTTAAACCGAAGGGGGAAAATTTTTACCCTATTAAACTGACGCTTTCTTGTTTGGCCCATACAGGCTGGACGATGTCTTTAGCGCCCCCTGTGAAACCTGAAGTTCAAAGAGCAAATCTCGGCGTGATTAGCCGCTCTGGCTTCAGTGAGCAGAGAGGAAAAGATGGCGCTGCCCATGTTCAGAGGTTGTTATAGGCTGCCGTCAACATTTAGGCTCAGCCGGCTGCTTTTAAAAGAGCGGGTCGTCCTGAAACGGCCCGGTAACACGCGGCCGTCCCCCTCTTCTCCCGCCGCTGCCATCGCAGCGGTCCGTCAATACAGCTCGGACCAGCGAGACCAGAAGCAGCACCAGAAGGTGGTGGTGGTCGGCATCCCGAACCCCTTCATCTGGTTCCGCACCCGGATCTACTACTTCCTCATCAGAACCTACTTCGACAGAGAGTTCAGCATAGAGGAGTTCACGGAGGGGGCGAAGCAGGTGTGTGCGGCTCGGCTGCAGCGTCCCTCCGGGTCCGTACTCAGTAATGATGATGCTGTGCTGTCTCCCGCAGGCCTTCTCGCACGTCTCCAGGCTGCTGTCCCGGTGCCAGTTTGAAGCCCTGGAGGGCCTCGTAGCTAAAGACGTGAGTGCACTCGCATCATGCACAGGTTCACCTGTGGCTATCAGGGAGGGGGTGGGGTACAGGTGATACACGTGAAAAGTGGCTGCGCAAGAGTTTAAACGCTATCAAAATGCTACTTAAGTGGCTTAAAAGTTCAAAGGTTTCCCAGCTCCCACCGCCTCCCGGAGCGGTCAAACCTACAGCAGCTTAAGAAAACACCAGCAAATAGAAAAAGGCTTCAAAAGCACGCAAAACACAAAGGAAGTGTTTTATTGGGAGACGGTCATGTGACGGAACAGCTGCGGAAGTGAAACCAAAACCTGATGGACTGATCGATTCTGTGAGGTAGAAAAACAAGCAGCTGATGAGTGTTCATATGATTCATATAATTCTATGGACACGTGTTTGCTGTCAGCTGTTCCATCACGTTATTGCCTCCCCAGAAACACTTCCGTTGTGCTTTGTGAGTTTTGTATCTGCTGGTGCTTTCTTTAGCTGCAGTGCGTTTGACAGCAATTAAGAAAATTGGAGATTGTGGGCGTGGCCGACAGTATGGGCTGCCAATCACCCTGCAAGGCACCCTGCAGGGGGCCTGCCTCAGCTGAGGGGGTCGAACCACCGACCTTCGGATTAGATGACCTGCTCTACATCCACCTCAGCAAAGAGCTCTTCAACACAGACTTTATCTGGTGAGAAAGTCTCACAGAGACGCAGAGACAACGTTTGAGTTCATCTGCATCTGCTCCTCCACACCACAGGAGTCAGATGAGGTGGTTCAGACATCCGGTGGAGACCTGAGAGGCCACTCAGGACACGCCGCAGAGATAGTCTCTCAGGAGGAAGTGGAGGAGGAGGAGGTCTGGGTGTCTCAGTTTTTCCACTGGTCAGTGAAGTCCTGCTGAAGAGCATCGAGCTGAGCGTTTTTAGCCTTTTGAAACCTTTTATTCTGTCGCTGGGAAACCGAGGGATAGGCGAACCCTCCTCGGATAGGCGACCATAACTTACAAAATCATGCTACATTTAGTGGGACTGTGATCTGCTGACCAATAGAGGTTGTCTGACCAGCTCCCTGCTGGCCATGAGAGAGAATGCAGCTTTAAGGTGGTACTTTTTTTCCTACTGTGTGTTTTGAGCTTTAGGCTCGAGAGTGCAGTAGCAGAAGAAGGTTTAAGAGAATAGAGATGTAAGAAGGGCACACAGAGCCTGCTGAGGACCTTAAAAACACTTAAACATCAGTTGTAAGTCGCTTTGATGGACAGTAAAATAAGACTGATGCCATCACCCACATCGTTATAGCACATAAGGCCAGTGGTTTAAGGGGTTCACTACTAAATGTGCAATAATCAGGACACCGATTTTGAGGCGCTTCTTGCATACATCCTGTTTGTTCTCGTTCTGATTTTCTCATCCATGTAGCTGATTGGGAAGCTGGAGGAAAAGTGCAACCTGCTGCCTTCCAACTACAAGAAAGCGCTGTCTGCAGAGCCGGATGAGATCATGTACACAACTCCCGGGGACGTGGGAATCTTCTACGATGACAATGGTAAACAAAGTGTTGTGAGCAGCCCGTTTCCTGGCAGGGTGAGACATGACGAGCCTAAAGCCTGCTCGAGGGTTTCTTCTCGATTACCCAGCTGTCCACAATACCCCCCAAAACTGTGGGGCTCTATCAGTGGTTAGGGTTCGGGTTCCTTTCTGGCAGTGTGGTTTGTAAATAATATAACGAGTACTGAGAGCTCTTTATGTGCTAATTATAGATGCCAAGCAATCATTTAGGATTTAATTTAAGAACCTGCTTTTAGCTGAGGGGCAGCAGGAGGGTGAGGGGGAAAGAGGAGCATCGAGAGATGGGTTTTAAGTTGTGATAGGCTGACTCCCACTCATGTGCCTCCCAGTGGTTTGATCCACTCCAGGATCACGCAGAGGGAGAAGCTGTTAAAGATGAGACGCTCATGAAAAAAGCTCCGCGATTGCTTTGTTTGCTTTTCTGGCGTCTTGTGCTCCTACAGCAGGGCTGCTGTGGAGGTCTTGTCTGAGTAGCAGCGCTGAGGAGATCGAGTCCGCACACGTCAGTGTGAGCGGTTACGGGGCTGTGATGATGTCACAGTTGGCGTGCGCAGCAGGGTGACGTGTTTCTCAGATACTGTATTAATCCACAGCTGGAAACACAATTTTTTATTTATGTATTTACATCTCCAGTAGGAAGCTGTATAACCAGATATGATACAGAAATAAATATGTGTACGTTATATTTTCAGGCAGGAAGTTCGTCAGCATCCTGATGCGTTTCTGGTATCTGACGAGCGCGCGCCTGCCTGACGACTCCATGGAGGGAACCCGTATCTTTCAGGTGGCCATCGGAGAGGGAGAAGCAGAAACTAAGAGACTGCTTACTGCAATTTATGAGTGAGTACTTTCATTTTTATTTGTACATTTTTTTTTCTGTCACTTGGAGTCGTTCTGATCTTTGTCGCTCCGACAGATTCCAGAGGGAGTTCACTAAAGGAGTGCCTCCAGACTGGACCATCACGAGGATAGAGCACTCCAAGCTTTTGGATTGAGGGGGTTTGAAAGGAGAACGGTCACAGCTCCTTCACGGAAAGGACTAAGTCGGATTTATCCACAATTTCCCACAGCAAAGACACAGGAGCCAATGGCAGCAAAACAAACCCCGATGGTCCTGACGCAGCAAACGTCAAACACTGAGCGGCGCGGTCTGACCCGAGTCTGTCGACGTGACTGAAACCAGCGATTCGTTTTTAATTTTTCAGTCTTAGCGCGCTCTCGTTTTTAAAAGCTGAGCCCGTTATGAGCTGAAATCATTCCCTGAGAGAAAACTCACACTTTCAGCGTTTTTCAGAGAAGTCGGACCGATGTCTGCCTCTGTAACCGTGGGCGACAAAGATGTGCGTGGCAGGTTTTTCCCACACAGAATGGTGTGTGTATGTACACGCAGTACACGCAGTACACACAGTACACGTCTGACGGTTAAGGCAGCTTCATGTAGCTGCAGCAGGTGTTTTGGTTTTAATAAAGATTTGAGGAATGAAGGATGCTTCCTGTGATGTTTCTGACACGTTTGTATGAACATGATGTATCAGGAGACGTTCTGGGTTAAAAAAGTAAAAAACTCTGAATTTCCAAGATTAGAAAACTCATTTACTGAATTCTGAACTTTCCTCGAAATTCATGACTTTAACTTTAGCAAATTCTCAAATTATTCTTTTTGTTTTTTACTAGACTTTGTCATATTGATGATAATGTGTATATATTCTTATGTAATTAACATTTTCCTCAAATATGGATGTTTTCTAGTAAATTTACCAATTTAATGTCAGAAAATATTTGGGTTGTTTTTGTTTTTTGACTCAGAATGACCTCCCCACACCACCATGTTGGGGTCAATATACCTTTCTGCACATTTATGTGGAAAAAGTCCATCCATCCATTTTCTTCTACTTATCCAATTTTGGGTTACGGGCTGGAGCCTGTCCCAGCTGCCTTAGGGTGAAAGGCGCAGGACACCTGGACAGGTCACCTGTGACAGGCTGTATAATTTTTCAATTATTTAATTATTTGGTGTTTGAAAATGTCATGGTATTTTTAAATGCTTGAAAAAAATACATAAATATATAAATAAAGGTAAATTACGACAGGATAAAATACGAAAAGAAAATCTGCTAAACTTGTCCATTTCTCGCGTAGAAAGCGTGACTCCCTATCTGCTCTCCCATTGGTCCGTCTTGTTTCGTGCTTTGCTCCCATTGGCCGGCCGCCCTATCCGTCTGCGGTCGCTCGGTGTGGTTCCTGTTGTGAGTTCGGCCGGTGTGTGGCAGCCTGGCGGGCAGCAGACAGGAGGAAACGGAAGCATGGCGCTCCGGCAGCAGTGATCTCAGAAGCCTCCCTCACGGTCCAAGCATGAAATTCGCCGCTGCGGCCTGTTACGGTCTGGCCGCGGCGCTGCTGGCGGTCGCCCTGCGGGAGCTGCTGACAGGCTTCGAGGAGAACAGATGCAGCATGACCTACATGTTCGAGTACCCGGAGTACCGGGTGAGTATCCGCGGAGCCGCAGACAGGTGTGCTCGGTGAGGGTCTGAGGCGGAGCTGATTATGAGCGGCTTCGTGTTTTTATCAGCGCGGATGAATATTTGCTTCATGACTGCCAGATGTGTGCTAAGCTAGTTCCTGAAAACAGCTAACATTACCTGACAGAGAAAGTAACGTCAGGTGCGCGGCTGCCAGTGTCGGTGTGTGGTCTCTCCTACGGTACACCTGCGCCCTCCCTGACAGGTGTACGTGTTTGTGTGTTGAGGTTGTGTGTTTAGGTTAGCCCGAATATTAAAGCCTGAATTAACTGCTGACGTTTGACCCCTCTCAGCAGGTCACCTGTGGGTGACCTGGCCCTGGCCGTGGGTTAAATGCACGCATGTACGAGCCCCGTGAAGGTAGCTGATGTTTGCCGTCTCCTTTCTGTGAGCACTGATGGGTTCACCTGTGCAGAGGTGGGGCACAGCTGGAGGCCACGCGCAGTGTAGGCATGAACAGCTCAGAGGCCCCCCTGTGTGCAGACACTCTGCTCATTGGACAGTATTCTGAACGGAGCGGAGAGGTATGGGGGACCAAGACTGCCAAAACAAAACGCCTAAAATACATTAATATACAGTTAAAAGGAATAAAGATAAATGCAGGCATTATAAATTGTGATGAAAATTAAGCAGATATTTCTGTCTTACGGTGTGTCTGTATTTAATTTTAGAAATAGAAATAAAACACATTAAATAAATGAAAGTATTACAGAATGTGGCATCTTCTGTGGCAATGCCCTGGGGGAAATGAGGGAGCAACTAAAAGTACCCTAAAATGAGACATAAATGTACTTTTCTATGTTAACTGTATTTATTTTTTTAATCAAGTCTGTTCTTCTGTTTGCTTTTCTGTTAATCATAGCATGTAGTGTTAATTCTGCATTAAAATCAAGCAATTTTGAAGGCTTTCAAAGTATTTTTTTAAAATGCTGGTAAACAAACAAGCTGTGCACATAAATAAAGGTAAAAGGGGGAAAAAAAAAATCAAACACAGCAAAAGTCACTAAACTTGGCCATTTCAGTTTAGACAGACTTCATGTCTCTTTTTATTAATTGTATTTGCTTTCTTAATTTTCAATTAAAATCACACCAAGTTGTGTTACTCAAAACTCTGTCCTGTCCAAATGTGGACAAACAGCCACTGTGGCCCTCGACTGGATATAAAAGATGGACATAGCTTTTATATCCAGGGTTCGTACGGGTGCTGGAAATCCTTGAAAATGCTTGAATTTTAATATTGTCCTTTCAAGGTCTGAAAAATGCT
>JAVDPK010002906.1:890694-902727 GCA_034780415.1 Cichlasoma orientale | reverse complement strand
CACCGGTCCTCGAGGCCTGGAGTTGCCCACCCCTGTCATAGACTGTAGCTAAAAGATGGACGTAGCTTCCAGGTCTGAAAAATGAAGCCAGTGCAGTTTTAATGGCCACCGGGGGCGGGGCGACTCCTCCTGTTTCAAAAAGAATTCTGATGGTGTAGAAATGAGAGAATGACCCGCCTTCCGAGTTGACCTGTGACCTCAGTGAACACTTTCCTGATGTGTTTATGGTCTCAGTCGCTAGCTTGAAGTCTTATTGAATATAACATGATGCTCATTTTGTAAATTATGGGTTCACAATAATAAGATGACAGAGCAGCGTACACCTGTATCTGCTGTGTGAGCTGCACGCTCACACAGCAGATCCAATCAGATCAATCAGATCCAACCCTGATTCAGGAAGGAACATTATTCCAGCTACGTGTGTGTTTGTTTCTCTCTGTTTGTACAGGAAGGCCAAGCCAGGTACTTCCTGTTTGCCCTGTCGAGTCGCAGGAAAGCCTACAGCCATTTCTACTGCCGGAGCAACAGCCTGGTGAGTTTTCAGCACGGCTGTGTCGATGTTGTTGTGCCTTTTGTGTTTGAGCTGGGAGATGTTGCAAAGCTCTGTTTTGTTAGATTGTTTTGATTTTTTATTGATTTATTTTTTTTGAATGGATGCGTCTATGATTTGATTCAGTAGACGCATAAGTACAATAAATTAAGTAAACTAAAATGGTAGTTCAGTCGGCTACCAGCTTGCTGTGTGAGATTTAAGAGTAAATACTTCATCTTTAGTACAGGAGAACCCAGAACGTCTGTTTAAGTTGAAGGCAAGTTATCAAAATTAAAGGAGATTCTGATTTATTGTCCAACAGGAGACGTCCAGCTGGGTGTACGGCTGTTTGCAGAAGACCGGCTCCTCGTGGTAAGAATGTGATTAACGTGCACCTTTATCTGCACCACCTTTATTCTCAGTCGGCTTCTTTAATATTATTTTTTTCTAAAATATGATTTAGTTTGTGGATTTGTTACAAAATGTCCCCATTTATGTCCCCATCCCTCCAGTGTGCATGCAGTGGATCTGTCCAAGGGAACTGAGCTTCTGCCTCCGTACAAGGTAATTATCCTCCGAGTCTCTGTTCGGTCTCGGCCCGCTCAGCGTCTCATAACTGTCTGTCGTCCTCCTCAGGTCCTGATTCTGAGTCTCGGCGACTTGTCTTCTTTCACTCATCTGTTTGTCTCGGCCTCAAACCTCAATGGCAAACAGGTACGAAACTAAATGATTACTCAGTGTTTTTAGATTAACCTGCAGAACACCTCTCTCTGCTTTACGCTCTCAAAGAAGAAAATGTTTAAGATCCACGTTCATCTGTTTATTCGGGTCCTGCTGAGGGTGAAAACGGGAGCTTTTCAGGCTGGTGTTACGTTTATAGACCTTCAGATTTTTGGTTCAAAAAGATGGGCAGTTCTCTCGGCTAAACCAAATGCAGTGATGGAGACGAACTCCAGATGTGTGCTACATGCAGGTCCTGAGCTGATGTGTGATCAGCCTGGACTGAAGCCCAGCAAAAGCTACCCTTCATTTTAGAGACATTAGGTTTGTGTGTCTGTCTGCTCCACAGTTCACGGTGGAGTGCGAGTGGCAAAGAGAAGAATCTCAGACTCTGTCTGTCGCCGTGCCGCATGTCCTGTCCTTTGGTGAGTTCTCGTGCTGTTAAAGCAGTTTCTCAAACTTTAGAAAAATGATTTCTTCTCAGTAACTGTCGTTGGCTTTTTCAGGTTTGACCTCCACCGATGCTACAGTTAACTCCTCCGGACTTCTTCACACCATCGAGCTGCAGCACTTTCACCAGGTAACTCTGAGCGAGTCCTCACGTACTCGGGGTTGGTATCCTCGTTCCTGCTAAATTTAAAACCCCTCTGTGTCTGCAGGTCTATCAGGCTTTCAGAATTAATGTTGCAAGCCAGTGTAAAGTTCAGAGAGGTGAGTGTGCAGTGGGATAAACGGGCTCGTGTGCTGAAATGTTGTACTGATACTGGTTGTGTGTCTGCAGACAGATTGCCCAGCGTGTACAGGATAAAAGTACCATGGTTCCGAGAGGACTCTTTAACCACGGTCAGGTGAGTTTTGTCCAGGCTGTTGGCATATATACAGTTCAAACTTCCTGCTTAGTAGGGGAAGCCAATCAGAAAAAAGTTGGCTAAAAGGGGGAGGAGCTAAACCTGCTTGGCATGGAGCTGGAAATTAGCAGAGTAGTTCTCCTTTAATCTTTCATGACTTGTTGTGCTCCGTCTGCCAGCGTGCCATCAGTGACGGAGATCTCAGGGATGCTCCACACAAGTCGGCCAGACAACACCTCAGGTGCCCTCCTGCAGCTCCACACTGCCCCCAACTGCCAGTATAAGGTACTACGCTCCAGTTACCAGGAAGAAGTTCACTATCCTCTTCGCATTTGTTGTGACACACTATTAAATATTTACCCTGTGATTTAGGTGTCCATCAGGACTTCGTTACCCAGGGTGCTCGGACAGGTGGGGCAGCTTTCCTGTTTTATTTATTTTAGTAAATTTGGGGCATTTAGCATTTTAATCAATCTTTAAACAAAATTACCAACTAGATTTACTTGGTGACCTCATCTGACAGGTACTGAGGTTCTGTGGTCACATGGTGCCGGTGTACACAGCTGTGACCCTCCTCCTGGCCTGTGGGGGGCAGCTGTCCTCCATCCTGAAGTCGAGGCGAGCCGCAGACATGAGTCAGGCAGTGGGCAAAGGCCTGCAGCCCCACAAAGTCAACCTGCCTGTGTATATTCTGCACATCGCATTCAGGTAAACTTTATGAGTCTCATATGAAGCCGAAGTTTGTTTCCGACCTCAGAAAAAAAACAAAAAACGAGTGTGTAAAAACTGTTTCTAGAGATTTCCATCTCAGCCTCCTGACTCTACTGTTAGAGTACTGATTAACCTTCACACAGTCAAACCCCTCAGCATGTTTTTCTCTTGCTAATCCTTCTGTCCCTCCCAAAAGCTGCAGCTGCTTTCAGGAGGTGTGGTCCGTGCTTTTCCTGCCCTCCATGGACACACTCCCTCCAACCATCCCTGATGGGGCATTTCACGAAGGGGAGGCACCAGGTGAAGAATGGCCCCACCTCCTCTCGCCTCTGCTCTACATCTTTGGGGCAGCCGTGGCGTACTGGGGCAGCGCTCTGCTCAGGCTCGTTATCCGACTGATGTCGTTAATCTTGGCTCCGTTGCACAGGTACGGAGGTTCATTCAGACGTTTGACACTGAGCGAATTGTCTGTTGGCTCGCTTGAGTTTTGTTTCTTTCCATCTGCAGACCGTCTGTCTCCAGAGACTGTGGCACCATGCGGCTGCGGACCCAGCTCCTCGTCACGCTGTGTCTGACTGTTATGGGCGGGACTTCCTGCGGGGCGCTGTCAATATTCGCCTCCTTCCTGTTCCACCTTTATAGGGTGAATCTTGATGTGATCTAATTATTTATGTTCCTTGCTGCTTAGTAGGTAACAGTAGAAACTAAAGAAAATGTTCTGGTGTGTGTTTTTGTGTGTCGCTCAAAGGTTCTGAGGCTGCAGATGACGGAAAGATCTTTGAGCCACATGTTGAATCTGGTAAGATGTTCAGGTTTGTGCTGCCTGTACCTGACGGTCTCCCTGAATCATGGATTCAACTCAGTGACATTACCTGTTGGTGTTTTGAAGGTCTGAGGCCTCCACACGGGCGTCTGACCGCAGTCATGTTGGGTTTCTTTGGAACCAGAAGTTACCATATTTAAATGAGAGCAAGCTAATCAGTGCTAATTAGTAACAGACTAATAAAATACTGAAACATGAACTTGTGTAGCATACAGCAGGACTTAGAAAGCAGCAGGCAGTTACAGCTGCCTGTCAGGACACTTGTCAATCAAAGGAGCCAGACGCCCCCCCCCCTCTTTTTTTTTCTTTTTTTTTTTTTTTACATGTAACTTGTAAAATAAATACAAACTGTACAGGTTACATTTCTGGCATTTTCCCGCTATCTTTAAAGGCTCCCCGGAAGCACAAAGAAGCTGAGAATGGCACGACTGACGCCGAATCCTTGAGCAAGTCTAGAGACAGCGGTGGCGCTCCCTTGCTGTCGGAGTGCGCTCTGCAGGAGGTGAGGGACGACCTGCAGCTCCACCTCTGCCTGTCGGCGCTTTTCACGCTGCCCGTCATGCTCGGCGCTCCCTCGCTCATCCACTGGATCCGCAACCTGAGGTATGTGAGCGAAATCAGCCGCTCTGCAAATCAGCATTGATTAGCATGAATCTCACCGTTAATAAAAATGCACGTGCGCGGTAGGAAAACGATTCTGCGTTCTCTGGTGAAGTGTCTGATTTGTCAGAGCTGCTGCTGTAACTTTTTTCCCATCAGATGTTACCTGTCAAAGTGTTGCATGTTAAATTTCTCTCATACCTGTGCAGGTATTCTGCCCAGCTGGATCCCGACCCTTGCTGGCCATACATCGTGCCTCTGATTTGTGTCTACATGCTGCTTATTAACTGCAACACTTTAAAGCTCAGCAACAGGTAGGAGCACACCTGTACAGCACGCACATTCCCACTGAGCTTCCTTATGCTAACAGGTAACTTGTTCTTGATGTTTTTCAGTAAACTGCTGCCTCTGACCTCCTGCCTCCCTCTCCCCTTGGCCATCATCATGGTGACTTTCTCTCCTCTTCACCTCTACAGAATCACCTACTTCCTGTTGGCATCACTCGTCCCGCTGGCCTTGTGCTGTCTCCTCTGACAGCTCCTGGCTGGTTTCAGTCTCCATCTCCACCATAACATGCCTCTCTCTAAGTCCCAGCCTGACTCTCTGAGGCTGGTTGAGGACTTTGTGTATCGGGCTGCCATGGAGCAGAGCCATAGACATACATAGCCTGGTTAACTTCCTGCTCAATGTTAGCACTAAAAGCTCCATGGTAATTACACGCAGGTTTTAAAACGAGGCTGTGGTGGCCTTGGAGCGTTTGGTGCGAATATGGCTCTGTTGGATTGTCCTGAAACCATGTTTGCCTTACTCTGTATATCTATAGCTCTGCCTTCAGGGAGCACCAACTCCACAACCAGTGAAGCTACTGATATTAGAGACTCTGGACAGGTTATTATAACGTGTTGTTGTTTCTGGTGTCGACAGTGGCATTGTTCACTGTGGTCACTGTGCTGTACTCCTACACTGCCTGCTGCTTAGCAACGACTTACAGCTCTAATGGTTACCTGCTCACTGTCGTAGGTGTGCTACATTTAATCCATCAGAGAAATCCAAAGCAGGCGTGTTTACGTTCTCACTTATTTGATGCACAAATGTCGGTGGCTGCAAAATGAAGGGTTGCACTGGGAAAGGCTTGTGTACCTGTGCAGGTTTTAAGGTGTCGTGTTGTGCAGAGGAAGAAGATTATGGTCTGAATCTCAGTGATCTCTGTGAGAGCTAGTCCACTTCCTGTTAATCTCATTTTTAAGGACATTGGCTGTAATTCAGCTGGGGGAACAGCAGGGGGCGCTCGTGGGATAGTCCGCAATGACAACTGATTCTCAGCTTCAGGCGCAACTATATGGAGGATCGGAACTGCTAAAATAATAAATCTGTAAATTAATTAAAATTCTATTAAATGCATAAACAAAAATATAAAATACATCCATTAATTTATATAAGAACATAAATTGATATTCCAGTTTTTTCTGGTCCCCCCACGCACACAGTCTTACTTTTTCCTCCATTCAGTTTTCAGTTTTCAATTTAAAATATTCATGTTGGTTTTCATTTCTGCTCTGGATGTTAATCAGCCAATGGGAGAAAAGGTTAAACCATGACACACTCTGAGTGACTCGTTTGCAAAATGAAGCAAAAATAATTCATAAAAATAAATAAGTTTAAGAAAATCAGTAGTGGTAAAAAGGAAATGGAAAAAAGAAGTGCTCAAATAAATAAATAAATAGACTCGAATAAATTAAGATTATTAGGCTGATGGGGTATTGTCATCACCCCGCAAGCGGGCGGTGAACTTTCAACTTTGTGAACGTGATGTTGAAATTCACACCATAGATGCATCTACTGAAAATCTTGGATGACTCAGTTCTTACCATAATGGTGCCAATCAGAGAAAGTGACAGTATTCTCAGTGGTTTATATTTATTTATTTAGCATTTCTTAATACTGGTTCTTACTGAGCCATTTGCTTATGTGCACCCCATTAAGATCTACTGAGACCTGCTAATTATGTGTTTTAATTTTGGCAGTTTCCATCCTCTGTATAACACATTTCTCCCAGCAGGAGTCAGATTTTTTAAATTTTTTTTTTATTGCATGAACGAAGGGAAGTGAGCACTCTGTAAAACGTGTGTTGAGAAACCTCCGTGTCACAAGCCGACTCAGGTGCGTCTCTGTGCCAAAGTGACTGTAATGCTGTTGACGGGTTAATACAGTTACACCAAAATGTGGAGCTGATTGTGAGACAAATGCTCAGCAGAACAAAATAGCATTTTATGAGAAAATGAATCATAAATATTTAATTGTGAGCGCACGGTCACATGTTTTTCTAAATCAGGTGTGGTTGTTGGTGTGTTGCGGTGATTGCAGTGGGTGCAGTGTGTTGTTTGTGGTGACATTGTGTATGTTCTCTGCAATTGTGGGCCTCGAGTCCTGGGATTGGAAAGAGAATTAACTTTTTGCTGGTGTTGTATTTAATGTTTGAGGGTTGGTTGAAGTTTGGTTTCATGTCATATTTGACGAACAAAAATGGAAAAACGAGTGGTCTGCGTTTAGTTTTTCAGCCACACACGGAGCAGCAAAGCTAGTGTCAAAGTTAGAACGAGAAAAAAGAAAATCTGGTGACATTTTGAATGTTTTTCTCCATATTAATAACACGTGGATTTGGATTTTAACAATTTAAGAAGACGAGGATAGAGTTGGTCTGCTTTGCTCACTGTCAATGAAAAAATCAACCCCGCGTTCTTTGTCTTGCCACCTCCTGACTTCCATATTTTTTTCCCTTAGTTTTCAGAACAAACCCTGCTGCTTCCTACTGATGTAAATATTTCACAACTGCTCACAAAGGATTCTTTTCACTAATGTTGCTGCAGAGCAGATGTAAATGGTGCATTAGTTTGGGACTATTTTCAGTTGCGGATTAACACACATTTGGTGCTCTAGTGACTTCCTCCAGCAGCTGGACAGATTGAGAAGTAGAATCCACCCTCGCGGTTTTGGTCTTTTCATGGGACTGGTTGAAAATATGACGACTGTTGACAAGAAATATGAAAAAAACAGACTTTTCCTTTAATGAGGAGTCATTGGAATAAGAGGAAACATTTGATAAGATTTTGAATTTTGAATGGAAAAAGTCAGAGAGGAAAATTCTGTTGCCACAGATGCTTCAACCGTCATCATTGTTGTGATGAAAACTGTTTTCTGCAGTGTGTGTGTGTGTGCTATTATGACATGTAGGCCTGACTTTTTGTTGCCTTTTTGTTCAATTTTTGTTGCCAATTAAATTATTTTAAGCCAGTTTCACTCAGACACCTTTGACCTTAAATCATGTTAATAGATTAAAATGTTTAATTGTAACGGAAGACTACAAACTAATGCTGAATGATCAGTATGTAATACCACTTTAAAAAAAACATTATTTTATTATAAATATTCAAGTTTAAAATGGAGGACTTTTGTCTAAAAATGTCTGTATTTCCTTAACACCTTAGAGAATATTTTTATTCAGCCCCTCCAATTAAAGCTGAGATGCTCTACTTTAAGCCTGTAGTAACTGTGTTACTGTAACATGAACATGTTTTATTCAGCAGCTAGAATAAATCACTGTCCAAGCATATAAGAAGCTAGCTCTGAGGGTTCAGTTTTGTTTTTTATTTCGTGTCTCTGTGTGGTTAACTGTGGAGGACCAACACTGCTAAAATCATAAACAAGACCGTAAATGCATTAAAAGTAATACATTAATATTAAGAATTGATTTATTATTCATTTATATATTTTTTTTCATTGTTGTTGTTAGTTTGTGTTCCTGTTGTGTTATATGAGGCTAAAAGTTGACTGCAGAAAACACTTTAAATGACAGCGCCCTCATTTTTGTGAAGCATAAAAAGCTTAAACAATATCAAAAGGAAAAAAACAGTTTGTGGAAATAAACAGAAGGAAAAATTGCAATGGAAATTATTAAATACTATAGAATGATAATTATGGGAATTGGTACAGTGAGAAATGTCACATTTTATAACTTGAGTCCTACAACTTTTTACTTTTTAATATTTATTATTTGACATTTATTCACTTCCTTGTTGTGATTTGAATTTTGGCAGCTTCAGTCCTCCATACAAACTGTGTCTTATCCTTTTATTTGCTTGGTCTTATGTCCTGCTGCTGCTGCTGCTGTGCCTTTCTGCGTTCCCACGTAAGCAGCAGTTTGTGTTCAGCTCTCAGCAGCAGTGTGCTGGCTGAAGGCCTACAGTGAATGTAAAGTGTACTTAACTGCTTCTGCGTGAATGTGTCCACTCACAAAGCTCCTCAGTATGACTTTTTTTTTTTAAGTGTGGGACTTTATAGTAACTAAAAACTAAAGATAAACTTTTTAGGGACCAATCAAGCTCACAGTCAGAAGTCGGCACCTGTGCAGAGACACCGCTGTAGTTCCCAATGTGAATGTGCCTGCACTGAATGTCTCTGTGTTGTAAGTGTTCAGCTTTTCTGTGCGTTATTGGTGCAGTTTTAGTGCTTCGAGATGCACATCGTCTGCCTCGCTGTGAGTCGGTGGCAAACACGACTTTGTAGAACAAATTAGTAGAGACGAGATGTTTTCTATGAATAGACTTGTGATTTGTATCGGTGTTCACTGTGATCACGTCCTTCCACATGTTCACACTTGCACAGCAAACACAGAAAACTGCTGTTCTGGGTCTTTAAGATTTGGTGGGTTTTGTGTTTTTAAAAATGTAGTGAGACTCCTGGAATACATTCAAAATAAAGTTAAAACATTTGGATTAAAATAAAGCAGGAAATCAAATTCTCATTTTATTTTTAAATGCCGCCATTTTAAACCTGTATGCCAAACTGTTGCTTTCTTCTTATGGAGCAGCTGTTACATATATGCATCTGCAGCTTCAGTTCAGGTAAAGGATGGTTGCATGTCCCGCCGTGTGCACGAAAAGATCAGCCAGAACAAACAAACTGCATAAAATAGAAGTTGGTGAAACAAGAATTCCCATCTCTTACTGGCTGTTCAAACAGGCCGTTTTAACTCCTCTTCCTTCAAGGCCCCGTCAGGTGGGCGTGGCTTATGTGCTCACAGCCCATATTTGGGACGTCCCCCGCTTTATGATGTCACACAGATCCAAAAATAGAAAAAAACTGTCTGAAACTGAGTATTTATAGCAGTCTGAATTACTTGCACATACACTGACCTCGTTAGCTGAAAGTTTGGTCGTGTTTAATATGAAAAGCTAAAAATAAGGGAAAGCTCCTAAGAGCCAGTTAGAGTTATGACATCATAAATGTCACAACCGAAAAGATGGTGTTTTCCAAACAGCATCCAGTTACTGACATGTTCTTTTATATTTTAACAGGATTATTTTGTACAACAGAAAAAATAAAGTTTCATGGAAAAAGCAAAAGTTTGGGCATCCTGTCCTTCAGTTCCTCGTTTTCTTCTCTTCTGCTCCGTCTCGGAGTGTTTCTCGTACGACGTTTAGCTCTGGGGACTTGAACCTTGTGCCCTTTGTGTTGCAGACACCGTCCTCCTGTCATCGTGTCATCGTTTTTGTCGATGCTGCGTCTTTTTTTTTTAAATCATTCTTTTCCACCAGTGAAGTGTGTTCATTGGTGACACAACAACTTTCTTTTCATGAAATTCTGCACTTCTTTTTTTCTTTTTTGGCTCACAGGAGTCAGAAAGTAGAGAGGGATTACTTTCCAAACAAATCCCATTTGTTTCAGTGTTCATTTGCAAACTCCTGACACTGAACTTGGTGGCGAGGACGCAGGAAAGTTTTTCTTTCTGAGGACTATTGCATGCCGAGTGTATCTTTGGAGACGTGACTGCACCACCTCCTGCAGGCAAACGTGTCTTTGATTTGACTTTTTCCAGTCAGCAGCTTCACCTCCACTGTTCCGCTTATCTGACATTTCCTAATTCCATTACACACACAATTCTTCCAGCTTCTCCTGCTTTAAGGTCGTCGGTTATTTTAACATTCGGAGTGCTGGCAGCTGATTGTGGGGTCAGAGAATTCATGAAGCTTTGAAAGTAGCATCACCTGGTCTTCGTAGCGAATCTGAACATGGTCATTAAGGTTTGTAACATTGGTAAAAGTTATCGGAGAGGTCAAATCTCTCCAATAAGAGGACCCAAACCTTTGAATGGTGCTGCTTCCTTTCTTTTTTTTTTTTTTATGAGGTTGCTTCTATGGCTCCCGAGGTGACACTCACTCTGATTGATCTCTGGAAATATCCGCTGTGCAGCTGCCAAAACTCGAGCTGCTTTTACCTCCAAAACAGACTAGAGACTTCAAGATGTTGTACCACTTTAAAATCTTAAAATCAAGACTTTTACAGGTACTTGTTGTAAATCTGTGTGTTTAAAGCTGTTAGAATTTGAGGAAACTTTGACTTTATGTCCAAAACATCTGTGTATTGTGTTGAGGAGATGCCAAGTGAAGCTGAACTGTGGTCAGGCTGTACTTTCATGTCTGTACCACAAGATGGTGCAGTGACTCAGTGTAACCTGGGAGGCCATTAAAAGCTCATACTTATTTATAAAGGCAGCCAAGGAAAAGGCCTAAAATACACCCACTGGTAAACTGCTGCCCCCTGGTGGTGAAAGTTTGTAATATCAGAGGAATTACAGAAACCTTTAAATGTTACACGTCCTCGATCTCTCTGCACTTAAATGACAGCCAACGAAACAATATCAGAGACAGCTGATTGGTTTTTTTTTTCATAATCATCATCTGTACAAACTAGTGATATTTAACAGTGTTTACTTGGTGATATGAAATCATGTTAAATGTTCTTACTACAGTCTATAAGTGCTTTACAGTTCAGTGGTTCCACTTATCTTGCTTCTGCCTACAGTGACTTTAACACCCGTAAGCTCCTGCTAGCTCCTTGCCGCGCAGAGCCGGTCGGTCCTCTGGCGTGTGCTCGTGTACGAGGCAGTTGGAAACGTCGTGTTTCTTTCATTCACATTTTCTGACGAGGCCCTGGCGCGGACGAGTATTTAATCCTCAGGTTTACGTGTCGATGTGTCAAAAATCAGTCGCTTTGATGTTTTTATATTTCTCACATTTTTATCTGATGTGACTGTAAATGAGCAAACTGTGCAGTTTTTGGCACCGTTGTTGTTGGAATAAAACCAAGAAAATAACTTCTCGTTGTTTTTGTTTTCACTCAGTAATAATGTGATTAAAATGACTGTTATGAAGGCATCGTCAGGGCAACAGCAGCTGAGTTTACCTTGAAGCGTTCAGAGCTTTGCTGGGGCCCCTGCTCATGCAAATGTATTTATTTCCTCCAATTTCTTGCTGTATTTTTTTTTACCTGTTAATATTATTTTTAATGCATTTACTGAATAGGGGAGCTGCCAAAAGAAGCCTTTATTATCAATTGATAGTTTTAATGCATGTTCAAGTAATAATTTTAAAAGTAGTGAACAATGAGCAGGAGCTTAAATGGACTGAAGTACTTGAGGCTATAGATATAACTGTTGAGTGCATGGCTTATTAGCATCTCTCCCTAATGTGCACAATACTGCCAAAAGTATTCACTCGTCTGCCTTCACACACACGAACTTGAGGAACATCCCATTCTCATCCATCAGATTGGCAGATGGAGAAATGTGATTGATCCCTCCAGAGAACACGTCTCCACTGCTATAGAGGCCAGCGGCGGCGTGCTTTACACCACTGCATCCAACACTTTGCATTGAGATTGGTGATGTAAGGCTTGGATGCAGCTGCCATGGAAACCCATTCCATGAAGCTCTCTGCACACTGTTCTTGATCTAATCTGAA
>JAVDPK010002906.1:852584-874776 GCA_034780415.1 Cichlasoma orientale | reverse complement strand
GATAAATAAAAATTGTCTGCCTCATTTTAAGTTATCGTACGATTAATTGATTTATTGTTTATCGCGACAGGCCTAGTTGTACGCTATTGTCAGAGCCTAAAGAGCAGCAAAGGTGCATTTTTGGAAGCTGATTTAATCAGCAGCAGCAGTGTTTCTCCCTCATCAATCCTTTAAATGAATCAGTGTCTTTTGTCCAACTATGACCAAATGCATAGCTGTACACAGACTGTATACAAAAGATGCACACTTAGCTTGCAGGTCTGAAAAGTGAAGGCAGTGCAAAGCACCTTAAATCAGCAAGCAGGGGGCGACTCTCCTGTGGTTACAAAATAACTCCTGATGCTCTGATGTTTTTATGGTCTCAGTTGCCGGTTCCAAGTCTTACTGAAAGCAGCATGGTGTTCATTTATTAATTTATGGCCTCCATTAGTGAACAGAAGCACCATAAAAATGCTCAGCTCGAGGCTTCACAGCGGGACTTCACTAATCACAGCGGTGGTTGTCCACAGTTCATCCAAAAGTGTTATTTTTATATTCTATATTAATTTTAGTGGAAAATAGAATGTAGGTGTTTTAGCTGCACAATATGAATAAGTAAGACACCAGAGACCAAAACAGTTTCCGTGTAAACATGTTTATTTCTGCTGTAAAGCTGAACATTTTAACATGAGCATCTATGGGGACTGACTCGCTTTTGAAAGCGGCCTCTAGTGGCCATAAGAGGAACTGCACTTCCATGTTGGCCCAGAGGTGATGCAGATGTGGCGGAACCAAGAACTGGCCTTAAATCTGTCTGTGTTTTTCTTACTGCCAGCTTAAGGCTTAGTAATTTGCTCAGTAACAGATGGTCGCCATCGAGTCCAGAAAATGTTTATCCCACTGGAGTGACGGTGCATTTGCTTGGGACTCTTTGCAGCGGAGGATTAATACGCACTTGTTGCAGGGTCTATGCAGCAGGACGGTGTAACTTATGTGAGATAATGCAAAACAACAGAGTTTAGAACAATACAAAGTCTTGGTTAGGCGAGACTGTAGAGCTCAACTCCAGTTTTGGCATTTTTTTCCCACTTACTTTAGTGTAATTTTCTGACTTTTAGTTGTACTTTCACTTGTTTGGTTAGTTTTAGGCACCAAAAGATAAAAATCTGAGTTAAAATAGATTCTTTCACAACATTAACCATGTTAGAAGCTTTTCTAGCATTTTATGGGTTACTGGCATCCCATCTAGTTTATGATTGGCTATATTAACACCATCCAGGAGAACATGTCCTTCAGAATGCCGCTTCAGTGCAGTTCGTTATTTATAGGAGGCAGGACAGAAAAGTGAAGCCAGTGCATACGTTCCTTAAACCTGCATTGTTTCTAATAGCCAGCAGGGGGCGACTCCTCTGGTTTCAAAAAGAAGTCAGATTGTAGTCTATGAGAAAATGAGCCTCCTCCTTTATTTATGACCTCAGTAAATGTTTTCCTGATGAGTTTAGGGTCTCAGTCACTAGTTTAAAATCTTATTTAATGTAACATGATGTTCATTCAGTAAATTATGCTCATAAACGGACAATAAATGAAGGCATGCTTTAGGGTTGGGCCTAAATGATTGGCAGGAGGCACCACAAATACAAAAAATCCAAGATGGCAACAATCAAAATCCTCAGTTTGATATATTTAAAAAAACTGCAATTTTATAAAAATCCACACATCGCCACCTTTAGTTGGTGTTTGAGTCAGAGCGGGTTATGTTGGAGATTTTGTGCTGCTTTATAGGGCAGTAACCATTAGTGAGGATGCAGCAGATGGTACTGCTTTCTATGTAGTATTAAATGAAGAAAAGGTACACAAAAAGTTATAATCTCTGCATTATAATGTAATGATGTGGCTCACTCGCATGTTCTTGTCCGTTTAGAGGAAACATTTGGCTTTGGAGAAGAAGGAAAGTGGAGCCACTGTAGAGAATCTCACTAAGATTAATCAGGTAATTGTTCAGCAGCAGAACACACACAGTGTTTCTGCCTTCACAAACAACAATAAAAACAAAGAATGGCGCGATGGTGACGCCCAGATACCTAAAACTGCCGTCCCGCTTCAGGAGCGTCCTCTGAAGAAACTCTTTCTGACAGGCTGTAAGAAAAGAGTCCGGCACGCTCCGTCACATCCTCTGCTGCAGATGTGCTTGCTGTTAGTATTCGGTGCACAGCGGCGCACAGTGCAAAGTATTCGGTGCCTAATATCAGAGCAGCACTCAAATGTCGCTCTTTGCAAGACATTTATCATCTCTGAGAAAAGCGGTTTCCTTTTGGGGTTCTCATGTGACACTATCTATATTCCCCTTCCTGAGAATCAATCGCTAATCCAGGTCAAACTGCAGGGCCGAGGCTTCGGGATTATAATGGGAAGCAGGAGTCTTTTCAAAGAAAAAAAAAAAAAGCACTGGAATGGGTCCAGATTACTTAATGCTGTCTCCTGAGGTCATGATTTGTTCTGTGCTGTTTGGAGCTGCTGCACGCACTCCTCATCCTCTCTGTTTTAGTGAGCAGACCGGGTGCAGCCGAGGCGTCTCCCGCTCCACATCGGGGTTAGACAATGCCTGGCAAACACGGCAGGAGGGGGCCGATTGGACCACAGGATCGCTTACATAACCACCCAGCAGTTTCAGATCCATTTATTTTTGTTTCTTCTTTAACTGAATAAGCCTCTGCATGCTTATGGATGTGACTCCTCCCTGCCGGTGCTATATGACTTTGGCCATGTGAACACGTGAGCTGGATTTACGTATTCCCGCATCTGTAATGAAGGTTTTATTCTGCCATAAATCCCCGTACGAGGTCTGGGCTCGGTAATCTCGTTGAGTCAGGGACGTCCAGGCTTTACTCGTGACAAACGCAACAGATCTTATTTCAGTATCAGGCCCGGGATATTTCAGAAACATGCATGAATCACCTTCAGATTGATTTCCTATCATTGCACGGTCAAGAGTTTCAGCGCAGCTCACGGTCTCCGAGCGGAAATAAAACACTAATAAGAACGTGCTGAATGAAAGAGAGAACGATGGAATTACTGATAAGAGGAAACATTTCTAATAGCAGCTGTGTGCGGCGTATACCCACCATGAAGACTCAATGTCAGTTTCACTTCTTTTAGTCAACTTAAAAAAAGATGGTAGAAGATGGAGGGAAGAAAAAGCAGAGAGCGTGTGGCTGAATAAAAAAACATTAAAATCAATATTAAAAAGGAATATTTCAACATAATTGGGATAACAAAAAAAACCTCAAATACCCTTCATTGTGCCCTGATATGGAGGACCCAAACTGCCAAAATCGAATGCGTTAAAAAAAACAAACAAACAAAAAGACTCCATAAATATAGAAATAATCACTGGTCATCAGAGTGTTTACTAAACATTATAACAAACAATGTAATAATAAATAATATTTACTAATCATGGCAGCATAAATGTAGTACCAGTAGAATTACACGATTCTCAATACCTAATTCGACACTAAAACAAAATGATAATCCCACGTGCTTAAACATAAAGTCATTTTGAATCAGTGACAGTGGTGGCAGACCACTTATGGAAAATGTTAACGTTATATTTTGCTGACAGGACACACTGAAACATTAGGAGCCTGCTAGTGTTACAGTTACATTACGTTAGCATAAGCATTTCATGTTAGCCACTGCTATCATGGAGCGGAGCTGATTTCACAGTGGCAGTGCCATCTGGCTCCAACAAAATGAGAACAGGTAACTAGGGTGATAAGGATCACACCTGGAAAGTTTGGGTGCCGTCAATATGAACTGAAACTTACTCAGCTTGAATTGTTTGAACAGGTGCTCCAGGTCACTGAATTGGAGTATTTCCTCTCTTGGTCTGAAAAGCAAGAATAAAAGCATTTAGAAAATAAACCAGAACCCCAACGCAGAATTAAATAATCCTGGATTTTTTTAATGCCAAGGATTTCGCGACTAATGCGTAACTGAGAAATACGATCGGATGCTTCTTCCGTGAGTCCCTAATCCTGCAGATGAACTCCAGCTCCACCGTCTGCAGCAGGTGGTGGTGGTGGTGAGCTTGGTGTAGTGGTGCATGAGCTGGCTCTCCCCTGGCTGCAGGTTCTGGTTAGAGTGATCCTTCGGCTCTCAGAGGATCTGGAAAAAGGAGCGCTGACACTCGCTGCAGACCACGATGGCGGAGCTGGACAAGATCCTGTCTGGAGAAGCAGCCGATGGCATCAAGCACCACCATAAGAGCAGCCTGGCCAGCAATCCAGCCGGCAGGGGAAATGACCACGGTTACCTGCTTGTAGCAGGTGAACTTTCAAAATAAAAGCATGGTGATTGTCCAATAATATGCAGGTGTGTTTGGGTTAACACTGCAAAGATAAAGAAATGCAGATGCAAATTAAAACTGAAATATTAGTTTATGTAGCATTTTATAAACTATTTAATTATGGCCTAGATTAGTTTTAAGAAGTGGATGATGTAATGGCACATTTTTTTATTGTCTATTTTACATTCATTTTATTAATTTTTCACATTTTCAGAAACTGGAAGGTTTTACCTTTCAAATTAAATCTCATACATGTTGACCCACCGGTTTTTGTTTGGGTCTCCCAAACAAGATTAGTCCTGCCTGTAAGCCTGAGTGACTGTAAGAGGTTAATAACAAAAAGATCAAATGAAGCATGAACCATCAGTGACTCTTTTGTTTTTGAAGTCCAGCCTCGCAAACCCAGTTTTCTCCTGTGTGCAGCACACTTTGGGGCCTGCAGACGAGCCGACGGTTTTAAAGTGTTACCAGCAGCGCGGGTCTGGAGGCATACTTCAAATACCACAGATATCAGGCTTAGCTGAGACTGCAGCCCACGTTATTTTCCAGTGACTGCACCAGGCATGCGTTAGCTAAATATTACCAAACCTTTTCTGCCCTAAACACACACACACACACACACATTACTGCTAATGCTTCTCAGCCCGACTGAAACCGGCCTCCCTCCGGTGAGACTCTGAAGTCACATGGCATCCTTCCTTTAAAAACAAAATGGCTGTGGTTGAGACTCTGACAGCGTTCCCCAGACACTTCCCAAACTGGCATCTGCTGATTGAAGAGCTTCCTGGGAGGCAGATACAGCTGCCTGTCTCCTCTCTCCTTTCTTTTAGTGAGGCAGCCTATACTGACTGAAACCCTCCTGCAGACACGTGTGTGTGTGTGTGTGTGTGTGTGTGTGTGTGTTGCTTTAAAGATTTCCTTTTCCAGCGCTCTAGTAGAGATAATGCATTCCAAATGAGATAATTTCAGCCTGCTCTTCCCTTCATGGGGGCTGAGTGTTCGCCGCAGAGAGGGAGAACATACGGTACACATCGTTAATCATTCACAGAAGTAAATAGCGCATTAAAGCAATAAAAGAAAACTTAAAGTGAATTCCAAAAATAAAGAAATGGTGGTGTCGGAGGGGGGAGGGTGATGCCGGGTTACTTGTGTCTGTGACGGCTTCTTTGACAGCAAACAGCCCCTCCGGTGATGCGTGTTTGTTCGGCCGTGTGTTGATTGCAGCTCGCGGCGCGCAATCACTGCTTTTGGTGTGCCGGAGCAATTTTGTAGCTCACTGATTTCTGTGTCTCCTCTCTCTCCGTCCTCAGGTTCTTAATGCCGCCGGATAACATGACCTAAGTAAGGAGGCGACTGCTCGGCTTCATTAAAGGACGAAAACGGTTGAAACTGGGAACCTTTGTGGAGAAGGAGTCAACGCAGAGCAGATAAATAAGAAAAGTGTGTCATCGCTTCGACGCCCGGCCGAGCTCTTCCCCGGCTTTGCTCGTTAACTGTTTGCACTTGTTGCCAGCATGCGTCCTTCCCTCGCCACAGCGGTCCTACCGCCCAGGACCCGTTCCCACAATCCACCCAACCTGTCCGTCGGGGGCCGCGAACACCTGTCGGCCCCGCGAAGGCGCAGCCCCCACCTCCGGCACACCCTCAGCCCGGAGAACCTGCGGACCCTGGCGGAGAGGGGCGGGGCTGCCGTCGACACCGTCTCCGAGGTGAGCAGCCCCATCGGGCTTCCGCGGGCAAACAGCGACACTGACCTGGTGACCTCCCAGAGCCGGTCCTCGCTGACGGCGTCCACTCTGGAGTACACGCTGAACCGTGTCCAGAACCTCGTCATATCCTGGGACATCAAGGAGGAAGTGGATGCTACAGATTGGATCGGGCTGTACCACATTGGTGAGACGATGTTTTTTGCATGTGATGGCGAGTAGAGGAACTCTAAACTCTGATGTGACAGATTCGTGTCAAGTCTGAAGGGTCACGAAAACCAATCAGTGCCTCCCACCTGACCCCCTCAGAATCAGCTGGTGTTTTCTGTGCGATGCCTTTAGCACATCTGACGAAGCAGTGCAGAATTTTAGCTTCACGCTGCCAGACATTTCTGAGATACTGATTCCTTCTTTGTCCAAATGATTTTCTAATGTAGCACGCAGGATGACTGGATGCTGTGAGGTGAAGCTGAGGGATGTCCCCCTCTAGTTTAGTAAAGTGAGTAAAATCCAATCAGAAAGAAGCTGAAGAGAACATCCACTGGTCCCAGCATCCTCTGTGATCCAGACCCTTCAGTGATTTAGAAGAACTTCTTCAGGCCCTAAAGTTGTTTGTTTGATGTGAAATGTCCAAACTGTTACACACAGCGCGTGAACACCACTGTTGTTCTTCATTTCACAGCCAGAAGCTGCATGCAGAGTGTTTAAATGTGGCTGTGCTAGAAAATTATTTTGACCCAGAAGGAATCGGAGTTAGAAGCTGATCCTGGGATCTAAATGTAGGTAAAAAAGAAGCCGCCTGTCCCGCACGGTGATAATGAGCCTTGAAGATTTACACAAAATGCACTCTTTGAAGTTTCCTCGAGCGAATTATCAGAAAACAGATCAAACGTGCAGAGTACCGATGCTTGTTTCTGCTCCGCTGCGTTCAGACTGCTGCGTTTTATTCAGACTGATTTATCCCGTGATAGCGATGCTCAGAGCTGGCTACAGAAAACAAATGTGCTGAACAAAAACCAGATTTTGGCTTCGGACTGTGACGCTTGGAGCGGATGCAAAACTGATCTTATGTTCAGCTTAAATGTGTTTTTCAGCCCTGGGAATAAGACGTGGAAATCTCCCGTACTTATGAAGAGTGGAGGTGTGTGTGCAGCCAGGGGCTGAGAGTTTGACTCAGGCCACTGTTATTGCAGTCAAAACAAAACTTAATTTTTGCATATTCATAAGTTTAATACCGGTGGTTATATTCACCCCCAGTGCACACCTGTTTAACCACTATGAGCTCATCTTTCTAGCAGTTTTTAGGAGATGGCAGAAATTAAAAAGTTACTCTTTGGTCCTCTTTCTTTTAGGATTCTCCATCTTTGCTCCAGGTTTCCTTTTTTTTTTTTTTTGCTTTACACTGAAAAACTATAAAAGTCGGACAGCAGGTAGGGGGTTGCTGCAGAGCCGTGACCCGACCCGACCCACTTGTGAGTCGTCCACATGTTAGTGTGAAATCAGTGTGTAATCAGCTCAGGTCAGCTGCAGGTCTCACATCTACAGTCTGATTTCTACGGAGGCCTGTTTCTGCCACTGAAAAAGCATTTTTAGCCGACCGTGAGTCAAAGTTTGGGGTTATTATTGTAAAGAAATTTGACTTAAAAACTTGCAAATTTGAAAGTTATCTTCTCAGAAGTTTGAGTTAGTAAGCTTACTCAAACCTCTGAGAAAATAACTTGAAATTTTGATTTATGGACGGCTAAATTTTGTATTTCAGTGGCTTCCAGAGGTTGTTCCTAACTTTTACCACAGCAGGGAGGATTTTTTCCCCACTTCACACGTATATGATCAGAATCAGCAGTGTGAAAAAACCAGCTGAATGATTTTCCTTTTTTTTTTTCAGTCAGTCTGTTGGCAGCTCGAAGTCATCCAGAGCCAGAGCTGACTTGACCCTCTCTGTCCTCGAAGCTTTTCCGCTGATCCCGGCGTTTTATTATCGGGAGCTGTCGATAGCCTGGTATAGAGTGTTGCACAGGGGTTTCCAACAGCGAGTCAATACTGAAACATTAGCTGTTGAGACTTTACACAGGCCTGCAGGCTGAGTCAACGTGTAACAGCGACACACACACCGTCACAAAGCACGCGCGGGCCGGGTGGTCTCCAATAATGTCCGCCAATCCTGCTTAGAGACGGGAATCTGACAGGGAGGAAATACGTCGACCTGAGTGCTGAAGAAGGCTATCGGGCTCGCGCAGATCTGTCCACCATGGTGAAAGCTAATACAGGAGTCAGAGTGTCCCAGCAGCACATTGGTGACTGGGAATCTGTGAATTCTGAGTTTCTGTAACTGAACGCAGATTTAATGTTTTTATTTCTGAAAAATACTTACTGCTGTGATCTTAGCTCCTCAGTCCCCGCTTTCAAGCTCTTCTCACAGGCATTTAGGACAAATATTAAAAAGTGCACAAAAGCAAATACACACAATACTTTAACACAGACACCACAATAATTACACCTCTGCCCTGTGACGGGGCACACACGTCAGGCGCACACACGGATGAGCAAATTCACTATGAGCCCATTAAACAGTGTGCCACTCTTGCAGCTCAAGACACACTTTCTTGCATTTGGCTGTAATGCCTTCCATTTGCCACAGGGGGTGCTGCAGCACCCCCACTTCCCTCGGCCCTGCACAAAAGAGCCAGTTTTACATTTAAGAGTCGGTTAACTCATCACGAGGAAAACTATTCATCTGTTTATTCTCAGGAAACTGTAAGATGTGGCTGGAAAAGGAAGTATGTTACCTGACATGCACTGAAATGTCAGTCAGAGCGGCCACATTTCTTATTCTGCACAACTTTAAGCTCTTATTCAGTTTATTTGGGCTATTTATATATAAATTCACTCCTACAAATGTGTCATTAGTTTGTATAGAGACCTGATTCTTGTATCAGGCTGTAATGATGTTTATGTCTGCTGTAAAGTTCAACATTTTAACATGGGGGTCTATGGGGACTGCTGCTGGAGCCTCAAGTGGACATTAGAGGAACTGCAGATTTTGGCCCTAAAATATTGAACTAATTTTCAGCCCCAGAGGTTGCTGCTTGGTGTATAAAGTATATGTATAAATAATATTAGCTGATATATTGATATCAGAAAATTGGGTTTGGCATCTGCGCTGAAAATCCAGCATCAGTCGGGCTCTGTGAAATGCTAAATGCTGAAAAAGCACCTGGAGGTGTTTCACTGTATACTTTAAAATAAACATGCATCTCTCTTATTTCTAACTTAATTTTTTGAAAAATATTCTGGCCAAATTAAACGCAGAGATCTCTGCCACATTCATAAATTTGCCTTTTCATTGTTGACCGAAGCAAATGATGAACGCCGTCTCCTCTTTACCCCAGATAATTACAAAGTGACGTTCAGGGAAACTTCCACCCTGCGAGCTGTTCATCAGCATGATGGACTGAGTTAGTAATAATGGCCTTCTGAAAACAGTGGGTGTCTTTGGCTTGTGAAAGGTCAGACAAACCTGCTGCGCAACAGACGGCGGTAAATTGTGGACAGCGTGAAATTGCTCCTGTAAAGAGTCCACTTCATGATTGTTTTAACTTGTTTACCGAGCGATCGGTTTAATTCATGTTGACCTCTAACACTCAACCCATCTGGATAAGCTGATTACATTTTCCAGACATTTCCTTCCTTGTTGGGAAAACTGCTGGTGCCTGCTGGTGCGTCAGGTCACTTCCTATCGATCATAAGGCTGCCAGGACTTCATTACCTGCTCCGGGGTCTTATACCCCAGAGGAGCTACCGCTTTCCTTGACTAAGCAGACATTCAATGATAAGCTACCCGCCGTCCCCTCCTCGGCTCCCCTTCAAACACACAGGCACGCACACACACTCCCCACTGGACTCTCTCCACCAGTCAGCTGAGTTTGGGGCTTCATTAATCTGTGTGCAAAAGTGCTACGTACAGCGGAATTCCCCCTCCCTGTTTTTAACTCAGAGGAAGTTTGGAGTTTGTCCTTCTGGTTGGAGGTTGCAGGGAGGCTATTTTGGGACTGGATTTCACTGATTAAAGGCAAACTTGTGTTTTGGAAGACAGAGTCTGCAGACTAAAGACGCTGAAAGGCAGAACAGATGCAGCCTGGTTGCAGTTTTGCACTGCGGCAGCACAGTGCAGCGCATGCTGTTTGATTTAACTTGCATTCTTTGGTCTAAAAATAAACAGTGCAAGATACTGCCTGATATCGCTAAACCGAGAATGAACTAACATGTTTACTGTCCTGCAGATGAAACCAGTCCATCCAATGTGTGGGACTGTAAGAACAGAGGGGTGAATGGCACCCAGAAGGGTCAGATAGTGTGGAGGCTGGAGCCGGGGCCCTACTTTATGGAGCGTAAGTTGGTTATTAAAAACTATTTCTGCACTTTATCACTGAATTCTTTGAACTATGTGAGGTCTACGTCATCACCGGTGGTGAATCTCGAGGTGTATCTGAGCTTTAAGGATCTTTGCATGTGACATATTTAAAGGACTGTAAGTCACAGTACAACAGTAACTCTTCTAATTCCTCTACAGCTGAGACAAAGATCTGTTTCAAGTACTACCATGGAGTGAGCGGAGCCCTGAGAGCCACAACCCCGTGCATCACTGTGAAGAACCCAGCAGTCCTGGTGTGTGAGGGAGCGAGTTCACTGTTCAGTCACTCTGAGATTTGTAGTCTTGAGCATGATGGGTAAAATTAGGCAGAGATAACTGGTTATGATTGTTGCTATAATGACTCCAGCCATAAAAAATCAAAAACCATACCAGATTTAAATATCAGCGATTTCCCCTTTAAGGTCGTCTCCTTGGACACGTCTGAACTGCATCCGGCTGGTTCTGCTATTTCTGAACATTTTCCTGGAATTCCCGTTTATACGTGTTGTGCGTGTGCTGAATCTCTTCCTCTGTGTTAAACTTTAACTCAACTTGAATTTGGGGTAAGGGTAGAAAGTTGCTGGTGAGCAGGAAAGGTGGTGAGTGAAGGTCCTTTTGCCAAAAAGCTCCCCAGTAGGACTCCACATTAACAGGCTTAGCCTCTGGGATGAATTCACAGGTAACAGCTCTCTGAGTCTCCGAGTTGGAGATGTGAAAGTTGGGTCAGTAGGACACGAGTCACGGTCTGTGGTGAAATGGCACATGTACCACTCACAGTCCACTGAAATTCCGTTTAATTCAATGTTATTTATATAGCACCAAATCACACAACAGTCGCCTCAAGGTGCTTTATATTGTAGGTAAAGACCCTACAATAAAGGCCCAACAGTCAAAACAACCTCCTATGAGCAAGCACTTGGTGACAGTGGGAAGGAAAAACTCCCTTTTAACAGGAAGAAACCTCCAGCAGAACCAGGCTCAGGGAGGGGCAGCCATCTGCTGCAACCGGTTGGGGCTGAGGGGAGAGAGACAGGACAAAAGACATGCAGCAACAGTAACGACAGAAACCTATGGAAGGTTGTTTCCGCCAATAAAGTAAAAAAATAGCCATCCGTAACTCAAACTTTTGAGTTATTAACTCAAGGAAATGAGTTACCTTTGAAAAAAAGAAAATGAGTTATTGAGTTAATAATTCAAAATTTTGAGTTCTGTATCTCAAATTTTTTGAGTTAATAACTCAAAATTTTGAATTAGCACTGTCAATCAGGAAGCTCTGAGAAAGAGGTCATTTCCTTGTTACCCGGAAGCAGATGACACCAACGCATGCGCGCTCAAAATGGGATAGCGACAGCATCAGTGAGCTAGCGAACGTGAACAAATAGTCAAAATCCTTTTGACCGTCAACGGTCAAAATGTCTTCTAGCAAAAAACAGCTGCGTAAAAGGTGAGGAATCAACGTTTTCATGTCGATGTGTTGGACAGCTGATACCTTCAGCTTCCTGCTTCCGGTTAACAAGGAAATGATGTACCGTCACGGAGCTTCCTGATTGGCAGCGCTAAGTTGAAATTTCAAGTTATTAATGTGAAAATTAGAGATACGCAACTCGAAATTTCAACTCATTAACTTGAAATTTCGAGTTGTTTTCTCGAAATTTCGAGTTTCGGATGAAAATTTTTTTTTTTTTTTTTTTTTTTAGTGGCGGAAACAAACTTCCATAGAAACCCACCCTTCCTGCCAGACATGGTTTCTTGTGGCTTCTTCTTCTTTTGAAAATGAACTCCGAGTTAAAGAGTCGTAGTTTTGACACACTAGTCGAGAATCCCCGATGCTCAGGTGGAAGCGGTCAGAACAGACTTCTGGGAAATTATCTAGACGTAACTTAAAGTCTGGAAGTGGGCCAGAGATACACAAGGAGGCACCTTTGAAGGGTGAATTTGAGTCAGGTGCTATTTATTTTATTTTTGATGGTTTGAGTCGTGGAACTTCTCCAGTTGCAGGACTCCAGGACTGATTTTGAAGCCATTTAGCTCAAGTTTCTGCTAGTTGAGCTGTCAAACATTAGGCTGCAATCCTGCTGTTCATCAGTCTCAACAATGGAGCCTTGTGGTGGTTTGCATGCCACGTTTCATGCTTTTCAGTTGATTGACGACCAAATATTGGTCGTATACGGCCATAATCAATCCCACATAAACGTTGAGCTTTGGCTCCTCGCTGATGCACCGCTCTCTACTTTCCGTTATAATTTATTCCCCTCAACCTTCAAAGTTGTCTCCTCTTTTAAAATTTACATTTATGTGAATACAGTTGGACAAACATGTGTGTTCTATAAATTTTCCCTGTGCTTTATTCTGCCTGTAGCATCTAGAGTGTGATGTTGTCTCTTGTCTCCCAGGTGGAAGGGCTGGCCGAGCAGGTGGGAGTTGAGCATCCTCGAAAACTGATCAGCTTCACTTTGACGGGTGAGTTTAGCTAAATGCCTGTTTTCAGATCTTTTGCAAATCTGGAAGAGCCGCTCCATAAATCCCAGAGCAGACGTTTGGATTTTAACTGAGTGATCCAGCTTATCTTCATCTGTGTCTTATGGTCCCTTTGGGAAAGACGAGCGTAAACTCGAGTAAACACAGAGGCCTCGGTATTCAGAGGGTTTTTGTTCCCCACCAGAGAGAGTCTGAAGATTTGATCAGTTTCCCACTGATGATATTGGGTTTAGTTTAATGAGTTTACAAGAATGGGATGTCCACCTCACTCACCCAGACCACTCGCCTCTGTTAGCCATGATGCATTTGCAGGTCAGGCTGTGCACCGGTAATTAAATTAGAAGCAGAGGAGAGAGAACACACATATTCAGCTCTCTGCTCATAGCAGCTGTTTTGTTGCAGATCTGCGCGCCACTGGCTTGAAGAAGGGCATGTTTTTTAATCCTGACCCGTACCTGAAGATGTCCATCCACCCGGGGAAGAGGAGCGTTTTCCCCGTCTTCAGCCATCACGGGCAGGAACGCCGATCAGCCATCATCGCTAACACCACCAACCCCGTGTGGCATGGAGAGGTGATGTCATTTCCCCGTTTTCATGCATTTTATTTATATGTTGCTCTAGACTACAGTGGAGTAAAGAGATGCAGAAGCATTTACACTCAGAAGTGTTTTTGAAATACTTCTGCCATCAAACTCATGCTGCGCTTCCCTCTTTCTTTGTATGCGTGCGGATGCTTTTGCCTCTCTGCAGAAATACACATTCGTGGCCCTGATGACGGACATCCTCTACATCGAGGTGAAGGACAAGTTTGCCAAAAGCCGACCGATCATCAAACGCTTCCTTGGTCAGCTTACGATCCCTGTGCAGCGGCTCATTGAAAAAATCCCCGGGTAGGTGGAAAAGCTGCAGACGCAGGCAGGCAGGAGCTCACTCACAGAACTCCATGTACGCTGTAGCTGTGTGTGCAGTGTTGTTTCTTTGTTTGACTGTGCAGAGTCCAGCCTGTCAGTTTCTCCCTGTGTCGACGCTTGCCCACTGAACATGTTAGCGGACAGCTGCAGTTCAAAGTTGAGCTCACCTCGACGGGGCCGGATGGTAAATCTGCCTCTCAGCTGTGTTTAAATATTCATGACTTCACATTTTCTTGGAATTTGTTTTCTCAAACATGTTCTGCTGGCTGTAGGTGCCTCTCCTGACTCCATCATCGGTGTTTCATCCTTGAATGGAGCTCCAGGGACTCCTTCTGATGATGAGGACCTGCCCCATCACCTGCCAGGCATGGTCTCAGCAGGCCCCTCCCCTACAGGCTCCCAGGGCTCCCAGGGCATGGGGGAAGGTGGCGCCACAGCCTGTCCGGAAAAGGAGCTTCCTCTCATTGGAGCAGAGGGCAGATTTGTGGAACCCGAAAGTGTTTCAGGTCATGAAATGCTCCAGGGGTCATTCAGTGAGGGTCTGGATGCTATTGAGGCCCCTAAAAAACCCGGTGAAAGACCCCTGGGTGCCGCCTCACCTAAACTGCGCTCTAGTTTCCCCACACACACAAGGTTGAGCGCCATGCTGCACATCGATTCAGACGAGGACGAGGAACGATCAGGAGCCAATGACATCACTCCGGTACCGCTGTCGCCTCTGCTAATGAACGGAGAGCCTCCGGATGCTCGCGGTCCCAGTGAGGACGACCCATTTCCCGAGGTGCAGCAGGAGCCCGAGCAGTTGGGGGTGTCAGTGTTAGAGGCGGGGCCAATAGGTGCAGGTGCTAAGGCAGAGGACACGCCTCCTGAAGGCGAGGCGGCCCCAGAGGCCGCTGCTGGCCTGGACTTAGAGGATATTTTGGAACAGGACGTTTTCCTTGAAGTGGACGAGGTTCCATTCACAGAGGCTGCGTCCCATGATGCTTTGCTGGAAAGTGGAGACATTTCTGAGCAAGGAAGGGTGGCTGGCGAGGAGCCCGTATCAGAGATTGATACCTGCTCAATGGCAACAGCCCCCCAGACGGTCTTCTCATCTTCAGAGAGCTGTCCAATCACACTGACCACCGCTGTGGTGAGTTCACGGGAAGAAAACAGTATACTCATACATTTGGAGGACTAATGATTATTGCACTTTGTGGCTTATAATTGTGTATCATTAAGTTTATCATTAACTACTGCTCGAATTTACTTACTAAAAGCACAATCTTCTTGGACGCACTTTGAGCACAATTAAATGCACAGCAAGCCGTATTATTTGTCAGATAATTGCATTAAAAGGGGTCCAAAGGGCCATTTTAGTGCATTTAATTGTTTCTGCTGTAAAGTTGGACATTTTAACACACGGGTCTGTGGGGACTGACTCACTTTTGGAGCCAGCCTCAAGTGGCCATTAAAGGAACTGCAGTTTTTAACCCTTCCATACGTTTAGAATAGACAACTAGTAAGTGTGCAAAATATTTTTAATCGTTTAGTCTGACTAAAGTTCATTGTCTGTATATAAACAGTAAAAGTGCCTTCTGGGTCTGAAAAATTAAGCAAGTGAAGAACCTCCATTCTTTGCGATGTCCACCAGGGGGCGACTCCTCCGGTTTCAAAAAAGAAGTCAGTTTGTATGGAAGTGTATGGGAAGATGACCCTTTGGCTGCCTCGAACTGTAACCAAGCACACATTAATGAGTTTATGGTCTCAGTCTCTAGGTTAAAGTTGTATTGAATACAGCAGGGTGTTCATTTTGTAAATTATGGTCCCGTTTAGCATCAAATAAGAGGATTAAGCAGGGTACGCTTTTCCATGCGGTTCATCAGTCACAGTGTTCTCAGAGAACACTCATGTTCAGGCTTCACAAAAGCACTTCAGACTATGAATATATGGACGATATGAATATATCACAATGTGGTTATTTGCTCTGTAGAACAGTTTCTCCATGAGACTGTGCGTGCACACAGAGTCATAGTTGGAGATGACTCTGCTTTCTGTCTGGCTTGTTCTGTTCCTGCAGTGATGTCCTGAGAACAGAGCGTGAGTGGGAACCGGGGATCTGTTTCCATTTTCCACTGAATTTTTATCACAAGTCTTACATGATTGTTTCTTTTGAGATGTGACGCCCACGCACCGACACACATTTGCATGAAGTCAAACTTGTGTTGCCCTGGTGATGGAGCCAGCTCTGCCTCATGCCGTGAGCTGACAGTGGATTCCTTTCATATCTGTTTATGCTTGACTGAGTAATTTTGTAATTATTTTGCCATCTTTTTAAATTCTTATATTTTGTAGGAAGCGGAGGAGGGAGCAGAGACCGCCATAGATCCAGGGGGAGACATAGACATCAGCGCCCCGCCGATCAGTCAAGCTGTAGACGACGAAGGGGGCGGGCAAACTGCCGCCACTGAAGCAGAAGCACCGCCGCCCAGAGAGCGAGAGGTGGAGGTGGAGGAGATCGGCGTGAGGAGGCTGAGCCTGCAGGCTGCAGGGGGCGTGGCCGAACAAGAGGAGGGAGAGACCAAGCCGCGTGAGGAGGCGGTGTCTGCGGATTCAGAACAAGTTACCACAGAAACGGAAGGAGAGGAAGGTAGTCCTGTTTACGCTAATCTCAAGTCGGTCAGCACGTTGGACGTTACGGCCCATAACATTTTCATCCTGAGTTAAAACAAACTTCCTTCTGTCTGTCGTGTGCTTCCTGCGCTCAGGTGCCCACGTTAATGGACATCCTGTGCGTTCACTTCCTTCTGTGCGTCACGACATCCACCGATACCAACGTGTGGACGAGCCTCTGCCTCCCAGTGAGTGTGTGTGTCTGCATGCCCTGCACTGTACTGTGTGTGGCAGCGTGTCTTTGTGTTCATATGACTGTTGTATGTCCACATCTGTTGTTCATACGTGGTGCACTGAGGCAGCCTGGCAACCACAGAATGACACCACGGAGGCAGAGATTCCTGTAACAAGCACCTGCTTTTATTCACTTTCTGATTTCACCTTAAAAATGAAAGTGTGTTACTTTACAGGCCGTTACTTTCAGCAGTTACGGGTCTTCGAGCCATTAAACACCAGCTTTATCTCCACTTTTAACTGCCCCTCAGACTGGGAGGCTCGGATCGACAGCCACGGGAGGATTTTCTTTGTGGACCACGTCAACAGGACCACCACGTGGCAGCGGCCCACCGGACCTCCTGCCCCGCAGGGCCTGACTCGCTCCAACTCCATTCAACAGATGGAGCAGCTGAACCGCAGGTGGGCTTTCAAAGGAGAGTCGGCACTGCTGTGTGTATGTACTGTATAGGCTACTGAGACCATGTTTGGATGACCAGGATCTAGATTACATTTCTAAAGAAATTCCTGCTCAGGGGCAGGACTTCCTGAAAGTTCAAGAACTTTGGAGTAGGGACTTGTAGTGGTTATGATTGGTTCTGGCAGCACCGATCGAGTGACCGAGCTTCGAGCTGGCCGCCCTTTATTTGCAAGAGGTCGAGGTCTAAAGCGGCCGACACAGGAAGCCAATGACATACAGCCATTCTGTGCAGTGATGGGCAAAATAAGATGGCAATGCAAAGTGGGCGGGTCCTGAGTTAACCTTTTCTTAACTTTGAGGTGAGTGATAGAAGCAACTACCAATGAGAGCGAAGGATGCCATTGATTGACGTGTGATAGGGTGGTAAACCAATTAGAGGGTTACCTGCTCCACCGGGGCCTGGACACTCATTGGAGCAACTTTATGCAAGTCATGGGTGCCCGAGCAGATAAAATAAGAAAGATCCAGATGTTTTACATAATGAAAGAAAAGGTTTCCAGACAACCACCGTTTTAGTCTGTTTAGCTTCGAGGTAGCAGGCGACCCACCGGAAACAGTCATCCACCTACTGTAGGTGCAGCTGGATGTTTGCACAGTTGTAGGCGGCTGTAGGAGAGTGAGCACACCTGTCAGTCATTTATTGTGGGGATCCCATCAAGGCACGCCCATCAAGTGTCCAGTGGTGGGAAGTGATGCAACACATTGGATCCAAAAAATCCTCGTGGATACCAACCAAAAGTATTCTGGTGGTTATTCCCTGTAAAAAAGCTATTCCTGTGCTCTCATCTAGAGCTGGTGGTGAGATGGTGAGAGAGTTTGTTGTATGATCACATGCCAACGTAACGCGCTCTCTTCAGCAGACTGATTTACGAGATCTTCAGCCCCGGTTTAAAAAAAGACAATCGTTGGTCTGCAGGAAGATTTTAGTACCTTGAAAAAAGTTCTTGGAACTAAAACTTTCAGGTACTTCGGGCGGAAAGTGGCTTTTATTCCACAGGTCATTAAACCAGAAGTTCCTATCATCAATAATGGCTTTGAACAGACAGCGGGGGTCAAAAAAAGCAGTGTTCTCAGAGGCCTGCCTGTGTATGTGTATGTATCCCCGGTAATGAGACATCACCTGCAGATATCGCTTTGTTTTTATGCTTTTTATTTTCATCTGTCTGATTTAACGTACCTCTAAATAAAACAGGGTCCTTTCAGAAGAAGACAGCTTGTGTTTGTTTCAGTTTCTCCGAGTCCTTTAGAAAGTCGTTGTATTCTTTTGGAGCCGCTGAAGCACTAAAGACGCTGTTTGATGACAGATATCAGAGCATCAGGAGGACCATCACCAACAGCGATCGGTCAGAGGAAAGCTCCGTCGACCTGCTTCCTGAACCGGACAGCGATCTGATGCCGCACTCCATTTCTGGTAAGTTCCTCTCGCAGACAAATACAGTACTTAAAGGTTTCATTCACCAGAGCTCAGGGCTCGTTTTGAGACGGGACATTTATCCAATTAAATGAGTCACCTCTCAAAGATGAGTCATCCTTAGAAGTACTACTGTAAGCCATGATACTGTTATTTTATCTGCAGAGATGTGAGAATAGCAGCGTTCGTTTTTTATATGCGGAATTGTAGATATGTGATTTTTTTTTTAACTGTCTGTAAACGCAGCACGTGTGGTTGGGTTCAGGCTCTGACTGCGTGCTGTTTCTGTTGCAGAATACCGACGAGAAAGCGCCGTCTCTCACTCCAGCGGCCGCTCGCGTCTCTCCCTGCTGCTCCAGTCCCCCAGCGCCAAGTTCCTGTGCAGCCCCGACTTCTTCACCGTCCTGCATTCAAACCCTGTCAGTTCAACGTGCCTGTAGAAAAGCTCTGGTTTAACATCCCCGCAGAACTCTTAGGGTTAGACTGTGCTTTAGCCACATGCTTAGCTAGCCTAGCTTCAGAAACTAGTAAATCTTACCTTATAATCATTTCATCTTAATTACAAAAGAACACATTCTCCACAAAAACATCTCCACAATGCTGCTAGAGCTTCTGGAGTTGGAGAACGCCACACTGCTAACATCTGTTATTTTAAAGCGTGCTGTACCGATCCTGAACTAATCACATGTCTCAGATAAAGGAAAAAAGTAACACCACGTCACTGAAATAACCCCAGTGCTGTCTCTTTCTGATGACCTCGCCTCAGAGTGCCTACCGCATGTTTACGAGCAACACCTGTCTGAAGCACATGATCAGCAAGGTGCGTCGAGACGCTCATTACTTCGAGCGCTACCAGCACAACCGCGACCTCGTCAGCTTCCTGAACATGTTCTCCAATAAGCAGCTGGAGCTTCCCCGGGGCTGGGAGATGAAGCACGACCACACTGGGAAGGTTTGTCGCGCTTTGAGGCCCTTTTTCACTCTCACTGCTCTGCGTGTGAAGCTTTCTGATGACTTCGTGTGCGTCTCAATCCTCAGCCCTTCTTCGTGGATCACAACTGTCGCTCCACGACCTTCATCGACCCCCGGCTGCCCCTCCAGAGTTCTCGCTCCACCGGGCTGCTGGCCCACCGCCAGCATCTGAGCCGCCAGCGCAGCCACAGCGCCGGGGAGGTGAGAGTCTCGCCATCACTGCAGAGCGCTCATCACCTGGAGTCACTTTAGGGTTTGCATGTTTAGAGAGCCCAGTTTGAAGGAGAAAAGTGATCAGTGAGTTTCTGGATGGATGGCACCACCTGCGTGGGAGCCGTGAAAGATGAGAGCTGCTCAGATGCATTCGCGCTGCTTTAATGTAGCTATAGAACAGACAGCAGTCATCTCAAGGTGCTTTATATGGTAATGCACACTATTAGAGAGAGAGCCTCAGTGATCACATGATCCCCTTTCAGAACTGAGACAGATGTGTCCAGCTGTGTGAGATTCTTTAGCTGGGGTGTCAAACATAAGGCTCTAGGGCCTCAAATCTGACCCACAGGACGGCTTGGAAAATGTAAAAGGAGAAAGAGGCAACATTTTTGGACTTTTCATTTGAACCAGGAAGAACTGTGTTGAAAGTAGTTGTGCAAAGTGAGCCGGAGGTCAGTTTGAGAGCCGGAGGTCAGTTTGAGAGCCGTCATAGTGACAGAGATGTGATCTGTTGCTTGCAGTAATTCATCAAAGTAAGGTAATCAAAGGAGAGCCTGCCAGTGAGTTTCTTTATAATGACATCAGACTAACTGACTCGCTGAGCCGAAGACAATATTAAATAGAGAGACGTGATGACTTCCTGGGTTTGATTAAAAAAAGATACGATTTTAGGGAGCGAATTCATGTTTGCAGTTTTTGTCTTTTGTCTTCAAACAGTATTGAGACACTCAAAGCTCTCCAGCATCAATGCTCCAGGTCTAGATTATATCTGTGCACTTTGTTTTTTGTGCCCCTGAAGATATTTTGTGTTGGGTGTAAATATCACCTCATGGTATCCTTTAGAAAATGGTGAAAAATGGTGAGCGCATGCATGAAGGGCGCAGAGGCCACCCAGAGTCCAGAGGCTGAGCTGGACCAACAGGTGGGTCGGTGCCAGAACTAGGATGCGACCTGAACTGTAGTGCTTCCTGTTGTCACAGGTGGTGGATGACTCTCGCCAAACCAACCCACCTGTCCTGCCCCGCCCCTCCAGCACCTTCAGCGGCTCCAGTCGGAGTCAGTACCATGACGTGGTGCCTGTGGGTGAGTTGGGCAGACTCACACTTTCACGTGTGGATAAAGTGAAAAGTGAAACACACACACACACTTATTCTCTCCGTTTCTTCTTCCAGCTTACAATGACAAGATAGTGGCGTTTCTACGGCAACCCAATATACTTGAGATACTGCAGGAAAGGCAGCCTGAGCTCGCCAGGAACCACTCGCTCAAGTATGCCTCTCTCTCCCTCTCTGTCCGGCCTCCAGCGCCTCCGTTATCACCATCAGTCAAACTGAACACGTTCAACCTTTAATCCTGATGGACTGTGTCTGTTTAGCCCCCTGATGTGTGTGTGTGTGTGTGTGTGTGTGTTTGCAGGGAGAAGGTGCAGTTTATTCGCAGCGAGGGAGTCACCGGGTTGGCTCGCCTCTCCAGTGACGCTGACCTCGTCATGCTGCTGAGGTGAGTCCTGCAGGTGTGTGTGGGGACACAGACTGCCGGTCAAAATGATCACCAGTTAGGAAACATCACAAATTGGTACCTTATGTCACCTTTTGAATCATTGCCATCTGCCATCACACATGGTAATATGACCTATGAGCAGCATTTACAGTAATGATTACCTGCTGACTCATGTTAAGTCACTGGCTTTTCAGCCAGCCTTATTTTGTGTTTATATAAGCATCCAATATTGCAGTCACGCTCACCCGTGTGTGTGTGTGTGTGTGTGTGTGTGTGTGTGTGTGTGTGTGTGTGTGTGTGTGTGTGTGTGTGAGGTCTAAGGTCTGCTGTGTCTGACAGTGCTCTCTCTCTGTGCTTGTGTCCCCCTCTCTCTCTCATCTTCAGCTTATTTGAGGAGGAGGTGATGTCATATGTGCCACCATTACTCCACCCAGGTTACTGCATTTCCTCTCCACAGAGCTCCCCCGGTAAGTCTCTGTCTCATTCTCTGTCTGCGTCGAACATTTATTAAATTTCCCCTTTTTTACTGTAAAAACTGTCAAATTAAAAGTTTTGGGTATAAGCGGGTATCATATACCTGTGTCGTATGGATAATTTTGGTGTAACTACAGTATAATTGTGGCGTATTTACTGTGTCATCACAGTGAAACTAAGGTGTAACGTTGGGGTGGTTATGCTGTAACTCCTGTGCTACTACAGTACTTGCAGTAGAATGATGGTGTAGCTGTGGAATAATTACCTGTAACTATGGTGTACCTATATCTGTAACTGTAGGTATTGTTATTTATGGTGTAACTGTGGTGTTGCTACAGTGTAACTACAGAGCAATTACTGTGAAATTAAATGGTAAATGGTAAATGGACTAGTTCTTATATAGCGCTTTTCTACTCAGTCCTGAGCACTCAAAGCGCTTATAC
>JAVDPK010002906.1:807921-831984 GCA_034780415.1 Cichlasoma orientale | reverse complement strand
TTCATCTAGTGCTTCATTCCAGGCGAAAGAGAGAGAGTTTATGATATAGAATATTTTGTTAAAATTGTGAGCTATCCAGTCTTAAGTTTCACTGATATAATCACTTTTCATCTTAAATTATTTATTTTTTGTGCTTTTTTTAGAGCTTTGACATAAAAGCAAAAATTGCCACAAAACTGAAGCAATAGATAAAACAGACCTAAAGTTAAAATTAAATTAAAATGGCATGAACAAAAAGCCCCAAACACACACAGAATGTTAGCACAGACAAAGAAAATGATCATGTCTGGATTCAAACCCCTGAGGAACTAAGACTATGATTGAGTTCATTTGGACAAGGCCCAGATACGCATTTTATATTTCATGATTGGCATTTTCCATCTCAAAGCAAACATAATAAAAACTAGCTATTTAATTAAAGTCACCATTATTAGATAATATGTCAAAGTAGTGTCAAACTAAATCAAAGTGCTATTAAAGTAATTGTAAAACTGAAACATCAAACTGGACTAAAGTTCTCATATTTATAATAAAAACAAACATCAAATTTGTTATTTCACAAACATTCTTAAGTATTTTGACTCTCATACTTAGGACTTAGACAGTCCAACGTTTTATTATTGTGATTATTTATTTATTTTTATTTATATATTATGTCCTTTCTGAACATTAATGGCATAAATAGGCCGCCATAGCTCTGCTGCGTCCACAATTCAAACTTTCAACGAAACAGTGCGCATGCGCCGCCGACTGACGCGTCGACAGTGTCAAACAGAGGGATGTGAAAATGATCGCAAACTGTGCGGATAAAGTCAGTGAGCGGACGAACAGCCGGCCGCAGCGGCAGTTCGGACACTTTTTGTGTTAACATCCAGCGAGTGCGGACTTTATAGCCTCCATCGTCTCTTTTCTCGGGCTGAGGAAAATCGGTTTAAGTCACTTTTTAAGTGCCGTCGAGCTAAGTTAGCGATAGTTGAGCTAACCGGAGCTGAGCGGCGGCGCGGTGACCCAGAGCTAGCAGTAACACTAACATGTAAGTTCGGCGGAGCGAGCACCGTAACGTTAGTTTGGGCCACTTTCACAGTCCGCCTCTGAGCTGTTCAGCGTTTGGCAGCATTTTCAGCCGGGAAGCAGGGCCGAGGAGGAGAGGAAGATGTCTCGGAGGCGGCTGGACAGTCGCAGCGGACTCTCCGCCGGGCTGCTCGGCGAGATTCAGACCCCGATCAGCACTGAGCCGCTGGAGAGTGTGTACGAGATCACCGGGGAGCTGGGCAGGTGAGTCCGCAACTCTACACCTGGGAGTTTTACCTGACACTGCTCAGCCAGAAGCTCAGTTTCTGTAGCAGAGATGACATTGTCACCACTTACTTAGACAGGGTTACCACATATATATCTGTAGTACTGTATTTGTTGGGCACAGGTACAGAAAAGTGCTGTCAGTGGCGCAGGCGGTGTCAGGTGTCCTGTACACGCGTGAATACCGAGTGCTCATAGAATATATGGGAAAGTGAAATATCTCACAATCAGCAAAGCAAATGTCAGGTGACATTAAAGTGACTGAGTCCATGAGAGGACAGATGTTTCTCTGATGGACAGATGTGTCGGACTGTAGGAGCCATGAAGGATTTCCTGTATCTAATATCTGACAGCAGAGCTGAATCCGCGTGTTGGTGTTTATTTAGGGACAGTGCATATTTAATAACAGCTGTAGCTTTTATTAGTGTTTCTCCCATTTGTATAAGAAAAATAAAAACTGTCAATCAAGTGTAAAAACATGGCGCGTACTTGAATTTCCAGTTAGGTGCACGTCAATGTTTTTCTAAGCATTTATTTGCTTGTCACTGAAGATAAAGCAGAGCAAGAAGGCACACGCAGGTAGATGCATGCAGGCGTATGCATGCAGGTATATGCATGCAGCTTAGCTCCCTGCTGTCCTGCTTGCTTCTTTCATGAGTGAGCTGGACGCGGTTTGGCTTCCAGAAAGCAGAAGTTAAGTAAAGACCTGACATTTTTAGAGTCCTTCCTGGCAATTACATTTAATTTAAGTGTCAGGAATATTAGTGCTGAAGCAATGCAGCCGAGATGGAGCAGTGTATTGCCGGTTTATATTAATATTTAGAATGTGTGTTTACAGTTTGGGATTGAACTAAAGAGCATGTTTGTAACCACTGTTCCTCGGGTAAATCATCTTTCAGTCGGCCCTCTGTGCATGCAGTATATTATGAGATGACTCTTGGTTATTTAATGGGGACACCTGCCCTTTTAGAATGCAAGAGTTTCAAAGTGAGGTTTTAGATAGGTCTTAGATTGGGAGGGACGTTTCAAACTAGTAGACTGTCTGGCTAATAGGAAACTTTGCATTTGGAAATTAGCCACATTAGCTATATCCTGACTTAAATCCCGGGTCCGCTCTACCTGGTTGAGAGTGAGCGTGACCAAAAACTGGAATAATTGTGCAGTCTCACCTAAATACACATGAGCATGGTGCCGGGTCATTTCAGTCTTTCAGGTCTCTCGAGGTTCACATCAGGTTACAGTGTGGGCTTTCAAATGGGTTTGTGGCTATGATGTACCTGTGGCATAGATTTAACGCAGATAATAAATCCCACTTTAAGCCAAAAAACAAATGTTGTCGATTGATATTTAACAGAAGTGTTTTCTCTAGTGGAAGATTGTGTAAACGTGAAGTGGCTGCATGTGGTGGTGGAGCTGGATTGTGGTTGGAATTATACAGTAAACAAACATTGTTCATAAGTATTACATGTTCACATATCAAAAGATTATATTTTTTTTACCTAAATTTACCAAGCTGGCTGTCAACAGATGCACCTAAATATGAAAAATATAAAGAGCTGTGCATCCTGTGCACTTTTACAACAGTTTCAGGATAATAATTACTTCCTCTAATACCACAGTTTCCTTAATATAATAAATGTTGGTGCCAAAGAGACTAAAATAACACACTCATAAACATCTGTTAGCTAAGGTAACACACGTGTGTAGTCATCCTCCAAAGCCCTGCTCTGAGCAGGAAAAGCCTGGAGCTGGGTTATAGTGAGTAAAACATGAGTAGCTAAAACAAAAATACCAAACTCATTTTAGAGCGTGGGCCCAAACAGCCCGCACTGCTCTCTAAAAAAAAAAAAAACCCAACAAATGTTTCCCTTTCTTTAACTGTAATGAAATACAGTCTAAAATCATTCAGCTGGACCAGGGCGAAGGTTTCAGACGCCATAAAGACAACCTTTGCCCCGTGCCAGACAACAGGAAGTATAATTTAATTTAGAAAACAGCCTGAGAGATCTTCACATAGATCTTACTGTTCTACATTCACTGACTCGACTGTTATTAGATGGATGTTTAAAATTTCCAGACCACAGTAGAATGAGTGAAAAGCTTCACACTTCGAGTTTTTTCTAAATCATTTCCAAACATTTGTACCCCCGTGTAGTACAGCTGTGATCTCCACAGAAGGAACAGAGGTGCAAAATTTAAGCTTGTACCATCAAAGGGGCGAGCAGGCTGGTTCTGACTGATCTGTGCAACAGCTAAAATGAAACTGAGCTGGTCGCACCAAGAATTTCCAGGACTTTCACAGCATCGGGTATTTCCCAGCTTTGTTTGTAATAAATCATATCTTATTAAAATTCTTTGGATTTGAGGCCTGAGTTCATATTCACAAGTAGCTGGATTTTACAGAAAGGTGTAGTAGCTTTAATCTGCCATAAACTGGCAGGTGGAGATTTTCAGAAAGTTGTGCAAAGGAGCTCTTACATCATGTGTGCCGTTTCCTTCTGATATTTCTGTTGTGTCAGTGACAGTGTGGTGTAGCTGAAGCATTAAATACTGACAGCTGGAGATGGTTTAATGTCAGTTCCTCATCCCACTTATTGAGAATAATTTCTCACACTTTCAAAAGTCAGTCTGTCTCAAAGATGAGGTGTGACTCAAAAAGAGTTAATCTGTGGATGCATTCCTACTGAAACCACACCTAAAGTAACAGTTACCAGTTTTAACCTTTACCGCAACACGAAAAGGAATTGCACGAGTGCACGGAGAGAAATAAGAATCAAGACCATAGAAACATAATTAGCTATCCTTACTTTGTTGTTACCCTAGATAAAGAAATTCCAAGGAAGATGTAGGATGAGGGTTAAATTATTGGGTGGAGACAAAATGCCAAACACGGCAGGAAAAAGACACCGAAAAAGGACCAAACTTGAGCCAAGAGAACATCCGTGATGATTCATCCAAACACGGGGTTAGTAATTAATATGTCGCTGCGTGGTTTGGATCCCTCGCTGTGAAACAGTTCTGATCCTAATCTTAATGTCCACACTGAGCGATTCTTTTGTCCAGGACACTTCTAATGTTCACTGTGACTTTTTAAACACTTAGACGTGCTACACGTGAGTATTAGTGCTAATACAAAACAGTCTCAAAAAAAGAAAAGACCCAAATCAGTTCAGCACGTTCAAAAGACACTTGAAATAGAGTCGATGCGTCATCACTTAATAAGCAGGTAGAGGGTTCAATTCTAAAGGCTGAGGTTATACAGCATGAAAACTGAGGAAAAAATATGAATAAATGATCTGTGTTTATTACTTTTTCTGCGTCTACTCCACAGACAGTTTTTTTTTTTTTAGCATTAAGTGTTAATAAACAGGAAGAGCTGAGCCAATGTGCTACCTTGTCACATGAAGGATGATGCCTTGCATCATATTTAAGATAAAGTAACACATCCCAAAATTTGGGAAATTCCTGCGCTACAGACGAAACATTAAACACAACCTCTAACAAAGTGGCTTAAATGAAGTAGAAATGCTCAGTAAAATAAACCAAATCGCTCAATAAGGTGAAAAATCCACAGAAGAAGGAGCTGAATCAACACACATTTGAAGGAGAGATAATGTTATCTGTGTTCGTACTGATACACTGACTCTTTGCTGGCTGAATAGCTCAGATCAAGTCATGCAGTGTAATGCACTTATGTTAATGGTATTTGGACTCTGGCCTGTAAGTCTGACCGGGAGATGTGACTTTACTGTACAACAATGGGAAAATTTGAAGCCTCGATATAAAAAGGAGACCTTTGTTATATGTTTGCGTGCGACCATGGCAACCACGGACAGCTGATGATCACATCCCGACGAGCCCGAGGTGTGTTCGAAGTCACGATGTGTCACACAGAGCGTTAGCGTAGCTGAGGTTAGTCTGCAGGAGGAAGGAAACGAGCACATGTGGAAAGCAGAACCGGCGCAGGCTACTTCTGCTCGCCACTTTGTTTATGATTTTCAAAACAGGAAGTTCTGATGTGAAATGTGTTAAAACCCACTGACTAGAACATAGCTGGCACATGGCTGTTAACCTTAAACTTAAACAGTGTGAGAGCGTTTCCAGCTATGACTAAATGACTTTACTCTGATCATTTATTTATGTGTCAGAGTGGAACTGTCAGTTAAATATTTTGTGTTGGTTGTTATGGAATTAAAGACACAATCACCATTTTTCCATGTGCATTATCAACTGAAATGACTGTCACACTGTTTAAAAAGGAGGAAAAAAACACCTAACTTTTTGGCAAGTCTCTTTATAGGGGGCTTCTTCTGTCATATATTTTCTTCCATTGGTGGGTGCTCAATTAAACATGGCCAAAGTTTCAAATAATAATGCCAGCAGTCCTGTGATGGCTCCAAACTCTGTTTCAGACCGGTTTTTCTGCTCCTGGCTCCATATGATGTCATAGAGCGGGGATCTCCCTAACATGATGATTTCAGGTTCAACCCTGTTGTTTATGACGAGCAGCCAATCAGAAGAAAGATGTCCTAAAATGAGCGTGGAGCTGCACCAAGGCCCAGCATGAAATAAATAAGGGTTATTTTGAACAGTGAGTCACGCAGAGCTACTCAAAGATTCAAAGAATGAAAATATAGAAGTGAGCACAACAGGTTCCTTTTATTTTACTCTACATCTGTTATCAGTTTGCTTTCATGTTAGTTACTTTAAATCTTGCAGGCAGCTGCTTGTTACCTGCTGAGCACCAAACATCAGAATCAGATGGTTTCGGTGTGGGGACGTTTCCTGGCTCAGAGTCGGCTTTCAGCAGTAGATTTGCCAGAAAATGGTTTTCCTAGAGAGGAGGTGTGGGGCTGGTTATCCGAACAGCTGTTAACGAGATGAGCTTTAACCAAAGACTTAAATGTGTATTAAATCTCACAACGGGCACTAAATATGTCTATAACGAAACTTAGTGACCTAAATAAGGCAAACAGTTACCATAGTCACAAGACACAGCAACAGGCTGTTGGAAATGTACTGGCATTAGATAACACAAACACACACACCCGCACACACACACACACGCGCAGCCTTTTATCTAATGCACTTCTGTATTTGTACAACACCTTTATCACAAATAGATACTGCGTCACAAAGACTGGACAGCACATTAATCAGCGTTTTCAACATAAATGCAGCATATCATTAGCTTTGTTTGAGTTGTGTTGGGCAAAGTTAATAATAAATCATGTTGGAGGCATTTAGCAGTCTAATTTATCATTACACTGGATAATAACTCCAACCACAGAGGCTATCGGGGCTTTTCCTAGAAACTTTCTGGTTACGTCAAAGGAAAATCACCCGGACTGTGATAGAAATTATCCACAAATAGCTTAAATACAGTTTCTGTTTAATAAAAGGGACAAAAATAAAAGGAAAGAAATATAAAAATCTGTTTACTTGCCACCAAAGACCCATTTTGAGCCTGAAAAAAGGCTGTGTGTATATACAATGTTGTATATGTATGTATAAGAATATAGAGACCATTTTTTTTAATGTATCAGGCTGTAAACAGGCTGTAAAGTTTAACATGGGGGTCTCATGTGGACATTAGAGGAACTGCATTCTTTGGCACTTTGGTGTTAGTGGAGGTTTCCACTTACAATCTGCTGTAGTTTCACCCGAGCATTTCTTCTTTAATCATATCACTGTAAAATAAATAAATCAAACTTCAGTTTGTGCATTTTTGTCCTGTTTGTTTTTGTTCAGGGGGAAGTTTGCTGTGGTGAAGCGATGTGTGGAGAAAGCCACGGGGAAAGTGTTTGCTGCCAAGTTCCTAAGAAAGAGGAGGAGAGGTCGCGACTGCCGAGCAGAGGTCATCCACGAGATGGCCGTCCTGGAGATGGCACGCAACAACCCCCGAGTGGTCAACCTGCACGCCGCTTACGAGACGGATCACGACGTCGTCTTAGTGCTGGAATAGTGAGTTTTAATTTCATATCTGATGCATCTTATTTAATTCATCTTTTCACCTTTAGCGCTTCTGTTTTCCACCAACACGCCAAATCAGCAGTGAGATCCTGTAAACACCTGTATGAGGGCAGAGTCCTGTTTGTCCGGTCTCGAGGAGCAGACACATTAACACACAGCTCATCCTTCATAACAGGTTCATCAGGAATTGTTTGAAGCCTAAAGGAACACGCTGGAAGCTTGAGCTAAAGGCGACCTGGGCTAGCATCCTCTTACTCCTGACCTCTTAACCTTTCCTGTTTCAAGACCTTTTCAAAGGAACCTCGCGTCCTTTGTCTGCGCCATCATTTGTCTTGTCTTTTTGTACAATCAAAACAGAAACTGCAAGATTAGAAATAAGAATACATGTGGGCTTGTTGAGGTGAACTGTGCTACTTTTTCTAACCACACCTGTAATAGTCACTGGAGACACTTTAATCCCTCCTGAAGGGCAAAGACAGGGTAAACAGCTCTGTTGATCTAAGACCGCTCCAACCAACTCCGCATCCAACGTTAAACTCTGAAAGTGGAAAATCATGAGTTGGTTCAGCCTGAGTTAAGATCGGGCTTTCATAATGAGATAAATCCATCATCAGTGCATCACCAATACCAGGATTCACCATGGCAACGGGTAAATAAAGAGCAGAGCCTCCATTTTAATGCAGTGATGATAAAAGTATGGATGAGTGTCGAACCGAGGCGTTTCCGTCTTAGGCATCAGTCACTCAGTTGGGGAAAATGTGTATTTCCTCAGCTGCGTGGGGAGCAGTTTGCAGGGAGCAGTTTGCAGGGAGCAGGTGAAATCAGTGCTGCACCTGAAACCTCCCTCGAGTTGCTTCAGTCGCTAGTGGGTTGCTGTGGTTGGCGTAGAAAGCCGCTCGCTGAGCCGTAGTAAAACTGGGAAAAGTGTGACGCTGACCCAAAATAAGGACCCTCTCCTTTCAAAGTAAAAGCTGTTTCTGTGATATAGTGAAGATCAAGTTTCAAAGACTATTGATCAAATTCTTCCATTGATCCAGGAGAAGTTTGGTGACGGTCTCTCATTTTCAGATTGATGGCGCTCCATGTTACAATGCCAGAGTGATAACTAAGGGCCTCAGAGATCAGCAAATCATTTTGGAGAGATGAGGATTGTTTTTACAGCACTCTGTTTTTTCATGCAGGATTTGCATGCAATCTATTCTGAAATGGCCACAAATAACAAGGAAATGCATAGGTTTGTTACATAACACAGCACAGAGTCGTTGTGGGTTGATTGTGTCACAGCTGTCTGCAGAGGTAGAAAGATGCAGATTTTAGATTTTATTGTGTTTTTCATAAATGCACGATGTCTGGTGATCGTTGTTTCTGGCTGTGCTTTAAAGACGGGCTCTTTTATAAAAGTGTGCATGTTAAATATGATGGATGAACTAACAGTTTGCTCTAATATGAGCTTTAACATCGACTCTATGAATGAGGAAACGAAGCCGAGCATCATTCAGCTGCTTCGGGTGAAGCAGGAGGAAGGAGAGGGGAAACCTGCAGTAAGCAGGAGAACTAGAACAGCACCCAGATCATGATCCAGCACCTAGATCCTTTCTATGCAGTCTATCAGTGCCTCCATCTGTTCAGAAATGCCTTTACCTGCATCCAGTCCAGTTTCTGCTTTCAGTTTCTCCGTCTCTGGTTCTCTTGTTATGTTTTGGATTCCTATTTAAATTCCTTAATCTCCAGCATGCTGGAGTTTTTCATTTCTCCGTCCTCGGGTATTCTTAGCGCTTTATCTCTCATCTCTTTGCTTTCCATCAAAATTCTTCATGCTTGATCTGGATCGCAGGTGCATTCCCCACCTGAGTGATCTCACTCAGTTTTCCACCCTGTCTTGATTCATATCGTTCATTGTTTATCATTTTGTAATTATTGTAATTCCGACCGCAGCATGAGGACGATGCTGTAGTCAGCCGGCTGTCATTACACACACAATGTTCACTAAGCCGGGCACTAAAACTAGGTGCAACAACTAGAAATTAGAAATTGGGGTTTTGGAGTTTTTACATGCTTACAAAACTAAGCAAAAGTATATGTCATTATTTTTTTGTTTTAAATATAATCAAATTTGTCAGCAAAGTGAGCTCGTTTTATTGAGACTGGGATCCAACATCCATCGAGGACGGGTCCAGTAGGTCCAGTAGGTTAGAGTTTTAAAGCTGGTGGTCTTCATTCATTTATATAATGCTGGGTAGCTTCATCTATAATAATATACCATTTATTTTTATATTAATAGTTTTAATCAGCAGCCTCATCGTAGGAAGTACTGCAGGTCTGCCACCACACTTCATTTACAGTAAATAAATGTAAAAAAAATAATTTTGTATATATTTATAAAGAGACTGAACTAAAAACAGCTGAGATTTAAAGACTGCATTTTATTTGCATTTTGTTTTAACTAAAGAACTAAAGAGCGGCGTTATGTCTGTCAGATGCCAGAAATAACGCTGCTAATGGAAACTTCAGAAGATAAAATGAACCAATAAAAACACAAAGTCCTTGATTACATCATTAAAGGTTTGGGTGGGAAGAAGAAGTCCAGATTGGGAAAGGGGCTGTCTGAATTTGGGGAATATCTGGCCTAAATCTACAAAATAATTAGCCGCTTAAGCTTGAAAGTGAGTGTAGTGGAGGACCCCCCCAGACCCCACCTTAGGGCTCACCCCTGCATGCTGCAGGTAGCTCTGCTAGAGAGGGTGGCTGCTGTGAGCCTGCAGCAGAGTTCAGGCCCGTCAGCTTTATCTCCATGTAAAACAGGAGTTATTACAGCTTTGTATTTTTCCTTCACCTTTGAACTTGTTCTTAACTCTTGCTGGCTATTTAGCCGTGAAAGTTTGGTTGCAATTACAGTAACAAACAATTACAATTTAAATTCAGAGAGCAGATTAGAAGCCCTGCTTATCAGAGGTGTAGTCAAACTTTGTACTCTGCGCACATTTTCAGGCCTCAGTCTTTGTATCTGCAGTGTTTTTACAGTGACTAAGCAGGAAGGAGCTTCTTGTCTTGCTCAATTAAACCAGGCCAGAACATGCAGGATCAAACCTGTGTCCCTCTGGCTGTGGGCTGGCCACTGAAACCACCGCGCCACCCTGCAATCCATAAATGCATTTCTGTTTTCTTCTGTGGAAAATCTAACACACACACACACACACACACACACACACACGGTCTGCATCAAACAGCCCCGTGTTTCATGTTTCACTAGACATTTCTTCTGGTTTCCTCTTCATGCAGCGCGGCCGGTGGAGAGATATTTGACCACTGCGTTTCTGAGGAGCTCCTGCCTGAGGCCCAGATCATCCGCCTGATCAGGCAGACACTGGAGGGAGTCCACTACCTCCACCAGAGCAACCTGGTCCACTTAGACCTCAAGGTATTCACACACATACCTCCAACCAAAGTGAATCTATTTTTAAACGTTTGCTCACCTCACCACAGACTTAACCTTAAGTCCTCGGGTGTTTCCTTTTTTTAAGCACTCAAAATCCCAAATTCCTATTTTGATGCCTCAGTTAAGCCCAGAATCAGGATTACAGGTGCGGCAGCAGGGTGTGGAGGGGTTTGTTGCTGTGACATGCGGGTCAGATCTGTGAGTGTGCCCCCACCTGACCCCCCAAAGAATCAGCTGATATGTTCTGCACAGCGCTGAAAAACACATTTAAACTCTTATGCAGCCAAATCAATTCAAACCCACTCCCAAGTGTCACAATCTAAAGAGAAAATCTGGGGTTGTTTCCTAAAACCCACTCTGAGCATCAGCATGATGGGCTCTGTCATGCTTTGAATAAACTGCACCAGATCTGACTGATTGTTGAGAATAGAATAGAATAGAATAGAATGACCAAATGTTAGCAGACGCCTTTGTTTTAATATATTAGTTTCTCATATGAGAGTGGGAATTTTCCATGTCATCACTGTCAGACACAGCTGGTACTTGACCAACAAAAATAAAATATTATGTTGTGCTAAAATCGGTTACGGTGGGTGTGCGGGACCAAACTGGTTAGATGTTAGGAACACAGAGGATGTGTTTGACAAAGTGAGTTTTATTTCAGTCACTGGGCCCTTTAAAAGACGCCAGCTAAACTCAGGCCCGATCATAAAGTGATAAACCACAGTGACACAGCAAGTTAGCTACTCAAACAAAGCCAAAGCGAGCAAACACAGCAGACAAAGGAGAACTTAAATACTGACTGACATCAGTGCGTTTACTTTAAGCGAGCACGTTTTCAGCTTCCATGTGTGCAGATTTGGTCTTAAATTTCCTTTAAAGTCTTATTCATACACTGATTACAGTCCCATACTAAACGTGCTCAGCCTGTTTTGTAGAGAGTGATGCCGTAACGACAGTCGTGGTTGCACAGGTGGTGTATTTAAATAAATAACAGTGTTTCCTGTGCAGAGACAGCGTTCATCATGAGTTGGGTTTTGCATTCAGAAGTGAGTTTTATCCTTCGAGCACTTCCTGCTTCACTGTCTTCCCTCTCCGCCTCTCTCAGCCGCAGAACATCCTCCTGACCGGCCTGTCGCCTCCTGGAGACATAAAGATCGTGGACTTCGGCCTGGCACGCAGGCTGGGAGCGGTCGGAGAGCTCAGAGAGATTCTTGGAACACCTGAATACGTGGGTAAGGCGTCGCTCATAAAACAAAGGCAGCGGCCGAGATCCCAGTTAACTGTAGGCTCTTTCTAACAAACACTTCACACTTCCTTATAGAAAACTGTCATTCACATGTCATTCAGTAATAACATGTAAAATGTGCACGTTGAGTAAGAAGGGATCATGCATTTGATCCCTTCTTACTCAATGTGTACATTTTCCTGTGCCAGCTCCGTGAGAGTCGATGGGTGACACATCTGAAATATATGAAAGAAAACAGGTCGTGAAATAATCCAGGAAATTACTCACAGTGTTGACTGACAGCTGACTTTTACTTTTTCTTCTTCATTTTCATGTTCAGCTCCAGAGATCCTCAACTATGAGCCAATCACAACAGCGACGGACCTTTGGTGAGTCCATCCGCTTTAACCCTTTACACCCTTAAACCGGCGGTGCCATCGTGGGCAGAGTCGCAGTTTTTAGAATTGACACATTGTTACGAGGTTGTTATTTTCAGTCCTACTGACATTTTTGGAGGGTTGGTACGAGCAGTGGCTGTAGCTGGCCCGGGTGGGGGTGGAGGGTTCTTCAGCTTGAGTAGGGTCATTGCACTGATCAGGAATAGAAAAGTAGAGCTGCAAAGGAGCAGCTATCAATACTTAATTTCTCACTTCCAGCATGATGAGGAAGTAATGTAAGCTATGCCAGCAGGAGAAAGAAGGTCAGCGTAAGATCCGTACACACTGGGAGCGATTCGCAGCAACGTGGCGACCAGAGACCACAAAAAGTGACATTCTGCGACTTCAAGCACACTGCAGCCTTTGACTGAGATCATCTTAAGAGCCTGCAGCAGCCAGAAACCCTGGTAGAAGTAAAAGCATCTGATCTTCCTGGAGTTGAGCAAACCTCGCTCTGGCCTGGTGACGGAGACAACGACATTGTTTGTCCAAGTTCTCCAAAGCATCTCAAATCCACAGAGCCAAACATTGTTCGTTTCAGCCTCGTGTTTGTGGAGAAATTGGAGATGATTCTTTTTTTTTTTTTTTTTTTGGGGGGGGGGGGGTGAAAATGTAAAATATTCATTTGTGGTGATTTGAAAGAATCAGTTATTGTGGACTTCTGAGGACACACACAGGAAAAACATCACAAACTGACAGTGAAGCTGATCTTGTGGGTATTAATTTAACACTTCCCACTCCTGAGGTGGCAGAAATGAGAACAGCATGTGTTAGTTCAGATCATTTGCCCCTGTGTTATTTACCCCCCAGACTCTCCATGTTCTGATGCACCGTGTGTGTGTGTGTTTCTCAGGAGTGTGGGCGTTATCACCTACATGCTGGTGACGGGCGAGTCTCCGTTTGCCGGGGACGACAAGCAGGAGACGTATCTGAACGTGTCCCAGGTCAATGTGGACTACAGCAGGGAGACCTTCTCCAGGGTGTCCGAGCTTGCCGTGGACTTCATCCGAAAGCTGCTGGTCAAAGCGCCCGAGTGAGTAAACGTGTGTGTGTGTGTGTGTGTGTGCGTGCGTGAGAGAGAGAGAGAGAGCACTTCCACGTAACAGAGAGATGAAAATGAAAATGTTCATCATGACAGATGCTTTCCGTCTCACGTCATGTTTTATTTTAGAGCATTTCCACTGGTGTGTGAAGGATTCACACTCATCAGGCAGCAAGCCGAGCGTACAGACCTAATAAAGACATGCATCCAAAAAAAACTGCTGATGAAAATAATGTTGGCCTATAAAGGAAGAAATGTAGAAAGATATTTTCTCTGAGCTGAGATTCAGATTGTCCGGTGAAACACTAACAGCTGCCAGCAGTTATTCCAGAGGTTTAGCTCTCTCTGCCACGCACGCGTCTAATCGTTGGACTTTCTGTGTTTGGACCGCAGGGACCGGCCCAACGCCGTCGACTGCATGAGCCACCCATGGCTGTGGCAGCAGCCGCAGATCTGCATGAGCCCGGACCCCGCCGCCGCCGCCTTCCGCACCAGGAGCTGCGGCGCCAAGTGGGCGGCCCCGCCCGAGGACCCCGAAGACAAGGAGAACTTCCTGGAGTCGCCCCACTCTCACACGAAAAGGTTTCGCTTCGAGGAGGAGACGCTCGCCGCTGTGGACGGTGACTTTTGAAGCTATAAAATAAAGAGGGAGATGAAGAGGCAGCGGCGGTCGCTTCTTCCTCTGAGCTTTTAAATTGTTTTAAGTCTCCTGGAAACCAGCAGCGTGCCGCCCACCACTCACCAGTCTGTTTATACTGATCCACTCAAACCAAAGATAACCGGCTAAACTCCGATGTGTTGCTGTTCAAACTGTACAGTCTCAGTTAACGCGGCGTGTTTAAGCTCATATTTAATTTCCTGTCACTGCTGATCTGCGTTTGAAGGGCTGCGTTAAACCCGCTCTGTGCTGATGAAGGCCACTCCCGAGGACTTCCAGGGAAATCTATGCAACACATCAGGATTCTTTGCCTTTAAATCACCCGGAGCTGCATTTAGTTGCACTTGTGCTTCAGCAGAAATTTGAGATATGGAGATTAACACCTCAGCCATGAGGAAGTGAGATCACGTCTTTATTTGCATGTTTAAAAGGGGCAGCAGGGCAGCAGCTTATTATGAGAAACCAGTTTCAGGTTTCTGTTTGTAGATAAAAACTCGCTGCCGCCCGTGTCAGGGTCATTAAAGTCAGATAGCAGCCGCATTCAGGCCTGATCTGGCCTGCTTCTGGCACTTATGGCTCAGTTATAGCAGCTGCTGTGTGGGCCAGATGTGGTACAGGGTTAGGGTGAGGGTCGTGTAAGGTTGCTTGTTGCTGAGTTGCTGCCAGATGTGGGCGACATTTGGGCCAAACATTCCTTATTACGGCTGCAGATAAATCCTTCAAAAGTGGATACAAACAATATTGGTGTGTTTGTCCCTCTGGAGCTCAATTAGCAACTTAAATTTTCATTTGTCCAGCTTAGTAATCGGATATTTTATCACAAAGGTTCAACCACTGGATTCGTTTCAGGGGTTTTACTCTGGTTTCTGTGAGGAAGTCAAATTTAACTTTAATATAAACGTTAGCACTCCTACAGAGCTTTTAAATAAATACATGAGAATTTAAATATAAAACGAGAAAATCTGCAATGAAGCATTTATCAACATCAATATTTTAGAGTCAGGCTTCTTCAGCCAAAGCTGGATTATCAGTGAGAAACACCCCCACCCCACCTTACACTCCCACAGCACTGTTAGCAAATTATTTTGAAGGAAAAAAAGTTTAGATATGGCACAAAGAAGCGTCCAAAGTTGACTTTTGCGCGGTTAAAAGTGAAAGCTTTGGTTCCAGGATATTAAAACTGGGTAGTTAACATAAATTTTCAGGTGACTGAAGGGACGGTTTGGTGCCTGTATCCACTAATGAGAGATTTCCCTGCATGTTTGCCTTTTAACTTGATGTCAGAGATTGATTTCCTTTGTGTGCTTCACATCAAGGGTTAAAAGTAGCTCAGGTTCTTAGAGAAAGCTCCTTTTTAATAACCTAACCATCCACCTTTCAGTGTTAATCTGTGTTTAGGTTATTATGAAATTTCTGGCTGCAGTAAAAGCATGAAATATAAAGGGATGAGTCAGCTGAGTCGGCCACACCCGCACTTACTCAAACGATTTCCTCCCTGAGCTGCAAGTTCCTCTTAGAGGAGAAACTTTAGCACTTAGTTTGTGAAGGGGCTTCAGCCTGCCTTCAGCTCGAGCGCCTGCAGTCCTCCGCAGGTGCCTCAAGATCTCATCTCAGGGCTCCTGCTCACTCTGTTTTCTATTCTTAATGTTATTCTCACAAGCTGATTATTATTATTATTATTATTATTGTTGTTATTTATGTGCTGGACTTCTGTTTTTATGTAAATAATGTGCTCACGTGTCTTATAAGCAGAGATTCAGGTGACGATGAAAGCGAGGATTAGTCTTCGAGGTGGTTCAGGGAAGTGAAGTAAAGTGGGGAAACAGAGGTGTCAGATGGTTTTTAGAGAGGAAGGTGGTGAGTAAACGGGAAGTGTGATTATGGGAAGAAGTATTTCCTGATGGTTACTTTAAGTTGTGATGCTGTAGAGAGGCGATGAGGAGCAAGTAGGGATGATGACTTCACTGTCGGCGAGTCGAAGTGCCACCAACAACAAATCCTGACCTCAGAAAGCGGCAGCTCTTAACCTCCAGAGAAAACATTCCTCTGGTCTTATTTTTAGGTGCCAAACCCGAACGGGACCACACTGTGTGTTTGTTGTTGCTGTCAGCACAAAGGCCTCTGTGTGTGGGAGGCTGGGCCGCGCTGTCGTCCTTTAAAACTGGAACGCCACACTGTAAAAGAGCGGACTGATGTCAGGCGACTGGAGCTGCTGTAAACTAAATAAGCTTGAACCTGATGAGTCCGTCTACCCTGAGAATAAAAGATTAGGAGGTGGATGAATCTGCGGGGCAGATGGGTTTGACGTCATTTTGGTGCAGATGCCCGATTGGACCATTGTCTCAGACTTGTGCTGTAACCGCTGTCGTTTTTGTACAGCTGCTGTTGTTCTCGTCACCCGCGGCCTCGGCGCGTGCGAGCGCCCTTTGTGTGAGCGCCGCTGATGTCACTCAGCGTTCCTCTTTGTTGTCTTGAGACTGAAGGATTACTGTATGTCAGAGTGATGCCAGCCACAAGCACAAATAAATGTCAGATCTACCTTTATTCTGCTTTTTATGATTTTTATTAATGTATGAGCGTTCTGATTGCATCTGAAATTACTAAGAAAATAATTTGTATTCTGATTAGCTTCAGGCTAATGTTAGGCATCACAAAACAAACTGGAAAAGCTCATTAAAGACTGTAGAAAATAAAGTGTCTGTGTCCTTTGTTGATCGTTTGCAGCTCCACGCTCCTGCAGAGCTGAGTTCATACAGTGTCAGTGAGCAGGCACAGGACAGAAAACACGTTAAAGGGGCCCCCGTTATGTTTTTCCTTAATTCTCCATCCATCCACTAACGCTTATCAGGGTTGCTGGAGCCTATCCCAGCTGACATAGGGCGAGAGGCAGGGTATACCTTGTACAGGTCACCAGCCTGTCGCAGGGCTAACACAGAGACACAGACAATTAACCTAACCCCAGTAAGTGAATGTTTTTGGACACAGACACGGGGAGAACATGCAAACTCCACACAGAGAGACCCAAGGTGGAATCGAACCCAGGCCTTCCAGGTGGTATTCTAACACTGAACCAGGAGTGCTAACCTCTTTAACTCTGTCAAAACTAAAATAAAACTTAAAAAAAAAAATGTAGCGAGACAAATAAAAAAATAAAAAAAAGACTAGTGGTAAGATTGCTGCCTTTCACACGGGAACTCCAGCCGTGGTCTTTAGTGTACATATACACTGGTGGCTGTAGCTCAGGAGGTAGAGCAGGTCACCTACCAATTGGAAGGTCGGAAGTTCGATTCCTGGCTGCTCCGGTATGCTAAAGTATCCTTGGGCAAGATACTGAATCCCAATGTTTATGTGAATGTTAGACAATAAAAGCACTAAGGTACATATGGAAGTGCTTGTATGAATGGGTGTGATTTACCCAATCACACGTGTAAGCGCTTTGAGTGCCCAGAGTAGAAAAGCGCTATATAAGAACTAGTCCATTTACCATATATGTTCAAGGTAGGCCAATACCAAGTCAGAGGTCACCCAGATGTGGAGAACCAGGACAATCTGATAAGTGGTGCCATCTGGAACAAGAATGAGGCCCAAGTGGACATGAGAATAGGCCCCATGAAACAACTTTTAGCTCAGTGTTCCAACATCCACAACGTGAAGTAACCACTGCAAGTGTCCCAGAAGATGTGAATGCAGCACTACGGACAACCAGCTGATCGATACCACAGTAACCCCTTGAGGTGCTTAGCTATAAGTGATAAGGAGCCACAAGAAGGAGGCTCAAGGCAGCACGAAGGGAAGTTGGCCAACTATCAGAGCTGCAGAAAGGTGCAACAAGCTGTCCATAGCTGAGGCCTTAAATTGCCAAACTAAGACTCTCAGCCTTGGCTAACCACTTAAAGAGGAAGTCAGGAGAATAAACCAGATGTTCTCCACTGTTACAGCTGGGCCTAGTGGCATGTTAATATTTAGATGCTTTATTGATACTTAAGGATTACCCTCAGGATGTCCTGTTTCTTAGAGGGGTGCTGATGAGACAGTCCAAAAAATTTGGGGTCCACTAAAGCTGTAATCAAAGATTACAAAGTTCATTCATTCATCAACATTTTGACAGCATGTGAGATAAACCAGGATTATTTACCTGTGAATCATGCAAAGCTCCACCAGCAGAGTCCAAGAACAAAACCAAACAGAACTGAGCTGAATAGATCTCCTTTATTAAAAGGTCACACTCGCTCTGCCTTTGGGCTCTCGGGCTTTTTAAACTGCACGACGTACAGCGAGTAGTAAACACAATGGAATGCATCGGAAGTTACATTCAGCAAAACGACTTGCAGCCATCAGCATAGTGCAAAGATGCTATTTAAGCTCATACAGAGATCATACAGATGGGCATACAGTACATGCTGCCAGCTACCAGCAGTCCTACAGGAACAAGCCACTTCATTAATGGACACACAACAAGCAGGGCTGTGTTTTTTCAGCTAGTGTCATGAGATACAGTCAGGTCCAAAAGTATCTGGACAGGGGCTCATGGATCGTTTTGGCAATCTTAGCTGTAAAGATGTCTGCCTTCACTTGTGATATATATATATATATGAACAAGATAGCACTCACTGTGCTAAAAGTTAAAAAATAAAGTCTGAAAAACCAACATCAACGTCTGTTTCCACAAATCACACTCACCCATTTTCTACCAGTTGTTTGGGTCCAAGTCGCAGGAGCAGAACCTCTCTCTCCGCCACCTCCTCCAGCTCTTCTGGTGAAACACTGAGGCGTTCCCAGGCCAGCTGACATAATCTCTCCTACTCACACACCCACGCCACCTCAACCAATGCCTTAAATAAGGAGTAGTAGCTGCTCTACTCTGACAGCCGGGTTCCTGAGAGGACGCTCTCGTATCATGGATCTCGGGTTGTGGCCATACCCGAACTCTTCCTCAACTTTCTGGCTGACGATCGTGGCCTCGTACTTATCCTGGCTCCTTCAACCTCAACTGCAAACCACCCCTGCATGAACTGGCGGTCATTGCTCAATGAAGCCAGATGGACATCATCAACCACGAAAAGCAAAAACGTGGTGAACCACCAAACCCCGCACCCGCCTGCCTCGATATGCTGCCCATAAAAGCTGTGAACAGAATCGGTGGCAAAGGGCAGCCCTGACGGGAGTCTGAATTGCTGATGGACGTGCGAACCGAGCTCTCACTACAGCCACACAGGGACCGAACGGCTTTTAACAGCATGCCTGAGACTCCCAGAGCACCACCCACAGGACACCCCTGTCAAACCCTCCAAACGTCCACAAAACACATGTAGCCTGGTGTGGAGAACATCCACACACCCTCAAAAACTCTGAGAGGAGCAATCACTACACACTTACTCAAAAAAATAATAATCCATAACCACATCCATAGGAACTACTTTCTTTCTACTGGATACATATTCAAACGAAGGCAGACATCTCTACAACTCACCTCAAAACAATTCAGGTGCAAATATCCGTACAAGCCAGAGGAGAGACGCCCAACCCACTTTACTAAAAACAAACTGTGCAGCTACACGTTTTTTTCCTTCATGAGAACATAAAAAGTAAAATTTTATACTTTGAAAAACTGAAATTTATCGTGAAATAAGTTGTTAAAAAGATTTTGGTAGTCGTTATAATAATACCGAGTTTAAAGGTTGATTTTCAAACATGATGACAGAAGTCTGCGCTGATGAAGATCATGTGACGTGATCGGAGGCTACGTGAGGCTTTACAGCGATTTAAACACAGACACTGCAGGCGAACACGGGGAAGAGTATCACTGGGAAACTTTAATAAGGCTGCGCTGAAGACCATTCCAGAGTTATGAAGCTTTGGTATTAATTATATTACTATAATCAAATATTGGAGAATTTGCTCGATGATGATGGTTCATGTCTGATTCTGGCTGCACTTACACGAGAGAGAGAGAGAGCGAGAGAGACATCCAAAGATTTCTCCCCAGATGGTTTTTCTGATAAACTGTCTCCAAAGGGATGAGGCTAAAATCACATGACAAAGTCAACAATAAAGTGAAGTGAAGCACGATGACGACGACCGCTGCGAGTGAGAGGAAGGTCATAGAGTAACTGGAAAACCTTCCCAACAAGCAATACAGGCCTGAAAAAAAAACATTCTACTCATCTGGAGGTTTATAAATCAGGTTCTCTATGAAAATAATAAATTAATTTTAAAAATGCATTTCACTGCGGCCTGGTGACGTGACAGGAGAACGAAGACGTATCGATCAGCTGATGAAGACAGCTGAGAACGAGAACGTGTTTCTGTGCGTTCTTTGGGGCATAAATAAACAAATCTGCTGTAGGGGGCGTGAACAGGCTCTAAATTTAGAAACAAAAGTAGCAACAGTGCAGTGAACTGAAGTGTGACGAAAATAAACAGAAAAGAAAAGAAATAATATCCAAGTACAGCCTGAGAAACTCCCCCTGCTGGCTGCTTAAGTGTTATAAGTTTTCTAAACTTGTATGTTTAAATATGCAAATGAGAGATTATCTCATTAAAATATGCACTGATTTGTATGAACATTAGAAAAAGGCTTGTTAAATATGTAACCGGGGACTGATGGGAAGAAAATGTGCAAAAGTTCTGGAAGGTCTTCAAAATGTGCAGTAAAAAAATAACAGGTGATATCACAGTGGCTACATCCATCTTTTATCTACAGGCTGTGATTCACACAACTTAACTCGTTGCAAGAGAATTTATCCTGATTAAGATAAAAAAATAAAAAATAAGTCAGCTTGTGGGACTTCAGCGGTTTCACAGAAACAGGTTCTGGAAGCAAAACAGTTCGAACTGTGTTCGCCTGCAGCGTCTCCCCTTAAAAAAAATACAACTTTAAACTGTTTCCCTTTTTGTGACTCATCATTGGTGGATCTCCACCATCAGGATCAAACTAAAGGAATGAACTCAAACCCTTTTTAAATGCCTGCTTATTAATTCATTACAGTTAAAACACAATCGGCAGATATTCCCGCTGACAAGGCCCGGACCCGGAGGCGAGTTCCGGTGCTCAGACATTCACATGTCTAAAAGTAGCTCAACACTAGTGCAGGTATAAAGAATGTAAGAAGCTTTTCTGCTGCAGCTGAACACGCAAACAAGTCCAGTTAGAGAAATTAACCAAATATTAAATCAGTCTGAGCAAATGGAAAAGCTTTCGTTCAGCCTAGAGGACTTTCAAAGGAAGACGGTGGAGATGAGGGGAGCAGAGGACAGATCGTCCTACCTCAGGGTAAGTGCATTTAACAAACCAGCATCTGACTCGTCTGAGCCCTTAAATCTGAAGGTTTGAGGTAAGACCAGCGATAAGACACACAATCTGTAATCTAACAGGTCACGTAAAGCGCTCAAAACTCCAGGATGACCCTGAAGTGGTTCTCGATGGAGGGCGGCTCGTCCTTGAAGTGCAGCTTCTTGCTTGGACACGCCCCGAACTCCTCCAGAGTCTTGATGAAGTGTCTGTACTCGCGGCCCACCCAGGCCCGCATCGGGTCGCACACCTCGTAAGGGGTCACGTGGGCGTGGATCGACACGCCGCTGGCAGCCAGCTCCTTCAGGACCTGCTTGTCTGTCACCCAGGTCTCGCTGCCCCCCGGGTGGCCCCCGTCCAGCCAGAACATATCGGAGATGCGCTTAATGAAAGGCGACATCAGCGGGTCGGCGCGGGCCCCGGGCAGCTCGTACACCATTTGGTTCAGGACCACACAGCCTTTACTGAAGCCCACCAGGGTCAGGGAGAAGCCCGAGGGGATGCTGTCAGGTTGGAGGGGGTCTGGCAGGCTGGCTCGCTCCATGCCGTGGCTCAGCAGGGCCCTGCGGTCAGAAACGCCACTCAGACTCAGAGGAAACATAAAACATCATCTGAAGGCTTACAGCATCATTTTCCTTTGTCCTTTGGAATTCTCCTTCACATCTTTCTTTGACCCCGTGATGAAATTAGGAAGAGACACTGTGGATGGTCTAAAGGCAGATGGATTTTGGCTTTTGCTCACAATTCAATCAAATCTAGCAAATCTTCAAAGGTTCATACCTGAAGACATGCAAACATGCATTTCAAGCCCTGACTGTACAGAAGTTCTCAGCCTCCACCTGAGCTTCTGGCCTGATAAACAGACCAGATTAAAATTTGAACTAAGTAATTGGGTTAAATAATATTCCAGCAAATTCACCACTGAGATAAAATGAGCTCCAAACCTGAGGTGGTGAAACGCTCCGTAGTCGACCGAGTACGGCGAGTGCTCCGGCGCCCCGAACATGTTGCTCTCCACGAAGTTTTGGTAGCAGCTGAACTTGTGCAGGTACATGCGCGAGGCTCTCACCACCCACACGTGTCTGTCGGGGAAATGGCGGCCCAGGATGAGGGCGACCTGCTCCAGGCTCCAGGAGAGCCACTGGGCCCCTTCAGGCTGCAGGGCCATCTCCTCCTGGAAGTTCTGCACAGAGGGAAACGAGGAGGTTTACAGCTGCTTTTTACAGCATAAAGGTCTCTCATAACTGTGGTTACATTTAAATCCAGCAAAGTTGGCATTTTAAACGTATGTGAAAACAGATTTTATCACACGATTTCAGCAGAGGAGCGGCTCGAGTGAAAGTCAATATTTCATAATTGTTTTGTTGTCTGACAGCATGATTAAAAAAATCCATACATGAGAACAGATCTGTTGAGAATTCAGCTGTTTTAAAATACAAGAGAGCGGGAAGGAAACAAATGACTTACAGAAAGCTAACTGCATCTAACTTCACTGAAGCACTTAAAGCGATCGGTGACGTGTTAAAAGCAAACAAAAAAGGCAAAGATGTAGTACTGTGCAAAAGTCTCCAATGACTCAACATTTCTTTATATTTTGCTTGTAATTTTTAATGAGGTCTTGAGCAACAGTTCTCCAGGTCTTCTCAAGGTTTTCCAGTTTTTCTTTAGACAGAGGGGGGGTGTCAAGAAGCCATTCTTAAGGAAGGGAAACAGAGAAAAGGCTGAGGTATGCCACATTACAGAAGAACTGGACTGAAAATCAGTGGCAACAGGTCTGATGGAGCGATGAATCCAAATCAGTTTGTTTCGAGGTCAGGAGAGAGGCACAGCAGCGAGTGTCTGCAGCCATCTGTAAAACACGGTGGAGGCTGTGTCATGGTTTGGGCTGCATTTCAGACAGTGGTGCTGGAGATCTTGTCAAAACTGAACGGTCGGATTTTGATCCACCGTGCAATACATCTGGAAAGCATCTGATTATCAACACCTTCATTATTCAGCATGACAATGATCCCAAACACACTGCCAATGCAGTAAAAGAAGACCTGGATAGAAAAACACACAGTGGAACACCATCAGTCATTGAAGCAGTGTGGAATCATCCTGACAGAGAACAAAACAAAAGACATAAATCCAAAGAAGAGCTTTGAATGTTCTTCAAGAAGCCTGGAGAACTTTTCCTGAAGGCTGCTTAAAGCAATGACAGAAAGCTGCCTCAGAGAGTTTTTGGTGGTGAAAGATAAAGGTGGTCATACCAAATATTATAACTGTTTTTTGCCAGATAAACTGGTTTTTTTTAATAAATCCAAAATCTGTTAAATAAACATGTTAAATAGTCTCATGGGAACAGGCGTAGGCTGCTGTTTAGAACTTACAGTCAGCACAGTAAAGATAATGGCAGTTAGCTCGCAGCATGAAGCACCGCGATGAAACGACAGTGATGATGTGTGGCTGTCAATCATTGGTTGGCTCCCTGCACTGGCACTCAGTCATAAAAATGTTGACAACTACTGATCTCACTGTACAATAATACAAACATAAATGGACTAGTAATTACACTACGCTGCCAAAAGTTACGGTGTGGGGGTGTTTTTCAGGAGAGGGTTTGGCCCCTTAGTTTCAGTGAAAGGAACTCTTAATGCTTCAGCATACCAAGACATTTGGGACAATCTGATGCTCCCAACTTTGTGGGAACAGTTTGGGGA
>JAVDPK010002906.1:793242-803422 GCA_034780415.1 Cichlasoma orientale | reverse complement strand
TCTGTCTCTCTGTGTTAGCCCTGCGACAGACTGGCGGCCTGTCCAGGGTGTACCCTGCCTTCGCCCTATGTCAGCTGAGATAGGCTCCAGCCCCCCCGCGACCCTGAAAAGGATAAGCGGAAGCGAATGGATGGATGGATGGACTTTTAGCATATATTTTTTAACTGCTAGCCACATTTTTAGCTAATCATTTCAACCTTTTAACAAACATATTAATAAACTAGCAGTTTTAAATATTTGTCTGTTTAGCTAACAGTAATAGCTAGCTAATAATTTCAGCTGCTAGCTGGGTATACTTTAAGCTAATTATTTAAAACTTTGTATTCATAATTTTTAGCAATTTGAATCATTTATCCGTCATGTTTAGCTAACGGTTTCATTTGTCCATACACATTTTAAAGTGTTCAGCTGCTAACCCCGTAACCACACTGTTATTATTTCAGCGGTTAAACAGTGCTACAATCTTAACAAACTGGTAGCCATATTTACTATTACTAATATTTCAGACTTTTTATAAATTTAATAAGCAGTTCCAACTATATACAGCACACCGTTAGCTGAAAACTGCTAGCTGTGCCTGTGATTAATAGATTTTAACATTTTTTTTACTTTTAGCTAGCTTTTTGGCTAACAAAATCATTTGAGTGTTTGTATTTTTAGCTAAATTTCCATGCTGTTTCCTTTCAGCAGTTATCGTAGTCTCTTTGTCTAAAATTTTATTTGTTTTTTGTATGGAAACTTTATCATTTTTGTCCCCATCATGAACTGTTCACATTATAGAGATAAAATTGTTTTATTATTATAATTATTAAAAGGCTATTTCAAAATTTTCCTCACCTTTATAATCATCATTTATGAATTAAAATCATTTATGCATTTATTTGCATCTGTTACTACTTCTAACTCATTTCTTTAAATAAACTGTGATATCTGTTTTTTTCAGATTAGCTGAACTAATCTTCCCAGCTGCTGTGTAACCCCCTGGTTGGGAATCATATTTTAGATCCTCACTGGCTGTCAGTGTTCCTGATTTATTTTTAGTTCCTTTCCTGCTTTGGACAGATATCACTTCTGACTCAAAAGAAACTTCCAGTGTGTGTCCACAGAAATATTTATGTTATTCACACTTTTCCTTATATTTCCCTGAATTATTCTTCAGTATATTTTCGGTAATAAGCTCATCCACGGTGTGCCTCACCTGCTTGTAGCTGATGATGCGACGTCCTTTTTCATTTCTTGTGCTGTTGATCACTTTCACAGTTTCACGTCTGACTTGGCAGCCACGTGTCTTTCTGATAATGAGCAATAACTCGACACTTTGCCGTCATGCCTGCACTCTGCATGCTAATCTGTGTGGTGTGATTGCAAAATGGTAATTGGCAAACTCGCTAACGAGCACTGTATTCATGCATGCATGTAACAAGCGGCCCATGTGTCCATATTTTTCATCCGTCTGAATTGCATCCCCGCAGGTGTGTTTCGGTCCGTCACGCGCTTTTTGCCCTCGTGTTTCTGAATTTGTGTACATGTGACGACATGTGCTCCATTTGCCGGTCAGCTGTAATGTGTCTGTGCTCTCGCTCGGGCTCAGCTGTGGCTCGGGGACTTACAGAGAGGGTCCGGGGCACCAGCGCCTTCCTGTTCGGCTGGGCGGACTCCCCCTTACAGCGAGGTCTGGCGCACAGGAGGAAGGAGATGGGCTGGTTCAGAAAGACGCCGGACCTGCAGGCGATCAGGGCCGACGTGGGGCCGCAGCCGCAGACACGATTCGGCCTCACAGGTGAGCCAGAGGTAGCAGATAGCGAAGGTTAGAGTGTCTCTTTGGTGCGATTATACAACGCAGGTGACTTTGTGTGTGTGTTTGTTTGTTGGTCTGACCGCAGGCTGTGTCCCTCCTCTATTCTGACCTTTGAAAGGAAAAAGCTGAACAGTTCAGGCAGCTAAAAAAACGTGGACGTGTTCTCACATTAAAAGAGTCAGACCGGTGGGCCTATTAGCACATTCTGAGTCAAACTAAAAGGTGTTGAGCATCCTGTTGTTGCCTTTAAAGTTGTGATCCAATAGTGCAACATTTACTCTCTATAATAAGCACTGTGGTATGTTTGAAGAACAAAAGTAATTTGATAGAAAAACTACAGGAACTGTGAATAGTCAGGTTAAGCTGAAGCTAACAGGAGGGGTGATCCAGATCTCACAGTGCTCTGGAGAACATCCTGTGAGGTTCCTGCACCAAAGAAGTCGTCACTATCTGATCAAAATGACTACCAACCAGTTGACCTCACACCACATGTGATGAAGGTACTGGAGAAACTAGTCACAGCCCACCTGAGACCACAGGTGACCAAATCTGAGAGTGAATAATGCAGTGACATGTCTAAATGCTGCAGAGCTTACAGTACTTAGATCAAGGTAGTAACAGCTGCACGGTGAAGATTGCCTTTTTTGCCTGCTGCATACAAGCAGGAAAAGGTGGTTGAGATCCTTGAGTGTGCGCAGTAAAATGTTCATTTAGTTCTGATTCATCTGATTTCTGGCAGGTGTCGGGGCCGGTCCCTACGTCATGAACTGCAACGTCACCATTGACACTCAGGACATCTCTTTGGGTCGCAGCATCGCCAAATCCATCAGGGAGTCAACCCCAGGAGGGCTGCCTGGAGTGCAGGTGCTGGCCCTACCACACGAGGGCGCTGTGGAAATCGCTTGTAATGTGGAAAGCGTGAAGGGAAACCCACCGGATCACCTGATTGCAGGTGAACCCTGGCCGTCTTTCAGCATCAGCGGCGAGCCGTACTGTCACGCGCCGGCTTCCCTCATCACGGCAAAGGTTGCCGAGCTGGCAGGAAGACACGGGGTCAGCACGAAGGGCACCGCCCTGGTGGGGTTCACCCCCCGTGAGTGCAGGGGCCTGGGAGAGTTTGCTCTGTCTCAGGGGATTGCCGAGTTCTGGAAAGAGCAGCGCAGGATCCGCATGTGAAAACAAAACTAAAGGAGGTTTCACCTCCGTTACCATGAGAACTGACTGTTATTGAGCCTTCAGGTACTTTATGATCGACTGCTACACAAATACAGCTTACAGCAGTGTTTACAGCATCAGTAGTTTTAATGTTTGAAGTGATGTTTGAGTCTTCAGTTTCACATATGAAAACAAAACTGGAGTAACCTCTCTGTTCCTCTTCTTCCTGTGACACACGATCAATACACTGAAACATATTATCAAATGTGCTGTGCTAAAATGCTGTGAATGGATCATAATGCCAGCTTTTTTTAATCACTTCCTCATTAAAGTAGTGAATAACGCAGGAAGTTGGTCAGAAATCTAAATATTCAAAATAGTCAATTTAAAAAACAAAAAAATACGTTTCCTTTGGCTATTTCTTCTCTTAAAATGTTTATTTTTAATCACTTTTACTGATGCTTATTAGTATGTAGCACCCTACTACCATCAGTAGGCGGTAATGCACCTGGATGCTGTTTCCCAGCAACCATTAAACAACAAATACAGATATTAAACATCTGCCGGTCGACTGATAGAATGTGTCTGGCACCTGAGGCGTTGTGGAAATCTGAAATAAACTGAGGTGCACATAGCCAGGTTGTCTTTATGAGTTTTATTTTCCTTTGCAAAGGAGTCAACCTACAGTACAGACAGCATGACAACAGTCTGCATCCTTTTTGACCAACAGCCTGGAATATTTATAGAGACGAGTTCTGTGTCTGGCATGGTCAAGAATGCCATGAAGACACAGTGTGATAAAAGATAACTCGTACGTTAATATGTGGTCTATCTGACAGATTACATGGTGACAGAATAAGACGATATGGAGCCTTCCAGTCAGTGGGGTCAGTTTGACACAGAAGTAGCAGAATCTCAAAAACAGGTTGGCTGCAAAGCCAAAGATAACACATAACACAGATAGCAGGTAGCATTTAGTATCCTCACCAGTTGGGTGAGGATGACACATTAAAATGGAGTAATGATGAAAACGTGCACAAACACCTGTGCTAAAATGCTGGATTTGCCTGGAACACCTCACCTACAGGCGATTCGACCCTCTGTCAGGCCCGTGGGCCACATGTTTGACACCCCTGACACACTGTGCAGATGTGCATTAACATTTAGCCCCGCCCTTTGGCATGCCTTGAAAAACCACTGACATAGGATTTGTGTAAGGTACGCAAACAAACCCACTATTGAATCAAACTCTGCTTTATTGTTTTGTGTTTCATCATTAAAAAAGCAAACAAATAATTGCACACAAAATTAACTGATTAGCAGACCATCACTTTGTAAGATTAATGCATCTGTTTAGTGAATGGAACCATTAACCAGCATATTCAGATTCCTAATCAGTGTTGGAACATTCATTCAAATCACTTAATTCAACCAGCTTTTATTTGAATGACTGAATTATGTGTTATAACCTTTAGACTGAAAACATCACATTTAATAAATTGTTTAACAACTGATGGTTTTGTTACTTTTTCATGAGTGCACATGTGGTGAGGCGTGACTTAGAAGTGACAGGTGGGATTACACCAGGGATCGGCTCTGAGCTCCTTGTTTGCAGCGGTGATGGACAGGCTGAAAGATGAGGTCAGGCAGGAGTCTCTGTGCACTATCATGTTTGCAGACGACACTGTGATCTGTAGTGAGAGTAGAGAGCAGGCGGGGGAGAGGTGGAGGTATGCTCTGGACAGAAGAGGAATGAAAGTCAGTGGAAGCAAGACTGAATACGTGTGTGAATGAGAGGGAGACAGCTGCAAGGAGCAGAGACGGTGAAGGTGGATAAAAAGTAACAGACAGTGCCCAAGAGAGGTGATGAGGAGAGTGCAGACAAGGTGGAGCTGAAGATACTAAGATCTTAACTGGGAGTGACCAGGATGGACATCAGAGGAACCGCTCAGGTTGAGCGGTTTGGACACGCGTAGAGGGTGGATATGGTGGATATACCAGACAAAGGATGTTGAACATGGAGCTGCCAGGCAGGAGGAAAAGAGGAAGACCTCAGAGAAGGTTCATGGAGGGTTGGTGTAACAGAAGAGGATGCTGGGGACACTGTGGTGACCCCTAAAGGGAGCAGCTGAAAAAAGAGGAAGGCACGGTTACGCAAGTCCGTTTTAGTAATTTTGCCTCTGTGCGCGATCACAGTGGATTCTTAAATCAACCAATTAATATCTGATTGAAGTGCAGACTGCCAGCTTTGATGCAAGGGGTTTGAAAGAAGTACTGCATTAACCAATGAATTAAAGCCATTTTCTGAATGAATCACACACACACACACACACACACACACACAAAGCTTTGGGAGTTTTTATCGGAGTTTCTTCTGAACCCACTGAAGAGTGAAACATTTCAGCGCATCATCCTCCAGAGTGGAATCAGAGACGGCCCTCTCCATATGCATGTGTGTCATTTCCTGTTTGGAGCAAATAGGACGCTCGTGTTTACTGATGAGTCTCTGCTGATGAGTCTTTTCCCATCATTTTTTCCACCATGCGTGACTCTGTGGGAGAGTCGCCATCTGTGTGAGAAACAGCTATTTTTATCCCGGTGCCCGTTTAAAGGCTGAGTTTTTTTGTGCTTTCTTTAAATTTTTTAGAGCTCCTGCTGCACGGATTAACCCTTTAATGACAAATTTGGCCAGGGGACAGGTCAAGAATTAACTGGGGCGAGATGATCCCTCTCATTTTTACATAAGGCCACACAATGCACCGAATAGCTGCACAGTAATGGAGTAAGGGCGTATGGATTTGAGTCATTACTTTATATTAATCTGGAGCATATGAAAGTGTTTAATTTTATGCCATATGGAAGAGAAATTTAAGAGCCCGTAACAATCTAATCTACATCCATAGTGGGTGCTAAGCTGTTAAGCTTTACGCCCAAACGGCGGTGGGGTGATTCACCAAGTCTTGTAGGGAGTGCGTCTGCATTTACTATGCTTTCATTCTGTTGTGTAATTTTGCAGTTTTCCTGCATTTGACGCGATGTGAGGTTGCAGTGTGAGGCTGAAGACGTGCACTTTGTATCTGTGTGTGTTTGGATTAGTTGTCTTACTGTGTGAACACTCACCTCTTTGTATGTCATCCAGCTGAGGCTCTTAGTCACACGAGCGTCGCAGCCGTGCAGCTTCATTTCATCTCTCTCTCTCTCTCTCTCTCTCTGTCTCCTGCACATGCATTTACTCTATGGGATGCCACACGCGCACACACACACACACACTCGGATACACTCAGCCTGCCAGGCTTGGGAGCATCAAGGCCTTATCTAGGTCACAGCATAAGCCCAGAGGTATCCTGTTCTCCACACACACGCAGACGCATGAACGTACGTTTTGAAATTTGCAGTCGGAGTGACGTGTCTGGAAAATTGAATCCATTTTGACTCATTCCTCCTCAGCTAACAGGGAAAGGGTTTTTATTTGGATTTCATATTTGTGCACCCCCTCCTTCTCCCTCCCACATTAACCTCATTTGTGACTCGGTCTAACGGCTCTCATGATTGTCACAAGGCCATCATTTCCTTGATTAAGTGCTCTTCCTCTTGCAGATCACTGAATCAGAGACACTTTGCCACCGAGGCCTGAACGAAATGTGTAATCTGCTTGAAATAAAGACGCGCTTCTCTTTGCTCGCTGCTGCAGAGGCACCACAGGATGCCTTTGATTTGACTTAGCCTGACAGTGTATCATCCGAGATGCGACCGAGTGTCACAGCACAGAAATAGAGCTTATTTCTTTGCTTCAGTCTTCTATAAATATTCCAAAGCTCGCTTTCTCCTCCCCCCTCCCTCTTTCCACTGTTTGTCCTTTTTTATTCTGCCTCCCACATCTTCCCTTTCCCCTCTGCTCCTTTTCTATAACATGGAGTAATGTGGCTCTTGTCTGTCTATAGAGAGGCAGGAATAAAAACACTCTCAGGGTTCATCTTCCCACCTCTCCTCTCATTCCTGCAGAGCCATCCTTCCCTGCCCTTTAACACACAGATTTCCTTCAGCCTGATGGTTAATCTCATCTAAGCAAGTGTTTGCTTCAAAAATAGAAACATTTACAAAGAGGACAGGCTGATTTTTATCTTTAAACAGTTAGCGCAGGGTGCCATCCTGCCTAACCTATCAGTGGGAGAAGTAAGAGTGCCACCTATGAAGTCAGCAGTCCCCCAACCCCCACCCTGAACACATGTTCAACATCCTCTGGGCACAGGCTGAGCAGAGCGCTGAGACACAGCTGAGAATTAGAGAGGAAGAGCGGGAGAGAGAGGAAGACGGAGCAGTGGAGTGGAAATTTGTGCGAGCATCAGAGAAAGACAGAAATAGAGCGATAAAGCAGTGAATTAGGCAGAGGCAGGGAGAGGAGGAGGAGGAGGAAAAAGAGGAGGAGGCAGTCTTTCACTGATGCTTGGTGCAGTTATATTCTCGTATAGCAGCAGAGAGCCGTCGTCGAGCGTGGATGTGAGAACCTCATGGATTTGCTGCCGTCGGAGTCTCAGTGGAATTCATTGCACCTGAAGCAGCTGCAGACGGAGGAGGAGGAGGATGCTGCGACTGCGGCTGGATGTTAGGATACATGCGGGCCTGTGACGTCTGCGTCCTTCCTCAGGATGGCTCTGACCCAGATTGTGGAGTCGTGGCACTGCTCCTCGGGTGGTCTGCCGATGTGAGGCGGACGAGGGATGCTCTGCACCTCGGCGGACACCGCTCAGCCCGCTGCCTCTGCTGACATCCGTCTCCGTGGATACGCACAGCAACTGAAAGGGTAAGGATCCGCTGCTCTGACCTGCGCGCTCAAATGTCATGCTCACTGCTTTTCTGTGTGTGTTTTTAAATAACAGGCTTCCTGCAGATTCTTACACATTTACAAGGCTTTGAATTCATTAATCTGAAAATAAGGCCTTAATTGGTTTTAAAATGTCTCACACCAGGCTTTCAAAAGTCTTAAAAAAAATATGTTATGCTGTTTTCTGACATTGAAATTTAAAATCTACAAAAAATACAGGAGAACAAGGCAAAGGGGGCCAACAGGAGTCTCGATATGTGATCAGAAATAAATGCATTGTAGAAAATTGGAGAACATTCAGTATGATTTCCAGGCTCATGTGCATCCCTGCGTTTAAAGCTACTTATTGTAAATCCCTGCGTTTAAAAATAGCTTAAAGAATGTGAAGAAACAGCTGCTAAGACTTTATATCCAAAGCATCTTTGTGTTGTGTTGATGAGATATCAACTGACGTTGAACTATGGTCGGGCTGTACTTTTATGTTGTGTAAATTTGTATCACTAGGTGGTGTGGCAAGTTAACTGGACAAAACATTAAAAACATGTTTTGGGTTTTTTTTGTTTTGTTTTTTACAAAGCAAAACTTCTCAAGGAAATCCAGGTGGGGTTAAAAAGAAAAGTCAAAAGTTAAAAGAACAGCAGAACAGTAAAAACATCTGTACATGAGGTGCAAAATGCTGCCCACCACTGGATGAACAAATTTAAAATCTGGTTAATGTTTTGTCAAAAATCAGAGTCCCACTGATTTTTCCTTTGGGGGAAGTTCAAAAACTCTGACAGAATTTTCATTTAAATCCAGGATAAACCCCACTCATTATGCAGTCATATACATGACAAAATATGATCTTTTTTTTAAAATTCATTTCAAATCAGTTTTATTTATATAGCGCCAAATCACAGCAAACAGTCACCTCAAGGCGCTTTATATTGTAAGGTAAAGACCCTACAATAATTACAGCAAAAACCCAACAGTCATAACGACCCCTTATGAGCAAGCACTTGGCGACAGTGGGAAGGAAAAACTCAATTTTAACAGGAAGAAACCTCCAGCAGAACCAGACTCTGGGAGGGGCAGTCATCTGCCACGATTGGTTGGGGCTGAGGGGAGAGAGACAGGACAAAAGACACACTGTGGAAGAGAGCCAGAGATTAATAATAACTGATGATTAAATGCAGTGTGATTACATGCAGCGTGATGTATAAGCAGAGTAAAAAGAGGTGAATGAAAAGAACCACCAAGTGCATCTTGGGAACCCCCCAGCAGCCTAGGCCTATTGCAGCATAACTAATGCCTCTTTTCCACTAGTACCTACTCAGCACGGCTCGACTCGACTCCATAGGTCTCGGCACGGTCTTGTTTTGTTTCCATTACAATTGAGTACCACATCAATGTGGGTGGAGTCGACATAGCAACATGGGCAGAAGTCTCTTGATGTAATTTGTATGCAACTCAAAACACAACACAACAATGGATGCAATAGAGGCAAGCTAAAAGTAGCTAATGCCACTTCATTATCGTCATCATGCATAAGTCCCCATACAATGTTTTAATGCATGAAGGTTATCATTAGGTATTAAAATATGTATGCTGTGTGCGTTTCAGATGGCTGTCTTGTTGCAAAACTACCACTGCAAACCGTCGGTCTGGGCATTCAAGTGAGCCTCCCAGGCCCTTTTTCCACCAACCGGGTGCCGGTGCCAGTATTTGAACCTTTCAGTGGTTTTTACATCGCGAACGCACTCGGTGCTCAGCTGAAAAACAGCTTCAACTCAGGCCCCGCAAGCTAGCTGGTCTCGAACCAAGAACGCGTGAGGCAGAAGGATGTGACTCTGCCATCTTAACATAAAGTTTTCTACCGCTATTTCCCTGCATGGTGTGTATTACATGGGAAAAGCAATGCGGCTTCTGTGTCCAGACGAGGACCCGCCCACTCTCATGCAAAGCGCGGTGATAACGCGGCCTCATTCTTAAGCGTTTCGCCGGTTCATTGAAACCAACACCAGCACTTGCACGAGCACCTGCACCTCGGTGGTGGAAACGTACCACCAGTGATTTGCGTGCCTCCATTTTCTTGCTGTCAGGTTTTAAAAATGGCGCAATTGATTCTGGTGAAGGAGTCGCTCTCATGACTCAGCTAGTGACGACACTCCCTGGCCAATCAGTGGTATGTTGTTCTTAGATGTCACATTTTTGGATCACCTCGGATCGCTTGGAACCCTGGCTGAGTGGGTACTAAAAAAGTACCTGGTACCAGGACCTAATGGAAAAGCCTACAACCAGAGTCGAGTCGCGCTGAGTAGGTACTAGTGGAAACGCGCCATAAGGGAGGGTTCAGGGTCACCTGATCCAGCCCTAACTATAAGCCCTATCAAAAAGGAAAGTTTTAAGCCTAATCTTAAAAATAG
>JAVDPK010002906.1:779626-793142 GCA_034780415.1 Cichlasoma orientale | reverse complement strand
AGGAACCACAAGTAAGCCAGCAGTCTGAGAGCAAAGTGCTCTATTGGGGTGATACGGTACTATGAGGTCTTTAAGATTAATGTATATATCACTTCAATGCTGCAGCTAGAGATGATTTTATGTATACACTGCTGGGTGGCTTTATCTAAAAAAGACAGCGCATCAAATTTTAAAGTCTGTAAAATAAAAATGAACTAGCATTTTAAAATAAATGCATCAAGTACAATATTTGTATCCAAAGTATTGTGGGGTACTAGAAAGGAGAAAGCAGAATAACAGAGTAGAAGTACATTAAAGCTGTACTTCAGTAAAGTACTTGAGTAAATGTACTGAGTTACGTTGCACCACTCGTCCGAACAAAGCTCTCATTGTAAGAGTGACAGCACTCTAGTCCGATAGCATTGGTGGGTAGGCTGTGGTCACACCCCCACCAAAATACACAAAATATGGTGGCCAGGATGCTGAGACCAGCAGCACTTTCTGCCTTCACTTTCCTGTCTCTCTCCCCTCAGACCCAACCAGTCGCAGCTGATGGCTGCCCCTCCCTGAGCCTGGTTCTGCTGGACCTTCTTCCTGTTAAAAGGGAGTTTTTCCTTCCCACTGTCGCCAAGTGCTTGCTCATACGGGGTTGTTTTTACTGTTGGGTTTTCTCTGTAATTATTATATGGTCTTTACGCTACAATATAAAGAGCCTTGAGGTGACTGTTGTGATTTGTCACTATATAAATAAAAGTGAATTGAATAGCTAGCAGTGAGATGGAGTTAAATCCAATAATAAGTGGTCGCTCTATAAAGGAAGCACACTGTAATTTGTTTGTTAATGTATCTGCATGTCGAAGTACCCTTGGGCAAGAACCCCGAGCTGCCTCCAGTGCATCTGTTGGAGTGTGAGTGTGTCAGTGTCAGGTTAAAAACAGCTGTATGAATGTGTTTGTGAATGTGTGAATCAGGCGCGTACTAGGAAAGCACTTTGAGTGCTCAAATAGAGTAGAACAGCACTAGAAGTACCAGTCCACGTACGTTTGTATTAATGTGCAGTGAGATCAGCAGTTGACATTTTTATGACTGAGTGCCATTTCAGGGAGGCGACATGATCGAGAGCAGCACATCATCACTTTGTGTCGAGCGGTGCTTCATGCTGCGAGCTAACTGCCATCATCTTTGTGCTGACTGAACACCAGCTTATGCCTGTTCCCATGCGAATATTTAACATGGTTATTTAACAGACTTTGAATCTATTAAAATAAAAAACCACACGTGCCTTTTTAATTAAGTGAATTTCCACAAACTTTAATTATAAGATCGACTAAATAAATCAATATGAAGTGAACCTGCTGCGGCCTGCTGGGTCAAGGAGAACGTGCAAAACAGAGGGCGGCACATTTTATTTCAGTGTTTGTTTTAATAACCAGCGGAAGCCAAAACTGTACCTGAAATTAAAACATTTGCTGAACTGCCCGGGCCCAACATCAGCTGCATTACAGCACAAGAGCTGACTGAGCATGAATGGTCTCGTTCTCTGCTATATGAGATGAAGAGCATACAGAAAACTGTGCAGCAGAGCTTTCTTTCTTTGTCACATATGCAAATACGGGCCACTCTGAACGAACCACAAACACCAAACAACCTGCATCTCTACCCGAAGGAAATGATGTCATTTTCTGCGGTCGCTGCAGTTGTTAAGTTGGCCTTAAATCCAATCCCGGATCCAAACTTGTATTTAAGCTTTAGGAATGCAGAATACATCACAAATCATCACGTTCAATACTGTGCAAAAATCTATAAATTCTTCATATTTTGCTAGTAAACTGGGAACTAGGTGCAAACACACATGGAAATGCAGTTTATAAGACAAAAACAAAGTTTGTTCAGTTCTAACAAGATTGAAAGTCAATATTTGGTGTGACCACCTTTCTCCTTCAGCACAGCCTGAACTCTCTGAGGCAGCTTCCTATAATTTCTTTACGCAGTCTTCAGGAAAAGTTCTCCAGCTTCTTGAAGAACATTCAGAGCTCTACTTTGGATGTTTGTGCCTTTTGTTCTGTTCTGTTGAGATGATCCCACACCGCTTCAATAATGTTGAAGTACGGGCCCTGGGGAGGCCGATCCATGACTGATACTGTTACAGTGTGTGTGTGTATATTCAGGTCTGCTTTTACTGCATTGGCACTGTGTTTGGGATCACGGTCGTGGTGAGAAATGAAGCTGTTGATAATCAGATGCTTTCCAGATGGTACTGCTTGGTGGACCAAAATCCATCCATGAATTTTGACAAGATCTCCAGCACCACCGGCTGAAATGCAGCTCCAAACCATGACAGAGCCTCCACCGTGTTTCACAGATGGCTTCAGTCCAGTTCTTGTGTAATGTGGCAGACCTCAGCCCCGTGTGCCTTCCTTAAGAACGGCTTCTTGACAGCCATCAATCCACTGAGACCATTTCTGCTGAGGCTTCAGTGAACAGTAGATGTTTCAGGTCTTTCCTGGATTTTTTCCCCCGTTTCTTAAGGACACGACTTTCAGACGCTGTTTATCTGAGTTTTTTAGACCTGACACTTCTTCTTTTGTCCTCCACTTGTCCAGTTTCCTCAAATATTTTAAGGTCACACAGGATCCAGTGGCGAGCTATGCTAAGATTTCAGCTAACAGCTCTTTGCGAATCACCTTGTTGGTGCAAAAATACTATTTTATGTCAGTCAAACTGGTATCTTTGGGATTTTTTAGAGATTCGAATAAAGGAATGGGAACAAATGTTGTAGTTTGTTACTGGCCACCTGTTACAAAAGTGCCAAAAGAGACACTTCAAAATTGGTTCTTTGCGAAGTTACTGCACTGGTTCATCCCTTGAGTTAGGAGCCTTTTTAATGCTTGAATGATTCATAGGTCAGAGTTAAATGGCTGAAGAAACAAAAAATTCCTCTCAATATGGTCATATACAAGGACTGGACTCACAATAGGTGAAAAAACAGCCAATTTCCAAAAGAAAACTGAAAGCCCCTCAGAAAGCCCGGAGAACTGTTGCTCATGAGCACTTAAAAAAGGAAGTCTGGCTCCTTGGAAGCGCAATATAAAGAAATGAGGGGCGGGTCAAGACTTTTGCACAGCACTGCAGCGCCAGGTTCGTGACTGTGATGATGAGCTGAAGGCCATATTGTATGCATGCTCTGTGCAGAATAGCTGCATGTATAATGCATGACCTGGGAGGTGTCATGGAGAGCAACAAGTCACTGTGCCTCCCCCAAAGTGCCGAGAAAAGTAGGCTAGGATGGCAGAGCCGGAGGAGACCCGGATAAATAATTTACTCGAGTCCCTTTTAAAAAGCATTTGGCTTCATTCTGCTCGAAGGGAGGAAAAAAAAAATGGTATTTGTTCTTCTTACTGGGAAAGATGATGATTTTATGATTTTGCTCAGCAGGGACTCAGATGAGGTCAAACTGATGGCAGGCAGCCTCTCCTCCTCCTCCTCCTCCTCCTCTTCCTCTTCAGTGGAGCTCAGTTCGGTTTCATTCAGAATCCCGGGTGTTTAGTGAAAAAGACGTGTCACATTTCAGCACACCAGAAATGATGAGATAAATTAGTCGTGGGCGTATTTTGATCAGAGGTCAGCGGGTGGTGAGCGTAGGAGGCCGATTTCCCTTAATGTGATGTTTTCTTCTCCAGTTGGACTTACAGTAACCAGCCTGGAGAATTGTGTGTCATCATGTGCAGCGTGCTTATTTAACATGCGTTCATCACAGTGGGTTATCAAGCTTCTGATAATAAGCACCCGTGTATGCATTAGTCATAATCTTATCAGTATTTTGCAGCCTATCAGGCGAACGCAGATACAGACATGTCGGTGAATCAACTTACAAGTTTAGAATTCATCGGGCGCCCGGCTGGCTCAGTGGTGGAGCAGACGACCACGTGCATATGCCACTTTGCGGTGCCGCTGTGGTCCAAAAAAAAAAAAAAAGTTTAGAATTGATCGTGCAAATCCTTTAAAGAAGCTATAGATTATTTGGGCACTCGGTGCAGAGGCTGACAGGAAGTGCACACGTGGGTGAGAAAGGCCGTGATGTGCAACTGAAGCCCCCCAGCTGGGAGTTGACCTGAGGACCACTGAGATGTCACGAGACACCAGTATTTGAGATTGAGAGCATACAAACATAAATATGTGGGATGCTATGATGCATCATATTGTGACACACCTGTTCACTCAAACATGCCAGCTGGTGCTCAATTAACTGACAAATGTACGAATATGTACGATTGTGGGATTTGTATAAAATATTTGTGTTCGTCATGTAGATGATGTTAAATGTGCAAGAGCTCCTTCTCAGACTCTACAGTCCTCAGTTAGCATGATAAAGGTTAAAGTTCACAACAGCACAATTAGGAAAAGACTGCAGGAGTACGGCTTGTTTGGAAGGGTTGCAGAGAAAGCCTCCTCTCTCTCTAAAAGATAGCAGCACCCGAGCGGTCCGTGTACTTTTTGGTTGTTTTTCCGTTTTGAAAACAGAAAATTAAAAACGGATCTTTATTTATTTTCATTTAACACTCCAAATCCATACAATGTAAAATGAATTATATTTCTTTTATTCCATTTGAAATCAAAAGTTGAATTCACAAAGAATAGGAAACGGATAAACAGCCCGTCTTTTTATTTTTCTCAAAACGGAAGTTTAACACCGTCGTCAAGGAAACTCAAGGCGCGTATTCGTTAGTTTACGGTTTTCAGAGCTGTTAGGACGGCTTTAGAACCACATTCTGAGGCAGATGTAGACATGACAGGAAGGGGACTGTCTTCTACAGCAATCCCTGCGGTTAGTTCGCATTGTTATGGAGAAGAAAGGAGGTTCTCCCCGAGGAGCATCAGGAGATTTATAGCTTAAGTGGACTCTGATGCACATCTGCAGGTGGGGGTGTCAAAGGCCTAAGAGACGAGCGTTTGCTGTTCCAAAAAACAACATACTGCTTCATCTTGCAGTAACTTTAGAGCGATCGATGGGAAAGCTCAGCAAACTCAGCACAAACACCTCCGAGCAGCTGTCAGCGCGGTGGTGGAGGAAAGCTGAGGATTTGGGCTCCTTGCAGTCACTGAGTCGACCTTGAACTCCTCTGTACGCCAAAGTATTCTACAGTCAGATGTGAGGCCGCCTGCCCACAGCTGAAGCTTGGACCAAATTGGGTCATACAACAAGACAATGATCCTGAGCACAGCAGCAAATCTCAGAACTGAAATAGGCTGAAAAAGAAAAGAATCAAAGTGCTGCAACAGCCCAGAGTCCAGACCTCAACCTGCCTGAGATGCTGTGCTGGGACCTTCAGAGAGCTGTGCATAAATGCCTGCAAACCTCACTGAACTGAAGCAATGCTGCAAAGGAGAGTGGGACAAAATTCCACCACAATGATGTAAAAGACTGAAAGTGATGCAGAAATTTTTTTTACTTTAAGTTATTGCAGCTGAATCATGGGTCACATTTGTGAGGTATGCGAGTCCGAATTTGCTTCCTGTGGTCACATCCAAACCTGGTCTTCACCCCATCAGCTGATCCAAGAGCTGCACGCTCTTCAGGGCTGTAACAGCAGCGTCTTCAGTGGCCATTTTAACACACAGGTTCTCAGACTGTTGGCGGTGCTGTAGCTTCTTCCTGCAGGCAGAGTCAACCAGAAAAGACTTTAAAAGAGAGCTAATGTGACAGCTGAGAGTTACATTAAATTAGGAAAAGTAAACAATTAGGTCCCGTCGCTCACGGCAAAAAAAATTACCGCACAGACTGAACTGTCACACTGATGCAATTACTCCGCTGATACGAGTCAGTTTGATAAGTACGGGTTTGGTAACACTTGTAATCTCAGCAGTTACATTTACTTATCTCCTCAGCATGCTACTCATTCAAGAGACAGAAAAACAGGCTACATGGAGCATTTGAATAGATTTATTAAAATAAAATCCAGCAAACCATATGATTTGTATCATTGCAGCGGCATGGCTGACCTAATCTCGATGTACAAAAAAGCCTTTAAATGTAGTGTATGCAGAGCAGCTCCGGGGCAAAGATTTGACCATTGTCTGCTGCTGCATCTATTCCACGCTGGCCGCACAGAAGCGGATACTCTAATGCATCCGATCGGGAGAGTGTATGAGAGCACCATACAGCCACATAAAAGGGGTCAGCGGTAGCCTAAAGGTTGAAGAAAGGAAACGCGGTCATTGGTTTAATCAGTCCTGTTTCATAAGGATTGAGACCTGGAGGAGTCTAACCGTGAAACTATCAAGAATAAAATGACTCCATGAGATCAAAGTGGTCATTTGATTATTTTTGCATCTGATTTATCGATAAATTCATGATAAATCCACTCCCACGTGAAAATATCCAACTTTAGAGCTACTGCCTGGAGCTTTTTTAAAGGAAGATTCCACAGAAAAGGAAAAACACGAGGGGCACTGAACAAGAGGAGGCCGGACTGAGAGGTACCGGGACCTTACAGAGACAGACTGGCAGCCGGCACAGTGAGAGACAAGACTCTATAGCTCAGCCGTGATTGGATACAGGTGAAACTAATGAGAGCTAATGAGGGCGGGGCAGACAAACAGATGAGATGGTGGAGTGCTAAGTTATCAGCTAATACCAAGTGATAATAATTAGTGCCACATAATAAAATGCTAAAATTTCAGTCACCAAAACTGAAGCACAGACTTCTTAGTGCAAAGAACTGCACAGCAGCCATATTATTGGTCAGATAACTGCATGAAAAATGCTCCAACAGCACAAACACAGTTCAGAGGTCCGGTTCAGGGGCCCCAGTTAGCTGAGGTGAAGCCTAGCAGACAGCTAGCAGCTGCAGCCGCCCGTGTCAGTCAAATCCTGCAATCTGAAGCCTTAACAGAATCATCTACATAACAATAGCAGCTGTTTCAGGCAGCTGGGGCATAACTGCACTAAGAAACAACAGAGATTTTTAGGATTATAAAATGATTTAATTAAGGGTGAAAACACCTGCGCGTAGTCACCATCACTTTGTGGACCACTTTTTTTCCCCCTTCTTATTTTGGAGGTAGTGAATTATTGATCCCAAGGTAGCCACGGCCCAAACCACACCCTGCTTGATTATCCATTTTACTCTGAATGGGATCATATTTACCAACGTGAACATCATGCTGTACTGAAAGGCTTGAAACTAGAAACTGAGGCCATAAATTCATCAGGAAAGTCTTACTGAGGGGATCAAACCGAGGGAGAATTTGGGTGTCCTGCCAGCAGAAACCATGTTTCTTTGGCTTCACCTCTCACACCTTCAGCAATCTGCTGAAACATTTCTCTTCCCCACCGAGCAGCAGATGCAGTTTTTCACTTTCTTTGACTAAGAACACTCACATGAACACAACTGCTGGACAAACACTCCCTCGTTTCATCCATTTTAGATGACGATGGGCAGACCGTAGCTACAGCTAGCTCTCAGTCTGCAGTCAGTCATCATCTCCCGGCCACCAAAGACCATTTCACGCTCTCTGAGCAGGCGGGAGGAATGATGAGCTGAGAAAGGAGGGAATGAGTGTTTTAAAGTGGAGCTTAGCACACCTGAGTCACATCCAGGCCTTTTTCTCCTCTTCTTCTGCTCTGTGCAGTCGCATTTAGAGACGGTAACACAGCTGCAGTGATGCTGAAAGCCTGCAGGCCCCCCTACAGATAGCAGTCACATGCCTATTCGTGGTGCAACAACTCTGGCTAATGTTTGCTTATTTAAGCCACAGAGAATTACTGTTCTGTTGGGGTTGATGTCGCTCGTTGGATGCAACCAGCTGAGTCGAGTCTCCAACTGCAGAGAGACTCGTCACAGACGAGCCGATCGATTGCATCACGTTGGGAATCTGTGTTTCATGTGTCTTGGTATTCATTGATCATAGTGGAAGGTTGGCATTTTAAAACACCAATCAGCTTTCCTTTACCTGTGCTGTGAGTTTCCTCCTGGCATCATTAACCTTCCCGCTATTTTACCAGCAGTAGTGTTACTGTAGGTTTTAGGTATTTTACACTGATGGATGTCTGAGCTGTTCGTTGGTAGCACCAACTGTGTTAGGGCAGTCTGGATGAGTGATTCTTGTTTGAGGATCAGAAGATTATTTGGGTGCAAGCCCCGAGGCAGCATTGTCACATTTTAAAAGGCTAAAATATTGAATCTTGCTGCATCACTTCCTGGTCCGGTCACACGAACCAAACCAACAACAGAACAGGCAGACACTGACGGGGGATCAGCAGAAATGATTTTAACCTATTGTTACAGCTTCCACAGGAGGAGGACACCAGCAGGCAGAATAAAAATCCAAAAATAGGCGGCAGTCATACACAGTGAGGCAGGCAGAGGTCAAACTACACAAAGCTCAACACAAGGAACCCACTGAAACTTAACACACAGAACGAGACACTGCCACAGAATACAGCAGGCCGGGGAGGATTTATACCGCTGAGTGATTGGAAGCAGGTGAGACTAATCAGGCCAGAATGGACGATTACCAGAGGGAGGAAGTAAAACTGTTAACACAAAATAAAACAGGAAAATCCAGACCCATGACGTCATTCGCTGCCTACGCCACGCCCGAGGTGGAAAACGGAGTCATCACAAAATCAGAAGCTACACACATTTTTGTGCAATATGATGAAAACTACACAACTCACTGAAACCCAAATGATTAGCAGACAACACAGCAGCCGAAGGAACAGCTAACACTGGTTATTGGGGCAAAAAGGAGAATACATGAGAGCAAGCTTTAGCTCATTTCTGTGCTCGGTGCATTTGCTCAGCGGGGTGGCATACTGGTGCGCTGGTTACAGCTGTCGCCTCACAGCGAGAAGGTCCTGGGTTTGAGTCCAAGGCCAGCTTGGGCCTTTCTGTGTGGAGTCTGCATGTTCTCCCCCAGTACTCCGGCTTCCTCCCACAGTCCAAAAACATGCATATTGGGTTAACGGGTGATTCTAAATTGGGCACAGGTGTGAATGTCAGTGTCATGTCTAGCCCGCCTCTCACCCTGCAACAGCTGGGATCGGCCCGTGACCCTGCAATGGATCAGGGCTTGAGAAAATTGATGGATGGGAAGATCAAATCAAATCAAATCTGCCCTTTGCATGATAAAAACCCCTCAGCATTACATCCCACATTAATTTGCTCCGGTCACCCGGGCTGCGGGGCGGCTCTAAGCAGAGATGCACAGCCCGCCCCCTCCGTGGCCTCCACCTCCAGCTGTGTCCCTGCAGACTTTTGCTGCTTGAACATAAACACACTCTGAGTCATTATCTGATTTTTGCTGTAATAACTGATGACTGATGTTTTTTTATTCTTGGCTTGAAGCCTCAGTTTTGATCAGTGCATGTGTGGGCCATGGAGTCAGTGCAGGCAGTTTGAAAAATATGGAGTGAAGCTAAATGAAATTATTGGGATTTTTTGTAGAGAAAATACATTTATTGACTCTATAGAGATGACCTTTATTTTGGTAAAATGCAGTGTAAAAATTGTGGGAGTGGAGCATGAAGTCTGCAGACCACTGGATTAGTGTAACTTTAGTTATTTACTTCATTTATTTGTACAAAAATATTTTTTGCCAGTCAGGTAATAATGGTCAAAATATTGTCCAAAGAAGGAGAAATAAACCATGAGCTGTTGCTACATTTAAATTCTAATAATCTGCACTGGTATCGTGTTTCAGCTTCGGTGTAATGAAACTGCTCAGCGGCGTGAAGCTGAGAAAGAGCTGAATCATTCCCCGCATAAAAACCAGTCAAAAATGAAGAAGAATCTGTAATAAATAGCTCCGCATCAAAGGCTGAAGCCTGACTGTTTGCTACAGACTCAGATTAGAGGCTGGGGGACGACAGAATGGAAACAGCACTTCAGCATCAAGGACGCATAAAAAAAAAAATAGCTTAGCGCTAAAAATATCTCATGCAAGGACTATTTATGGAATGAAAGCAGAGAGGGATGCATAAAATCTCCATGTTTACCAGATAAATGAAAGTCCTATACCACCCTGAATTAGCTGGATCCACAAAAGGCTGAGTAAGTTATTACCGATCATGCATGGATCTGATATGCTCATTATTATTCTCTTTGGACGTTTTAGCTCCTCTCTGTGTTGTATTGTTTGTAATATAGCAGCACTGGTTTATTTTATTTTTTTAGCTTCATGCACACTAAATGTCTAATATGAATGAGCATATCTGAATGCTGTGAAATAGATCACAGCTGTTTTCTGCTATTATGAAAGTAAAGAATTTAAATGCACAAAGGATGTTAAAGGTCTGAGTTGGCAGCCTGCACTGACATCCTTACTTCCAGTTATTTCCTTTGGTGGTACAGTCACCGGGCTGGCTCGCAGCTCTATCAGCAGGATGTGATTTTAGGGGAGAAGTATGTGTTCATTTAGTACCCAGGGGGCACTTTCAGCGAGCTCCTGTCCTAATTCATTCCTACATCAATGCCAGAGGCTGAGCCGCTGCCTTGATTATACCAATTTACCCTCCCACCCGCCCAAAAGGAAGACATGTAATTACCCTATTTACACTGGAGAGCCTTCCTCTCTGAGAGCGGCCAAAGTAAACACACACGAGCTGTTTTTCTTCTTCAGAGTCATAAAAGTGTAACCGAAAAGTGCAAGAAACGTCAAACCGTGACACAAAGGCAGAGAACTCTGAGCAGCTTTGGGTGCATTAGGAGATGGAAGAGCTGAACTGATGCGGACGTGTTATCTAACCTTGGCTGCTACACCACAATCAGATTACAGCTCTGCTTGCTTTACCGCTAACTTCATTTACTTTAAAATTGTTGCCCTCACAGCACTGCTGTTTCGTGCAGGTGGGTTTTTTACCCTGTGTTTATTTGGGCGTCTTCAGAGGATGTTTACGCCTCACCTCACCTGTTGGTTACCTCGAGATGTGCGTTTCCACCGTCGCCATCTTGGTGAAGAGGTGGGACGGGTCTGACTGTGAAACCGCACGCTCATTGGCTAATAACCAGATAATCCTCCATGCTGAGACGTAGTATGACCATAATTTACAAAACGAGCCCATGAACTCAGCAGGAAACTGTTCACAGAGGTCAAATCAGAAAGCTGTTTTCCCACAGGCTTCCACAGGACCGGAAGTCTTTTTCCAACCGCAGCTATCGCCATCTGGTGGCCTTCAGATAGAATGCAGGTTTAAGGAACTTCCGCATTGGTGTCATCTACGGAAGTTGCACATCTACGGAAGTTGCACTTCCGTAGATGTGATGTGGGTTGTTCCATCTCAAATCAGCTAATTTTAGAACATTTTCTGCTCGACCGTCTTCGATTTGCATAAAAATGTTATGGCACAAAGTTTGAACATATATGAGTGCTGTAACGTTTTAGCTTTATATATTAAATGCTTGATAATAAGAAAAAGACCAGTGAAAATTTCACGTTTTAATAGCTTTTTTGAGAGATTCATGTTCCAATGTTGATTCAGATTTCAATGCACAAAAAAGGGGCCTGAAAGTCAGCTGGATGGTCTTTTTTTAAAACATAAACAGTATTTAATACATGAAGCTAAAATTTCACAGTAATCATTATACATGTCCAAACTTTGGATAATAAAATTTTTATGCGAATCTGAGACGGTCGAGCAGAAGGCCGGTGGTGATCTGAGATAGAACTGGAAGCAAAAGTGAAGAAATCTCACCTACAAACGTAAAGCTAAACACTTAGTGTACGTAATCAGTGCTAAAACCTATGATCTGAGGAGCAGAGATATGATCAGGTTATTGTTAACCAACAATCTATTCACCCACTACTGGTGGAGCGCCTCCACAGGCCCCTATTTACACTGTCTCACATCCAGGCTGTGGGAGTTCTTGAACAGACTAATTAGAAGTTCTTTGCTTTGATGGAAACTTTCTGTCTTTATCAGTGAGTGCAGATAAAAGACAGATGTAGCTACCGTGATGCCCCAGATTGCTTTTTGGACTGCATTTTGAAGCCTCGCCTGTGTTTTGGAGCCAGAAATGAGCATAACTGGATGAAAGGGAGGAGGGCAAAGTTTTCGACTAGCTTGGTTAGTGGGCTGCATCCAAAGACTATATGGGTGCAAAGCAAAGACCACATAAAATCCTAGAATTGCATGGTCTGTCAGTACAATTAACCACACAGCAGGCCTTATTATTTGTCAGATAATCCATTAAAATGCTCTAAAACACAAACAAGATGAAGAAATCCAGTCCAGGAACTCCAAAGAGGCCACACCCCCAATTTAAGCCTTATGGATGATTGTAAAGGGTATCCATAGAGGCCAAAACAGTTTTCTGTATCAGGCTGTAAGCATGTTTATGTGACCATTTGAACCTGGGAGTCTATGGGGCCGCATTCACATTTGGAGCCTCAAGTGGCCACTATAGGAACTGCAGTTTCACACTGGAACCTAGAAGGCACGAACGAGCTGGGATGCTTGGTGCTGAGAGCCCACAAAGGTGAAAAGTGAGCAAACAGCATTTACAGTTTGTAGTGATAGACTTTAATTATCACCTTAATCTGAAGATCTCTTTCCAGAGCTTCATCTGTTGTTGAATATCTCTCACAGTATTTTCAGCCATGCAGTGAAAAACTAAGAATAAACTGCCTGCTCAGCACCAAACCAGGGTTACAGTTAGTGAGCCAGTTAGCAGCTGAAGAGTCAGATAATTCCCTCTGCCGTTGGTGGAGACAAGGAGAACATCAGACTAACCTTCATCAGGTGGAAGGAAACAACTCTAAATGCTGCTGCATGTGTGAACAAGACCCTGAAGGCATCCTGACTTCAGTATAACAGGATATATTGGCTATATATTGGTATTATTTTTTACCACTCTGATGTCCAGAAACACTGTGTGTGTTAAACCTACTTAAACTTTTACGTTGTGCACAGCTCAGAGCATTTGCAACAGGGTACGGTGTAGGGTTCTTACGTTTGAGGTGCTTCTTTAGACTGCTGTATATTCCTGCCATCTGAATACTCTTTGTGCTCATGTCTCAACTCTTCATCTCTCTGCTGAGAGTGAACGTCTCTATTAAACTCCTGCTGAGAACCGTGAATTGAAACTTCCCACAGTTTGTAGTGAGAGAAAACAAAACTGACCTCTGTTGGTGACTGTTGCTTTGGTACAATACAGCCAAAGAACTGCATGTCACTGTGTGTATTCACAGAAGAAGTCTATTCTCAGACACCTTCATGGTATAATGGGCCCATAATGACACGCACTCACAGCTTGTAGTGTAAGTTAGTATTAGTGAATTATAAAAATGCCGCACACATAAAATATTAATTCCAAAAGAGTAAGATGCTGTAAAATGTAAATAAAATCTCAATCATTTACAAATCTCCTAAATCCATATTTTAGCCACAATAGAACATAAAAAATCATCAGATGTTTAAACTGAGAGATTTTACTATTTCATTTCATCTCAAGAAAGTTGGGAAAGGGCAACATCTGGCATGTTATCAGCTCAGTTCAAAGCCTGCATCTCTGGTAGTGTGTGTGTGTGTGTGTGT
>JAVDPK010002906.1:757156-779616 GCA_034780415.1 Cichlasoma orientale | reverse complement strand
ACTTGGCAGCTGGCACATCTGGAAAGACACCATCTATGCTGAAAGGTATTTACAGGTTTCAGAGCAGCATGTGCTCCCATCCAGATGAGACAGTTTTCAACGAGGGCCTTGGATATTTCAGCAGGACGATACTTACCTGCATACGACATCTAAACTTATCAAAAAAGTACGGAAGTTAGTGTTTGATTATTACTTTGCTGTAACGATGCTTCTTTGCAGTGACTCTTATACCGTTGGAAGGATTATTTATTTCCCATAATGGAGCCACATTGGTGGGTTGAGCAGCAGAGTTGAGTATGTGGGCTGCACCCATGAAAAGCCTGATCTTCTCTGCTCAGCCAGCCATCATCCAGTTTTTAAATGGTGGCAGTTTCCGTCCTTCATATACAAACCGCTCACTCTGCTTCCATCATTTATTTTATTTTACTCTCACAAAAACAAATATAAATGGATATTTAATTAATAGAATTATAAATCATAACCACAGCTGGTCAACAGCACCTATCAATCTGCATCATGTTGGTTTAACATGCATGCTGTGCGACGCTGAGGCATTATTTCAGAACAGAAAGTCACATGACTACTGTGGAGGTGTCATGTGACTCGACTCAGAGCAGAAGCAGAGGTGTGATCAGATCCGGACTACTGAAGAAAATGAATGAAGACCTCCATCTGCTGGACAGTTATTGGAAAAACATTTTTTCTCTCTTACAATAAATGAACAGTTGTGCACGTCATCAGGAAAAAGGATTTATGTTGTCCAATAAAGCTGTTAGATTTAAACCTCGTGCCTTTGAAAAGAAAGAAATAATGTGCTACCAGAAGTTATACTTACAAAAATATACGTTTAACTGTCAAGCAACCAAAAATAATTTATCCACTAAAATGTTGCCATTTATGTTTCCAGTCCGTTAGAAGAATGACATCATCATCAGAAGCTTTAATGTTAAGAAACATGAAGCTTAAAACGTGTTGTGAATTTGGTGCGTTTCCTAGAACAGCCACATGGGGGCGACATTATAAAGATATTTGATCACATCATAAAGCTGCTGTAGAAGTTCCACAGTAATACAATTATTCTAAAAAAATAAATAGAATAGTTTCTGCATGAACTGTAAATAAAGCCTGAATACAGTGAGCTGTAAACCATTTAAACCCTAAAGTTAAAATAAAGCACAAAAGCGCGTTTCAGAAACAAGCAGGTTTCTCATCGCTTCATCTTTTACCAGCCTGTCAGTGTTTGGAGGTGAAGAGAGCAAATTTCCCCAAACACGCCCGTGATCTTCGTTTCCCGGCACATGAAGAGTGAAGCTGTTCCTCCTCACAGAACCATGAAGCTGTTCCTCACAGAGTTGCAGCCTCAGTCATTAAACAGTCAAAACCTTTAATTATGAGGAATTATGAGTTAGTTATAGAAATCGTAGTCATGTGATGTCTGGCCTTTTTTACTGCATGCATTCAAACTGGGTGAATCTTCATTCTTTGACGTTTTCCTTCAGCTGCTTTGTCACATTATTAAATGTGAAAGTCACAGTATGGTGCAAAAGTCTTGAGCCACCCCTCATTTCTTTATATTTTACTGGGAAAATGGGAAATATGTGCAGTGATTTATTGAAACGTGCAAACGCCAAAAAGAGTTTGTGCAGTTCTAACGAACCTGAAAGTCAATATTTGCTGTGACCACCTTTCTCCTTCAGCACAGCCTGAACTCTCTGAGGCAGCTTTCTGTCATTGCTTTAAGCAGCCTTCAGGAAAAGTTCTCCAGCTTCCTGAAGGACATTCAAGGCTCTTCTTTGGATGTTTCTTCCTTTTTGTTCTGTTCTCTGTCACGATGATCCCACGCTGCTCCCATCCATCCATCTTGACGGTACTTTTGTGTGTGCTTAATTTCATCAATTTTGACCAGATCTCCAGCACCACTGACTGAAATGCAGCCCCAAACCATGACAGAGCCTCCTCCTTGTTTTACAGATGACTGCAGACACTCACTGCTGTGCCTCTCTCCGTACATACTGATGATAATTTGAGCCAAACGTTTCAAATTTGGGTTCATCACTGCATCAGACCTGCTGCCACTGATCAGTCCAGTTCTTGTGTAGCTTAGCGCACCTCAGCCTTTCCTCCCTGCTTCCTTTCATTAAGAACAGCTTCCTGACAGCCGCCCTTCCACTGAGACCGTTTCTGATGAGGCTTCAGTGAACAGGAGATTCATCTGGCCCTTCAGCTTATCCGTTTTTTTTTTAAATAGATCTGACCTTCTTTTGGCTTCCAATTGTCCACTTTCCTCAAAATTTTAAAGAGCACGTGGCGCACTGATGCTGAGATACACCAAGTTTTCAGCTAACAGCTCTTTGGGAATCACCTTGTTGGTACAAAAACTTATGCCTGTCACACTGTGTTATCTTTGGGATTTTTCATTGATTCAACTAAAGAAATGGGGACAAATGTGTGTTTGTGACAGGCTGCCAGTAACAAAGTGTCTAAAGATAGAATTTAAAATGGGTTCTTTGCTAAGTCAGGAGCAGTTTTTATACTTGAATGATTCATAGGTTAGTAATAAAGGGCTTAATGAAAAAATAAAGAAGAGATTCCACTGAAAATGAGTGAAAAAGCAGCCAATGTCCAAAGAAGGACTTTGAAAGACCTTCAGAAAGCTGGAGAGCTGCTGCTCAAGATCACTTAAAAATAACAAGACAGAATCTTGAGTCATGAGTCGTGAAATATGGACTCAAATGCAGACTAAGAACACAGGCAGGAATAAACAAGCAGGACTGATGGTTTGTAATCCACAAAGAAGTCCAAAAGGGAACTGAAATCTCATGGAAGCACAGAGGGCTGATCGGGGCAGTGACGCCTGAGAACACAGCTGAGCTGAATCAGAATAACTACAAAACCAACCACCAAGCACAAGAGACTGACGACTAACACAGTAAAACAGGACGTAAAGAAACAGCGTAGACAGCAGGATGTGAGAAACACAGGGGAGGTAAACACAACAGAAAACCCAGAGGACTAAAATATCAACAATAAAATGATCAGAATCCAAATCAAAACTAAGACCTGAGAATATAAACATAAATAAACCAGGAATAAGTGCTAAAACAGAATACTCAAAATACTGAAACTCAGGAGTAAAAAGCCCCGGGGGGTCATGACGCCTTGGAAGCAAAATTTAAAGAACTGAGAGGTGACTCAAGACTTTTGCACAGTACTGTATATGCTGCAGATCCCTACAAAGACTTCAAGTTGTTGCTGCTATAGTAGGTTTAGTTTTATTTGGTATATTTGTATTCTATTTCTACTTATCCTAGTTTAGCTACGTATTTATTTATTATTTATTTTTCTGTACTTATTTAAATTCTATTAATTTTATTCTTACTCTAATCCAATGTTTGACTTTCACCGAGACCTGAGAATCTACATTTCGTTCACACCGTGTCTCATAGTCTGAATGACAATAAAGCTGAGCCTGAAAGACTGCAACTCTGCTAAAAACTGTTAATCCGTGAGTCAGAATGCAGTTTTTGGACTGGTTCCTTCGACTTTGTGCACATTGTTGCATTCTGTGTGAGAAGGAAAGAAGTTCATCATCTTTTAATTCCCTGAAAGTCTTTTCCTGCATGTTTTCACACTCAATACGTTTCCAGATATGATCTTTCTGAAGTCATCAAAGTGAAGTCTGATTTCAAGCAGAGTCTGTTCTGCATGTGATCGCTCACATAATGAAACAACGCTGGCACATTTTTCTGCTTCGCTCGCAAAAACAAATGCAACCAACATTTCTTCAGATCTTTGGCCCGAATGTCCCGAAACAAACACCTGCTGTGGATCCACTCTGGCAATGAGCTGCAATGACCACTAGGTGGCAGCGCTGACTCAAACTTCACCACCGTTCTCAGTTTGCCTCAAATGCAGATTTACACCCTGCAGGCCTGAAGAACCTTGATTAACATTTTAAGAGACCAGTCCAGTCATATTAGTTCACTTAAGACCAGTTCCTGTTTTGCAGCATGTTTTAATGGGTTTGTCCCTGACTTTGGCTGAACACAGTGAAAATCCTCCATCTTTACTCTCTGACTTTACAAGCTCCTGCCGGCTAAAGCAAGAACAAACTGCGGCTGCATTTCTTTGTTTTTAAAACAATGATAACGGGAGAAATAATTAGAAAAGAACCTTTTGTAATGACCCCGCCGTTTTAGTTTGCCTTCTGGTTACAGCGGCCTCTGAAAGTCGGCTGTTTTAACATTAATGATGCACTCGTGCTTTTGTACTCTGGTATAAATCTTTCCCACAGACGACATTTCGAGACTTTAAAAAAGAAAAGCACAAACTCGCTGATAAATGCGTCTGATGTTGCAATTCTACCAAGTCGATGTGTCTGCTGTGAAAAAGGTCTATTACAGGTTGGAAGTTTCCATCCACTCATCGCGGGCTTGAATACGACGGTAATTTGGGGCTTTTAATGACTTCTTTGAACTGTTCTTTTTCCAGGGTCGAATGATTGTACAGCACACACATTTAATGACTTAAAAAGCAAGAATTGGTGCACAAGTTTGAATTTGTTTAGGATTTTCTCTAAACCACGCAGGGTCCAAGTATACACACAGGCTCAAATGTGCATATTTGGTTAAATGTCTCTTAGCAAGTTGCACCTCGACCAGATACGTTTGGTAGCCGTCAACAAGCTTCCGGCATGATTCTAGCAGGAGATTTGATCACTTCACTTGGCAGAACTGGTAGAGTTCATTTAAATTGGTTGGTTTCCTGGCACAGACCCGGCTTTTAAGCATAGATCACAAATTTGTTGGTAGTGTTGAGGTCGGGGCTTTGGGTAGGCCCTTCCAGAAGCTTAATGTTAGCCTGATTTATTCAACCCAAAACCAGTTTTGCTGTTGGAAAACCCAACAGTGTCCAAGTTTCAACCATCTAGCTGTTGATTTGCTGTTAAGTTGAAGAATTTGGAGGTAGTCCTCGTTCTTCATTATTCCATCCACTTTGTGCAGTGTACCACAAAGTACCACTGGCAGCAAAACAGCCCCAGAGCATGATGCTGCCACCACCATGCTTGACATTTCCTACAGTGTTAGGTTTGAAAGCCTCAACTTTACTCCTGCAAGCATCGTCATTGTGGCCAAATAGCTCAATCTTTATCTTGTATGATCAACAACAGAAGCTACTTGGCTCCATGTGGGCTGCTGCAAATGTCAGTCAAGCTTGAAGGTGTTCATTTTGAAGCAGGGGCTTCTTTCTTAGATGCACGCTCTCAGTCCATGGTGATGTAACACTGGTTTCACTGTGGACAGTGATGCTGATGATCCAGGAGTTTCCGGTTCATGGCAGGCTTGAGCCTTGGTGGTTCCTGGGTTGTTCCTGAACAGCCAACCAATTTCCTCTCGTCCGAGGGTGACAGTTTGGATCTTCATGCAGACTTTGGCAAAGTGATGTCATATCTGAATATCTTGTACAGTTGTTTGAACTGGCGATCTTCAGCAAGGCCATTCCAGAAGCTTAATGGAGCCGTGTCTAAACAACTGCAGATTCAAAGCCCTGACCTTAAACCTACTGAAAATGGGTGGACTACGCTTAAGAGCCGGGTCTGTTCCAGAGAACCAACCAATTTAAATGAACTCTGTCATATATCTCCTGTTCCAGTGGTGAATGTTCATATCAAACTTGGCCAAAGTTTAATAATGACATCACTGTGTGTATAAGTAATCACTGTCAGGCTTCAGATGGCTCTGAACATTCGGTTGGAAAGGATTTCCTTAATATGGTTATCTAAGGTTTATGAGGGGCAACCAATCAGAAGAAGGCTGCCTCAAAGGGAGTGGGGAAGCTAAGAGAGCTTGTTTCAGACAAGCCCAGTACAGGATCGATACAATTATTTGTGAATAATACACAGCTACTCTACAGTGCAGGTTAAGAATAAAAACAATCTTGAAGTCCCGCCCCCCCAGCAACCTTCTTTAGCTCCTGAGATGCACCATAATTTATCCTACGAGTGTCTGGGCCAAAAGAAGGAGTCCAGGATCGATCCTAGTGAGGCGCACCCTCCCTCTGGAGTTCCTCAGGCGACTCATGTAAAATAGAAGAAGTTTAGTACAGCCCTCAGCACGTCCTCCCTCACTACAACCATGAATCTTCTTTGTGGTCTTCCTCTTTTCCTCCTGCCTGGCAGCTCCATTTTCAGCATCCTTTGTCCAGTATATCCACCATCCCTCCTCTGCACACGTCCAACCCATCTCACCTCTCTAACTTTGTCCCCAAACTCCCACATTTGTGACATCACACATTCATGGATGCAGTGAATGTAAAGAGTTTTCTCTTTAATATTTTAGTGTCTTCACCTTGCACTCTAAAGCACCTTGCGGTGACTATTCTTGTGAATTTGTGCTATATAAATAAAACTCAATTAAATTAAACCTAACCGATTAGATTCTGATAATTATTAATAATGCAGATGAAGTGTAAAAGTCTGTCCAGTGAGGGGGAAACCCCTCCAGGCTCCAAATGTGGACCTTTTCACCTTTAAGAGTGGAAAATCTGCACTTAGTGCACATGGACACAGGTTAGCAGAAAAACTTGGAACACTTGTGTGCAGAAGCACAAATCAGTAGATGAAGTCGTGCTGCACGCTGCTTCTTTCATGTTTTTACTGGGAGGGGAATAAACGTGTGAATCTGAATATTCGGGGAGATGCATCCCGTGCTCCCCCCGACATCAATGCCTCGCATGCATCCACATTCTTCCCTCCTGCACTGCAGCACTGCACAGTGGAGCACCGCTGATGCAGCCTGATTGTTAAAGTGAGTCACAGCGAACCAAACCTGTGGCTCGAGGCTTCTACTCATGCAGAAAAAGAAAAATAAACCCGCTCAGCCAAACTGATTATTTCTGTAATAGCCTGGAAACTATCATCATTATGTTTAGCTTCCTCATATCGCCGATTGGACTGACTGACACTAAAGAACAAATGAACTTTCCCAGATGGAAAATTCCCATTAAGTCGATGCAAACGAGACTTTAACAAACACAGAGCAAATATGTGGCGATAAGCAGGAAATCCACTTATTTGTGTCAGGTTTATCGGGGCTAAATGAGCGCAGCTAACACAAATATTGGTCACATTTACTGTCAGTGTAATATTTTTCCCGGGCAGCAGCTTTTTTGTTTTGAATACCAGCCAGACAGGTAACCCCCCCCCCCCCCCAAAGGAGCAGCCATGAGGTATTATGCTCATTCTAATATTTACAACACCTGAAATTTTGCTACTGTAACAGCAGATTTTTTTTCTTCTCTCTCTCTTTTTTTTTACATGCACGGTATTTGGGTCCAAAATGACAGATTACCCCGAGGCCCTGTTTTAAATGTCGGGAGCAGGGAGTCCAGCTCACAACCTGTCAGCTGTGGGGAAAGCGGGGATGTCGAGAGTAATTTAAAACTACAACGTGTGAGCTGAACAGAGGAGGTGCAGGGGGAGCTCTTCCTGATCTCTTCCAAACTAGAAAAATTTGCCAGCTTTATCGAGGGGGGTGGGGGCGGAAGCAGCGTATCTTTGAAATGTTCAGTGGGATTATGATATGCAAGATTAACAACAAACTAACTCTGTTTACTCCTCCGCCCTGCAGCTACGCCACCAAGACTGATCCGCGATAATAATCCCCAGCCGGAGAACAAACAACATCTGGGCGTGGAGAGAAGGGAGAGGGTGAAGTCTCAGCTGGGTGGGCGGCAGATGGTGACACTGCAGCAGCACTTCTCCAGGTAGCACCGTCATCACGCCGCACTCACACTCTCCTAGAGTCCGACGTCCGCTCATAAGGTTGATTTTTAAGGGTTTCCAATGCAGGTATTGAGCCTTAAGTGCCAAAAATAGCCCGGATTAGGCCCAAATGTGTCTGCTATCTGATTATAATAAAGTTTTCTTTGGCTCTAACTGATGGTGTTGACCCTCACAGCTGGGTGTGCCCAGGGGCATCGTTACCAAATTCTCAAACCATCTCAAGTTGCTCCTTTTGACACAAACGAATAGCAGCTCTACTCCATTATTCCTCTGGATCTCCTGAGCCCAGCCAACCTGTGGAGGACATTTATTTTATTACATGGAGTGATTACATATCTTGTCTGGCCCGGGAACCCCTCGGGATCCTCCAGGAGGAACTGGAAAGCATTGCGGGGGAGAAAGATGTCTGGAACACCCTGCTTAGCCTGCTGCCACCATGACCTGACTTTGGATAAGCGGTGAGGATGGGGATGACTCAGGATAAATGTGACTGCCTTAAATTACTCACAGTTCCACATTTTGTGCTGTGACATCTGAGCCACATCTGTAGCCACAGTGGCATCATTTGGACATTTTTTTGTACATGTTGGCAAGCCATGTTGCCAATTAAAGCTCTAGTCTGTCCAAAGGCCCAGTACAGGGACTCCAATTAGCAGAGGTGCCATTAGCGGAACTGCAGCTGGCTACATCAGCACACATGACCCACTCTAGGTGCGCTCTAATGCCACCAAGCAGCATCCAGAGATAGATGTAGATGAGTAGACCCAGAAACGAGGTCGTTACATCATCACATAACAAGCCGATGGTGTGCCAGTTAGGGTCACGCGAAGGTTTTTCCTCTCAGGTACAAAAAGTTTCCCCTCTAACACAGCACCTCATAACTCGGTTTATTAAAATCCAGTGGCCACAGCCCAGTAACAAACTGTCCATCCAGGCTGCAAACAATGCAAAGCGCATCCATCAAAGCACGCCGCAGCTCGACGTGATGAACTGCTGGGCTTCTGCGGTGGCGCCCAACAGTTTCATTACGGTAAGAGCCCACCACAGGTCGTCTTTGAAATAAGAAGGATCCACTCAGTTTTAATGGAATACCCCACGCTAAAAACTCATGTCCACTTATTGATCTCCCCTCCTGGCATGTGACAAAGGGGAAATAATAACCCAGCATTATGTCCAGCCAACTGTTACTGCTACTGACAGCGCCTCGTGATCCGAGCTCGGTCTGCACGTGCTCAGCGAGGTGTGAGATTAGGCCTCCAATAAGTTAATTCACCCCCTGCCAAGCAGAAGATATTTGATCCGCTCCCCAATTTTTAGGCAAATTACAGGGGATATTGGGCCTTTCTGTCCCTGATAGTTATCACAGGGTGATGTGTCAGGCAGCTAAGAAATAAACAGGCGTGCATGCTTAAAATCAGAAAATAAGTATTCACTAAATGTCAAGCTCCTTTAAAAACAGCTGTATTCAATTATTTCATGTTTTCAGGTCTCATCCAAAGCAGCGTTTTGAAATAAATCCTCCCTCTCAGTGTTCTGCTCGCACACTAATTTTCCAGCCTCTGAGGACCTTTAAGTTGTGCTGCTGAAGCTCTGCAGGATTTTCAGTCTCATCTTTTATTTACACGAACAACTTCATCAGATGTTTTCAAAATATCCGAGTAGCTTCATTTTAATGCCAGTACACGGATCGGTTCCTGCCAACGCGGACTTCAAATCAGGAGGATTTGCTTGAGCATCAGTTGGGATGGTATTTATTCTCCCATCTTTAAAAAAAAATGATGTTTCATAAGTGAAAGAATAATTTCTTCTCTCACTTAAAATGCGGTTTGGATCACGGGACCTGCTGGGATGATTTCTTTTGAAAACAGCTTAATAGTCCACACATCTTCATTAAGAAGACTTCTCATTAAAGAGCTTAATTTTTTTTAATTATTTTCAGTGATATAAAACAATCCTGAAAAAACAGTGACTGTGAGAGGATGCCATACTCGAACTCAGCAGGACACCTCAGAGCGCTGAAGATAAAGACTGAGAGTGAATTACAGCAAAGTAGGGAAAGGGGTCATGTTATTACTTAAGTAGGTCGTTTATTCATTCATACGTTATTGTGCGCGATAGCTGAGAGTCGTGCTTTGGAAAGTGCAGCCTGTGGCAAAACGTCACAAAGCAGCAGCAGCAGCATCGCAGGGGTGAAGGAAGGGTCACTGAAGACCAGCCTCTGCACGGCTGCGTGACACACATACATGCATAGCTGCACGTGTGTGTGTGTCTGTGTGTAATGTGCAGACAGTGTATCTAGATCATGATGAAGTATACATGGATTTTCTCTAAGCCCTGCAGGATCAGAAGTACAAGTATACATACAGGCTCAAATAAATGCATACAGTCACTTAAATATGTTAGTAAGTGCTGCTGAATGTTCTACAACGTCGTTTAACTTGACAAGACCGAGGTGATCATGATTGACTACAACTGGTAGCTTCTCTTTGCAGCACAAAAAGGATCCGTTGGACAGCTTTTAGGTAGATTATGGTGGAAGACTTAAACATTTTGTTGTGTTCAATGATGTGATGGCCCACAGCCGTTCTGCATCTCAGAGCCCTGAACCCAGATGGCAGCGGGTTAAACAGGTGATGACCGGGGTCGGGTCCTCAAGAGAGGGCAGAGAGCGACCGATGATTTTCTCCGCTGTCCTGGTAACCCATCTGCAAAGCTCTCTTATCTGAGACCAAGCAGGCCCCAAACCACAGTGTGATGCTGTAGGTCAGCACACTTTCTATGGTGGAGCAGCAGTTTCTCCTCCAGGTGCTTTCCCTGCAGCACCCTCAGGAAGTGGAGTCTCTGCTGGCCCTTGTAGACCAGTGCAGATATGTTGGCTAAACCAAGTTAGAACCTCAGAGAAATGTGTCCCCAGGGTCTTAAAAGAGGACACTTTCTCCACATACACCCCATTGATGGACAGGGGAGCATAATCCCTTCTCTGCTTCCTGAAGTCAATGACTTAGTGTTAGCAGTGTTCAGCTCAAGGTTGATTTGGGTGTTATCAGCAAACCTGATGGTGAATTAGAGCAGGGCTCCTCAAGTCCAGGCCTCTTGGGCCGGTGTCCTGCAGGTTTTAGATGTGTCCCTGATCCAACACACCTGAATCAAATGTCTGAATTACCTCCTCAGTATGCAGTCAAGTTCTCCAGAGTCCTGCTAATGACTTCTGTATTTGACTCAGGTGTGTTGAAGCAGAGACACATCTTTGCCCGGGGAGGAGGGGCCTAAAAATGTGTCTGCTTACACCTCAGAAACGATATAGCTGCGCTCCTGTGTGTGTGTATATATATATATATATATATATATATATATATATGAGTATGTATGTATATCTTTAACCCAGTGTGGATCATGCAGGTCTCTGTGGACGTGTCTGAAATCACGCACTCCTCACCATATAGTCACTTTGCCATTTTGTAGCGCTGTCTGACTGTACACTGAGCACTGCTATACTCTATATAATGCACTCAGAATATCTCACATTACCTTCTAAAAGGTAGTTTATAACTAATGGTCACCATCATGCATCGCGCTGAAGTGAAAAAGGCCGACGGATGAGAATAAAGAGAACGATGCGTCACAACTACTGAATCCACCCTTAGTTTAAAACCGAGGCTCCAGAAGAGGGCTTTACAAACCGGTGGGTGACATCACAGCAGCTCGCTCTGTCTTTTTAAGTCAGAACACAATTCAAACACTTAACTCTGATAATTTCTGGCCTTCGCGCCCCCGATAAATCCGTGCTTGCGGCTTTAAATCCGAATGATAATCAGCAGCATTAGCAGGATTTCTTACTCCGTAAAATCACTTTAAAAGGGACCAAAGATCAGTTTTTAAACATGAAAAGCAGGTATGAGAAGTCCATTCTGCAAAGCTCCTTTGTCATGTGATTCTTTTCAACAGATCTCCTCAGCATCATCAAGGCAACAGAACAATGAACAGTGCCTTTGTATCAGGCATTTTAGGAGACTTTATGAGGAATGCAACAGTAATCAGTAGGTGAGGATATTGAGGCTTTTATTATGCTGAAGTCGTATTTTATTGTTATGCCGTGTGTGACTGCTGTGGATTGATTTGTAGCGGTAACTCTTGGTGTGTTACTCATCTGAAATTGAGAGTAATGAAATTATTTCGGAGCTCATTGTGAGGACAGCTACCTCTACAGCTGCTGCATGAAACCAGACCCTCTTCCTCATGTACAGACTATCCAAAGAAAGGTCCACCCACTGTAACCCTGACTCCAGTTTGAGGTGGAGGGGCCGGGAGTGAAAACCAAAACAGAAAAATAAAAGAGAGTAATATCCTCATGAAATCCTGTGTCCTGTTCTCAGTGGACAGCCGTTCTGAAACGAGGTCTGCAGGGCAGCCAGACGTCTCGGCGATGAGCCTGGGATGGCGAGGCCTCGTTATGACAGAACGAGAGCTTGTTTTTCGCCGCTCTGAGAGCACTCAGCTGCACATTATATATTTTGAACACAGCCCGCAGAGAGAGATCTGCAGACCCACTTTCCCTTCAGCGATTGAGCGATGACTCGTGCAGTTAGCCTCATTTCAAATGACCAGCGGTCAGTCGGAAAGCAGCATGGCGTGAGTGAGGACTGAGTGGGAAGGAAGTGGAGGCGGTGGATGAAATATTGATGAGGATAACATGAATTTTGATAGGAATCAGGTGGACCTCATGAGGAGCAGATCTAGTCTCACGACAGCTGCTCTTTTCCTTTGATAACCGTGGATGTTTGGCCCAAATGTGGCCTACAGGTGCAGATTTCTTTGGGCTGCATTTGGCCTTCACTGACAATGATGACTCAGGGTGAGTCTGGCAGCCAGATGTCAGGTGTGTTGAAATAATTGAGCCACATCTGGCCAAGCCAGTGCCTGAAATAACCCATAGAAAACATAGCTTGTGATTTTGACCTACATGTATGTAACATACATATTATTACAGGGTCTTTAGCTTGTAATATAAAGCACCTTGAGGTGACTGTTGTTGTGATTTGGCGCTGTATAATTTTATGTCATTTTGAATTTTATAAGATAAAAAAACAGGATAAGGCAAGCCTGCGACAGACTGGCAACCTGTTTCCCCACGACAGATGTGATCGCTCCTGCAAACTCCATTAATATGAAAAGTATTTGACTTAATTGGCACTAATTAGCAGGTGTCTGTGTCTGTGCATTGCATAGTTTATGGATGCAGCTTGCTAACACGGCCACTTTTGGCTCCAAAAAAACTAACATGTTGGCAGTGCAACATTCAGAGTCCAAAACCAAAGGGTCACATCCATCTTTTAGACACATTTTAATGCTTAAATTCCTGCCACAGGTCAGCTGGACGATTAATTTTCCCAAGGGGCCACATGAGAAACTGGGACTGTTGTGGAGGGCCGCACCAATAAGCTTATAAATTAATATCAAGCAGAACTGAGTTCATCTTATTGGTGCAATCCTCCACAACAATCCCAGTTTCTCGTGTGGCCCCTTGGGAAAATTAATAGCCCCCTGCTCAGTGTGAGCTTTACTGAGGTCAAAGGGCACCGGTGTATCTCTGTGGCCGCACAGACCACACTGCAGTGTTTAATGTCCTGGAATGACAATTAGCAGACCACCTAAATCTTACCCAAAGACTGCATGTAAAAAACATTTTTTCCCTCTGAAAGTACTCGTGCATGCGTGGGATTACAGCGTATATAAAGTCCCTTGGAAAAGTACTCACATTTGTTTTAAAAGAATAAACGTGTCATTACACAAACACGCTCAACCTGCAGCGCCTGACTTCATAACACGGTCGATTTTGCAGAGAATTCATCGTGTGGTCGGTCATGAATTTAATGTTTCATTGAATTTTCTCTTTGGTGGATGCTGTAAGATCCAAAGTGCTTCACTTAAAGCACCACAAGTGCAGCGTGGGTGGTACCGGTGGGATTTTAACCCCCAACCCTCTACAGGGCTGATGGTCTGCTCAAGCCTTTGAGCAACACACGGTGACAGCTGCATTTTACATCTGTATCCACATCAAAATGCATTATTCTGGGCTTTGAATTCAAAGATTGCTCCAGTTCAGTATCGTCCCCTCCCACCACCATCCCACCCACTGTTTCCACTTTGGCTGGGCTTGTTTCAGGTCAGTGGCAGCGACTGAAGAGAGGAACACCAATGGTGCGCTCACAGTCGGCAGCCGGTGCTAATAGCTACGCCACACGCGTCTAACAGAGGGAAAGGCTGGCCTGGAAGTGACAGGGCAAAATGTCACTGCGTATGACATTACGGAGGCATGGTCAGCGTCCATCAAGCATACACAGCTCCGGGGGAAAACGATTACAAAATAACAGGCGAAAGCAACACGGATACTGCCGAAGCCCTTTGAAGAAATGTCAGCAGCGCTGTTTGGATGTTTTGGATTAAAATCAAACATTAAAACAAACCAGTAATTGATTGTTAATTTGTCCTCCCTGCGGATGCTCTCATGATTCACATGAGCCAGCTGTGACCAACCAAAAAGCTCTTATAGACTCTGTTTTCACCAAACTAGCAGATACTGTAAAATATTTAGTAGCTAAACCACCAGATATTCCACTTCATGTAGACACTGCAACATGAATAGGATTAAATAAAATAACTGGTTGTTCTCCTGTGATTGTGTGTGTGGGAGAAAGGCTTTTTGGGTGTTAAATGTAGAAATGTAAACAGACTGTATATTAAAGATGGACATCACCCATTGGTCTGTGGCCCAGAGTTTGACATTTGGCTGTAATTTGAGTCCAGTATCGTAATTTTTAAAATTAATATCAGGCTGTATTGCTGATGACTTAAAACTAGCAACTGAGACAATAAACTATTTCATAAAATGTTTAATCTGGCAATAAATAAAGTAAGAGGTTGAATCACTTTCTCATAGACTTCTATACAATCAAACCTATTTTTGCAACCAGAGGAGTCGCCCTCTGCTGGTCATTAGATAGAATGCAGGTTTAAAGCAATTTCGCAGCGGCTGCGTGTACAGCGCTGTCTTCCAAAACATCATTCAAATATCATCAAAGCAACAACTGGCAACATTCTATTAATTTACCTCAATTTGTTACCAGTCTCCATTACGTCTTCTCATTAGGTGTGGATAACTGTGGGTCGGGTCCTCACAGTGGCAGCTTGTGTTACGACCATGTTGAATTCTCATGCAGCCAACATAAATTATGAAGTGCGGAGATGTTCGATTAAAGATCTAGTTTATCAGCAGCTTCACGTTCCCTGTTTTACACCTTTGCTTCCAATTAGTGAACTTCATTACTGTGTCCAGCCGCCTGGAAAAATTACATTGTACTGCAGACATGTTAACGTGTCCACTCACTCACTGCCTCGTCGTTAACTGTTAGATTGAGGGGAATTTGGTCAGTGATCCACATGTGAAGGAGTAACCCCATCATCAAAATTTTAACAGAGTCTTGTATCAGTCTCAGTCTGAGATTAGTTTTCATCTATGAATGACCAAGAAGTAAACAGACCTACAGAATATATTTCCAGTTTCATGATTTTAGGGATGGTCCAGATGGTCCAGATGGTCCAGATGGGTTCTTTTAAACTTTTCCTGGTACCCTATGATGAATCCAGAGATCAAGCTCTGACTTTATCTTCAGTGGCCTGTTTTGTTTTTGTTTTTTTAAAGAAAATTTAAGGTTACAAAACAATTGTCCTACTATGGTTAAACCACTGCCTGGAATTGGATCTCGTGACCTAGACCAGCCTGGCCTCGCCATAAACCTAAACAAGTAGTTCTGGGGCTTAAACCAAGCCAACCTTTCACCAGGGTTTAGACATTAGCTGACAGAGGTGCATGTGATTAACCTGGCAGCTCCCAGTGTCCATGCGATGCCCCCAGAGTGAGAAAAGTGCACATAATTGTCTGCTTAAATTGTCAGCAAACAGGTGCGGGATCGTTAATGGCGCCTCCTGCATGTGCCCAGGATTTCCAGCAGTGAGAACATGTAGCTCACAGCAGGAACCTGTATGCTACATGTGAGAAAGGGAAACGTTAGATAACGTCCCGACCTGATTCTCCCAACGCGGTTTGGAGTTTATGTGTAAAAAACAACAACAACAACAAAACACACACACACACACGGTATTTGGTCTCAGCAGCCAGAAATATAGCTGTATCCCCGAGAGCAAAACGCACCTTGTACTGTATGTATTCAGAGAAGCTGAGGTTTTTTTTACAGGACTGCAGAGGCTGAGTCGCACCCAGGGGCCTGTGCTGCCTGCTGCTAACTAGCTGATGTTGGCATGGTAACATGTAAAACAAAACTAGGGAACAAGATGAAAAAAAAAAGCCCGCTAAATGAATAAACTGATATTAGAAACTCAGCTCAAAGCACCACGCAGAGCTTCACAGGTGTAAACTTACTATCTCATTCTTCCAAGCTTTTCCATTGTAGTTGGTTATACAGCGGGGCAGCAGCCTCAGCAGTGCTACCCAGACCTCCCTTTCCCCAGCCACCTCCTTGAGCTCCACTGGAGGGAAACCAAGTCAGCCGAGAGGCACAATCTCAGTGTGCCAAAGTCTGCTTTGGGTCTCCTCCTGGTTGGGGATGGAAGGCTCCTGGAAACATCATAATCACTTATCGATGTGCAGGAGCAGCACTGTACTCTCTTACAAATAAACCTTCCATTTATATGGTTCAAATTTATCCTGAAGTATGAATCATCTCTGATAACAGGCCCTAATTATCATTAGCCTTTTACATGTTCTGCAGCACTTTAACTCATTAAGCAGATCCTCTCTAACCAGTTTGTTTTCTTCTTGCCCACAGCATGGAGGAGACGGTGCGAACGCTACTACAGAACCAGGACTCACTGGAAGGGCCCAAGGTGGACCCACTGGACCTAATGAAAGCATACAAGGTACCGCACACACATTCAGTCCCACATTCAGACCCAGTACGCAGGACTGAACTTAACATCATTTATTGAGGGAATGAATACTATAATAAAACAGGAATAAAACAGGAAGAGGCCAAACACAACACAACGCAGACTCGACATATAGGAAGGCTGGCACACAGAGGGAATCTAAACACGACTAAACAGAAACCTAAACACAACACACAGGGAAACAACGGGAAGCTAAACGCAAGACACAAGTCAAAGGAGCAAGACACGGGGAATGAGACAGACACAGGGAAGACAGCAACAAAGGGCAATCAGAATGAAATACAATAGCTATGACTAATAACAGGGTTCAGGAACCGCGACAACCTAGGAATCTAAACTGGAAACACACCTGGGAACACAGCAGAAACACAACAAAAAACAGAACCTTACAGAAAAACACCGAGCACTGGGCAACGGCCTAGCACCATGACACTTTGTGAAGATGTGGTTGAGTAGAATAGAGACGATGTTTTTAAAACCTGCTGCACTCGAGTGGATGTTCAGCCATGCAAGTGTTTTTTAGCTATTTCTGCTTCTGATAAAATATCATGTTTATGTTCCTACCAATAATGATGCAATAGTTTCGCTTGTGGGGGTCTGCGTTGTGTCCCCGGATGGATTCAAGTCCCCACCATGCGATTTTTTTTGTGTTGTGGGGACGTCGCACACACTCCAGATCCTCGGCTTTGATGTTGTTTATGAGTGATGTTGGTGTGGCTCAATGTGCAAATCACAAGAGCTAATGAACCGTAAAGCAAATGCAAACAAGACTCATAATTAGGAATTTCAGCATTATCCATCATCTCCTTTTTGAGTCAAAGATTTTTAATATTTGGTGTCTGCAGTTTTACACTTATAATGCAAAGTGAAAGATGATGCATCGTTACACTAAGGGCCAGTCTGACATGCAAACATTTCATCATCTAATGTCATAAAAATAAGTATGAAGCTCTGAAGAACACATCAGAGCACCGACTGCACGAAGCTTCAAGTGCTCAAACTGTGTGCGTCAACCAGGAAACATACAGAAGACTGTCCTGCTCCGTGTCACACCTGAAACACCTGAGAGACCAGGTGTTTAATGAAAATGAAGACAGCACAGAGGCAGCTCAGCTCTGTTTAAGGTCTTAAATTACATCCACTTAAAGAGTAGAGCTTAGTTTCCAAAACATGCATGATCACTAATCCTAGACCAAATACTTTTTCCAGTGGAGATTTGATTGAAGTTTTCCTTTAATCTGAGACTAGACTTAAACATTTTTGGTGCGTTTCCCAGTCGTGGATTAAGTGTTGCTTATTTGCGTGCTAAACTTGTTGTAGTGCCATCTGAAGGGCGGGGACTGCTTTGGAAAAAACAGTTTCAAAGTGAAGCTGCTCGGCTCATCCAAGCACCACATTCTAATTCCTGGATTCTACTTCTCTACTCTACTCTACTCTATTCAACAATTAATAACAGTCCTTATTTATAACAGCCTTGGCCTTGGTGCAGCTCCCTCACCGTCTGAGGCTACGTGCACAAATCCAAGGGTATTTTTTAAATCTCGGATTTTTCAGAGTTCATTTTGAAAAATATCTCTGTCCGCATAAAAATACAAAAAAACATTTCAATAGCAACAGGTGGCAATATAACCATAACCGCTGGCATGTCAAAAGCCCACAAACAACAACATGGCGCACAGTCGTACATCAAAAAAAGATAAAGGGGCACGCCTTTGATGTTGCAAGATGAAGTCTCTGTTTTCCTTGTCCACGTGTAAATGCTGAGTTTTTGAAAATCTTTACCCCAGTTTTTCAAAAGCTTTTTCCAAAATCCACACACTGAATAAGATACATTTGCCAAAATACACGGGTATGTGTGGATGTAGCCTGAAACGAACAGTTTTAGCCCCGCCCCTTTAAAGCAACTTTATTCTGATTGGCTGCCCCTCACAAACAGCAAGTGGGTGGGGCTTCTGTACTCACAGCCAAAGTTGCTTGTTTAAGAGATATGACCTCTCTGTGACACCATACAGAGACAAGAGTTGAAAAAAACTGTAAAAGTGTTTAGAGCAGTGTGCAGCCATAGCTTTTGGCTCACAGTGATTATTGTACAATACACTGACTGACCTCATTATCTGAAATTTTTAATATGAAAATTGACCCCAGTAACAGGAAACAGATGACAAGGAAAAGCAGAATAAGTCTCCTTTAAGCATAAATAAATGACGTGGAGTTCCCCAAGACTATTTTGGAACCTCTTCTTTTCAGTGTCTACATAATTCAGTATCATGGAGTACTAGCTGTCACATTTCAGCATAAATAATAGAAGTTTAATAAATCTTTGAAGTGAAGTGAAGCAGCTCTTAGTGTGTTCATCAAGATTTTTTGCTTTTATAACTGGAGCCTGCTAAATATGGAGCCTCTGGTTTTCATTTCTCCGTGACTCCAAGACATGCATCTTTGATGCTCTCTGCTTTCCAGGACAAACTCCTGGAGGAAATGTGGAAGCAGCAGGACAGTCTGGAGGGTCCCACGTCCGCCATACCAGCAGCGATGCCTACCTCGCCCGAGGCCGGCGGCGGATCAGAGGACAATTCGAAGGACAACAATCCCCTGCTGGAGCGACTCAGAGCGCTGGAGGTACAGCAGACTGCTGATTACTGTATCCCTATTTAGGAAGGGTTATGGAGTAAGTGGTGATGTTTGAAAAATGATGTGGTTGTAGGCCACCCCAATGCTTTCACTCGGTTTAGGATATAAAGGGGATATTGTCTTGGTTTTTTCCAGCTTTCAAAAAAGTGAGGTCAAAATCAGGTCAGCAGATCGGGCTGTTACAGCTTCGAGATGCCATTCGCGTGGTGTCAGACGTGATGATGTGGTGATGAAATGTGTTACTGAAGCCAAAGATGCTTGAAATCGTTGAGGAAGCCAGAAGAATAACTGAAATCTCCCCAAAGCAAAGACCGTGTTCTTAAATGTCTGTGTTATTAAAAATGTAACCTCTTAACACAGGGCTCCTGCATCATCATAAAAATCTAAATCAATGCTTTTTAAGACCTTCTGAAACCGTAAGAAGCCAGACTCGTTTCTCCTTAAAGGAATATAAAACAGACCAAACTTACAGCTGCTCCCTTTAGCAGCTGTAAGCTGTCCCTCTGATATAAAATAGACCAAACATGAGACTCAGCTATGACCTTTTTATTTTAAATTCTGATTTTTGAGCTAAATATTGTTTATTTTTTGTGGTCAAGTCAAGCCACTTTCATCTATGTGCTATACTGTATATATATATGGTAGTGAGACCTGCTATGATGGATGGCTTGGAGACGGTGGCAGTGACAAAAAGACAGGAGGCCGAGCTGGAGGTGCTCAGATCTTCACTGACCAGGATGGACAGGATTAGAAATCAGTCCGTCACAGGGACAGCTCAGGCTGAGCACTTTAGAGACAAAGTCAGAGACTAAATGTGATAAATCTGTGAAGATCACATATCTGTTGCTGTCTTTTGCAAATCTGTTGCCATCTACATTTATGTAGATATCAACATATCTACATGAATTCACATTAAAGAGAAATTCCCACTAACTTTTTACATTCAGAGTTCAGCCAGAATCTCAGCTTTGAAATTCAGACTCCAGAAAAAGTGACGTATCTGCAGGACGGTGCTTTAAAAATGACAAAATGACATCCAGTTTTTCCTAGTGACAAGGAGGCTATCATATTAGCTTAGCACCCAGTAGTGTTTCACCAGGTAACTACACCTTACAATAAATTTGTTTGATAAGGGCTTACTATTCTTATTGGCTATGATTTTTTTGTACTAGTTTTAAATACAAAACCAATTTTTTGCTTTTTAGACCTTATTTTTCTTTAATTTCAAACTTTGAGACTTTTTCATGGCCCGTGGGAACTCAGTAACCTCCACAAGGTTGCACATAACCTGTTCAGAGTTAGTGTTAGGTTCACATCCTCCATTTTTTTTGGAATTCTCACCCATTTGGCATATCCAAAAGGAAATCCTATGGCCAAAAAGCAGGTAAGAGAGTTTAAATGAACACAAACATCTTCTACTTTCTGAAACTACGCTTGTTTAGCATGTGGATAATGTGCAGCCCTACCCCTACCCGGTTCACCAGCGTCCCGGTGGGTGTTAAGGGGTTAAATTGAATTGCTTGCAAATGATAATTAACAACCATTAAATGTCACTCAGAGCATCCAAGGCTGCATGGCGCTTTCATTTTCATGTACTAGTGAGAAAAGCAAAAGCAAAACAAGCACACGCATCGCATTTTGTGTCGCCTTCTTTGAATAGCACAAAGAGAGAGGCGGCATTACGGTGAAGAGCGCTCCTGAGGGCACAGAAACTGCAGAAGACAAAGGAGGTATTCATATCCAGGAGGTGATAATTAAAAGGCTGACAGGGTAGTTAACATTTGGAGTCAGTGTTCCAGTGAATGTACAGTATGAACCCCCCCACAACCCCCCACTGCACCTTCCCTGCTGAAAAGGTAATAGAACTCACCATCTGCTGATGAGATCTCAGGCAGCCGTTATTGATGGAGCGCCTTTATCCACCGAAAAGCCTCAAAGGAAAAAAACAGGGAAAAAAAGATCTGTTTATTCTGCTTTGCCTGTGTTGTTTTGTTGGATGTGCGGCAGTCTCACAGCAGTCCGTGAAATACTCATGAAATTTAATCTGCTGCTTCAGGGATACAGCTTTTTCCTTTTTAATGGATTTCCCCCTCCTTTTTGATTTGAATGGAGACAAATTTCAGACTTAAGAGTATGAGCATCCCCCAAACTGAAAATGAGGAACAGTTGTTTTTTTGTTTTTGGGTTGTTTTTTTTTTGGTCTTGTACCATCTGTGATTATTTCAGAGAGAAGGACATGTCCTGCAGTCGGCTCCTTCGCCTTGATTCTTTAATGCGCGGCTACGTTCACACGAGGTCTAACAGAACTAGCACGATGGCAAGGTCTGAAATCAGGCAAGACAAGAAAATCCCAAACACTACAGCAATAAACTAAGAGGCATTCATTTACATAAGGATAAAAAATCTTCGTCTGGAAAAGACCGGAAAACTTGATGTAAAGAAGTGCAAAAACAACCTGGACGGAGAAATAAACAAGGATCAACTTTGTGTTGGAGCCTCGAGTGGCCTTTAGAGGAACTGCAGTTTTGGGCACTTCTGTGTTGGCTTTATTTTTCAGTCTACAGGTGACCCCGTGGCAAAGACATGTAGTGACTCTGTTAGGAGTGTCTAAAGAAGATGGGGAGCACCAAACAAAAAGAGTCAAAGTCACAAAGACCTAGAGACCGGTCACCGACCCCCTGGCATCCACCAGTTGCTGGGAAAAATGTGTATTTCCTAACTGGCTGTGGGAGGTATTTGGCAGATGCTAGCGTGGAATTGGTCATGAAGTGTTTTTTGGTGCTGCACCACAAAAATCCTTGTGATTGCTGCGGTCGCTGTAGTTTGTATGGAAAACGCTGACCTGTCTGCAAACGCTTGCCAGCTCCTCGCCCAGTGGGAGTGAAACTGTGAAAAGTGCGACACAAACTGGAAACATAGAACGTTCACTTTAGGGCAGAAATAAAGAAGAAATAAAGATTATTTCTCTGTCCAGACCGTCTTTGCAATTCTTTACATCAAGCCTTTAGATCAGGGGTCGTCAACTACATTTGTCCGAGGGCCGGAATTTATCTCGCCAGACACTGTGAGGGCCAGATACTCT
>JAVDPK010002906.1:740644-754958 GCA_034780415.1 Cichlasoma orientale | reverse complement strand
CACACACACACACACACACACACACACACACACACACACACACACACACACACACACACACACACACACAGTCTGCAGACCTCCAGGCTGATTGGAGCTCTCTGTAAGCGCAGGAAACCATTGTTATTGACACCATTATATGACCTGCAGTCATCATTCATTATTGTACTCAGCTTATGTTTGACATGCACGAGACTGCATGCACTGAGATACCAGCATGTGTACTTCATATGTTAGTATCGGTATAATGAGAACAAAGCACAAGCCAAAGTAGCCAGGGCCAGACACGTGTTGAGTGGCTACGTTAGTACCAGTTGGCAAACTGCCCCCCTGCTGGCTTCATAAAAGACGGACATAGGCACCGTGATGCCACGCAGTAGTCCGTGAGGTTCAGTTATGAAGCAATTTAGGCCCTCAGAGCAGAAACGTCACAGGTTGCTTTAAATTTTTGTGGAAAATTAGACCTCAGTCCAAGAGAGTCAGGGAATGTCTCATTTATGAAGTTCTGGTTCAGTCAGTTCAGACTTTAGCAGTAAAATCATTTAAAATATGACATGTTTATCTAACCCACATTTAAATGTCCAAAGTTCCCTGTTTTTAAAGGGTTAAGTAAACCATTCCCTCGTGTCTGAAGCCATTATTAATCAGTATCATTTCAGCAGCTGATATACTGTGTTGTGTACCTGTGGCTGCTGCATTGGGATGGAGGTGGTGTTGATCCGCGTGGGGTGAGTTCTGCTTTGAACTCTGCTCACTCCTGTGATCAGCCTTTGCTGTGATCTTCTGTGAACTTGTTGTTCAGAGGAGGTTGCCCACAGCACTAAGTGAAAACAAGCCAGCTCAGGTGGCCTGGCCTTTCAGATTTACGAGAATAATCACTTCAGTGGAAAGTCGCCCGCTGAGTTCCCAGAACGGTGTCGGGCTTGAGCCTCTGTCAGTAATTGAATTATAACTGAGGTACCTCGGGTCAGCCTCGCAGACACAGCGAGGGTCTGCGCGATTGAGTCGGGGTGCCTGAAATTTAAAGCATCATTCATTTAGGACAATCTCTCTCCAGTGAAACCAACAAATCCCAGAGTGCTGCAGGGAGAATACTTTATCCAGATAGACACTCTCACTATCTGAGAGTCCGCCTGCCCCTCCATCCGCAGAAAACAGCATCAAGGCCTTTAACATTTCTCATACTTCTATAATTAATCATGTTTTTTCTCCTACGTATTTTGATTTATTTTCTTATTTACGTGACAGCTTACCTGCATGCGTTTTGTGTCTGCAGGCGGAGAACTCGGCTCTGTCGATGGAAAACGACAACCAGAGGAAGCAGTACGAACGCTGTTTGGATGAGGTGAGTGCTCCCACGCAGCAGGAGGTACATAGGATGTGTTTACAATGAAATCACACATTTAATCTAATATTTTCGTGGATGTTCAGCTGCAAACGTGGTCATTCTGCAGGATATGGCAATCTTAGAGGCTGAACCTACAGTATGTACAGTGTGGCCACTTGAGGTCGGCTCCAAAAGCGAGTCAAGCCCCATAAAACCCACAGACATAAAAGATGGAAGTTACCCATTACAGTCATAGGTGACCACATTTAGCAGAGAGGGAGCTACTTCTAGCTAGCTTGGTCAGTAAGCTGCATTCGCAGACTGTACCGGTGCGACGCACAAAAACTTTTACTTATCAGGACATAATGAAACTCATCTGGTTCTTAGCAGGTCTAAAAATGAGGTAAATACAATCTGAGATGAACAACAACACATGACATGTTACACCAAGTCATTCATTAACAATCAAGCCAACATGCAGAAGCAGTGTGTGAAGCATTCACATGTGTGCCAACACAAAGATTAAAGACATCAGCAGTGATCTTAGAGAAGAAACTGTTGCTGCCCATCAGTCCAGAAGGGTTATCAAGTATTCTGGAGTCAAATGTGATTCCAGCTGTTCCATCCAAAGCTTGGCCGAAACAAGCACTGCAGCAAATCTACAACAGAACGGCTGAAAAAGAATCAAAGTGCTGCAACGGCCCAGTCAGAGTCCAGACCTCAGCCTGACTGAGATGCTGTGGTGGGAGCTGTGCATGAATCAGTGTCTGCAAACCTCAGTGAACTGAAGGCTGTAAAGAAGAGTGGGCCAAAGTTCCTCCACAGCGACGTGAGACTGAAAGTCATGCAGAGAACGATTACTTCAAGTTGCTGCTGCTGACGGTGGTTCTACGAGCTACTGGATCACGGGCTGTACCGTTTGTGCATTTGGCTCAGTTTTAGTTAATTAAACAGTGGCCCGGTGTAATGTGTCATGTTATTGTTTATCTGAGGTTCTATTTAAAGAATTTTAGAAAGTGCAAAGGACCAGATCATTTATATTATGTCCTGGTATATAAAACATTATAATTTAAAGACAGTAAAATGATTTTTTTTTACATGACTGTAGATAAAATATGATACTGTATTATTTTACTCAAGTTTGGTACTTGAATTAGCAGAGGCGAGGCCAAGAGGACAGTTACAGGTGCCTGTGTCAGTGCACTTGTCAGTCAAAGGGGCCACATTAGGAGTGAAAGTAGTTCCTCTCTTTTCACTAAGTGTAAAAAGGTGGAGTCTGGATGGGGTTAGTCCATCTGTCCAACCAGCCACCCACCTACAGACAATTCACAATCACCTAACCTGGACCCAGTTATATGGATATGGTAAATGCATGGATACCTTTCTACTCTGACTGAGGCCTGATTGGTCCCGATGCTGTAGAATCCCTGTATATACTCTGGCCATCAGTGTGCTGTTTAAACACTCACTGGAATCAAACACATCTTTTTAAAGTCCACATTGTTTCACACGACAACAACTTTCCAACTCAGACAATCCAGCTACAGTAAGAGATGCACATGCAGACTTTATCATGAGCATTGGTGAAGCCCACAGAGGGACGGCCAGATCTTTAATTGAAGCAGACAGACAGCAGAGCTCCTGAGCTCCCGGCGATGCGAGGATGAGAGCTGCAGGAGCGCGCCTCGCCGTTCAGGAGCGCGGACTCTCACCTCTAACACGAGGCTGTCTGACCGCGCTCCTTCCCTCTGACAGCACTTTGAAAGTCTCTCCATCTTTTCCTCCATCTCTCTCCAGCCGCCACGATGGTGCCACTTTAGTTTTTTAGCAGCCTTCGCTAATGGGCTCGGTACCATGGAGATTGCTGCCCATGAGAATCTGGTTGAGGACAGAAATTTCAGAGTTTCTGCTGTGGGATTAATTTCTCTGCCGCTGCCGCTGCTGCTGCTTTTCAGTCTCATTATGCCCATGAATGTTTTTTTTTTTTAGAGGGAGGGAGGCGGGGGCATTCAGATGGTTTCCTGTCATCATCAGAATGAGCTGAAGCGTTTTGATAGAAAGATGAAAGAGGTGGAGGGAAATAATTTTGTGGCACAAAAAACGTGAAAACATAGTTATTATTCCAGTGCCGAGATGTAATATATGCCTCCACTTCAGAAATCAAAATAAGCAGGAAAGAAAGCGTTTCAGATTGGACCTCTTCTTCTTTTTTAATCAATCCACAAAACTGAACTGAACTGTTTCTTCTTCCCGCAGAGAGACACACAGAATACAGAACCAAAACATTAGAACATCAACATTAACCACGTGTATATTTTGTGCGGCGAGACGGCATCCGTGTGGTTTCAGCGAGCCCGGCTCTGATGCAACACGATGTCAGTTTGTCCTCACAGCACCGTCCACGCCTCTAAATCCTCATCTCTGAAGTTTATTCTCAGTTGCTTTGCAAGCTCTCTGCATCCCGACACTAAGTCACAAAGTTCAACTCCTAAAATAAATAACCAAACTTTTTTAAACACGGTTTTCCTTCTCGTGTCTCTTTCAGGTGGCTAACCAGGTGGTCCAGGCCCTCCTCACGCAAAAGGTTTGTACCAAAGCATCGTTAGAACAGCCGGCCCTCGTTACCAGTCGGAAAAATGATGATGTCATAATGAGGGGTGCCTAACATAAAGAAAGAGTAATAGCATAAGTCTCGTCTTGATGTTGGAGGTGACACTGAGAAGAAAAGGTGCATGAGCGTCTATAAATCACTGATGTTTAAAGTCATTCTCACACATGAGCTTGAGCCAGTTTTGATGATGTCATGCATACACTGCTTGAACTGGTTGGCGAGTGGTTCACAAAGAGCAACGGAGAACATTGGCCTTCAAAGTGAAAGCGGTGCCTTTTCAAACACGCTGGCTGCAGTGCTGAGACACAGTTTTTACCTTGAAGATGAACATTCTGCAGTTCCAGTTTGAGTCGCACTTGAAGTTTTTCTGCCGCTGAGCAAGCAGTTGGCGAGTGTTTGCCACAGACGCCTGCAGTTTGGACAGAAGACGCCAACTTGTGACCGAGACACTCACAACAGGTTGGAGAATACGACCAATGGGTCATCGACAAGCCTCTACACCCGTGTGACTGGGGTATTAGCAGTTTGTTGCCTAACAACCTCCAGCAACCCCTCGCCAACTGGTCGGGGAATGCACATTTTTCCCTCGTCACCAGTGGTTGCCAGATGTTCGTGGACCGCTCTCTTGGTCTGTGTGACTGGGGCCTTATTCACCGTCACACGTCCATAGTGGGGGACGAGCTAACATCGCGTGGTTAGCGATCACGTGACTGCAAAACATCAATACGAGGTCTGACCAAAAAGAATGAAACCCGATCCCACATTAAAGGTCATCTTGTGGGAGTTCTCGACTAGTTGGCCAGACGTTTAAACGTCGCTGCTCTTTTCAGTCAGCTCCAGAAACAGCTGCTCACACGATTTATTCTCATTGTATAAATGTAAGAACGGCAGTTTTGGTTCATGATGGTTCAAGATGGTGTAACACCACCAGCTGCAGCTCCAACAGCTGCTCCCTGTATCTGAGCCGTTAGGCCGCCGCTGTATGTAGTGATTCCTCTTTTTCCTCCACACACACACACACACACACACACACACACACACACACACTGGCAAGAGACAGCTGGAGTGAAATAATATTCACCCTCAGGTGACCTCTTGCTGTTAGCTTCCTCCACGCTGCGTTATCTCTGCTGCTGCGGCCCGTGGATCGGTTAAAGCCCGATGCATCCTCAGTTGTAAACGAGGTGCTGTGTGAACCAGCAGTGGCCTTTGACCCCCCCGAAGTTTGTCTTAAGGAGCCATAAGGAGGACTAGCTCTGATTTTTCTGTGAAAAACTGCAGTACTGAGTAACATTACACGGAGTGAAAGCAGGATGTCAGCTGTCTCAGAGTCAGCCCACATGACATAACCGTACCATCCCAACACAGCTGAACCAGACACTGGTTAGCAGAAAAGAAACATAAATAGAAACATAAAGACGATATGAGATTAAGCCTAGTCACGTGTGTCTTCATTTATTTGTTCCTTTTAGTCTGAGACTGGGTTCAATCCGTGTGTGGGGAACCTGCTGAAAGATACTTCATGTTGGTTTTTCTTTTAATTTGTCACCTGTTTGTATATATTGAGTGGTCATCCAGACAGGAGAGCTCACCTGAGGATGTAACCTTTGTCTGCGGGAAATTTTAAAAAATATAAAGACGTTTTCCATTATTTTCTGACATTTGACAGGCAAAACAAATTAACTGTGAAAATAACTGGCAGATTAATGGGTGATGAAAATAATTAGCTGCAGTCTTAATCCTTCAGTTTAGTTTTCACAAAGAGTTTCCCCATAATGAGACAAATACAAAAACAGAGTGTATTTACATAATTATGATAAAGCATGCAAAATAAAAGTTATAAACTCAATTAAAACCTGCTGATTGCTTCAAGGCTGAACTATACACTGACATTTATATTATTATAATAAAACAATATAATAATTGTATTTGTATTTAAGCACACAAAGCTTCACATTCGGGATAAAAATCCAACAATCCTCAAAAACGAGCAGTGTGAGACGGTCTGAGTGGACCGCTGCTCTCTTTGTGATGCCGCTTAAAGGAACAGTAAAACATCATGATGCAGATGTCGGGGGCGTGTCCTTACGGCCCCTTTATACCCGCCACCCGGTGCCTGCAGAACGGCATCAAACCGGCATCACATCTGCTGTCGCTAGCTGCCGTTTCTGCCAGTGGAGCGCCTTCAGATTTTTGTAACCGGACGCGTTGTGCTAACACGTCTGGGTTAAAGACACGAGTGTGTGATTGTCCCATTTCAGTGATACATGAATGCAGAAGCTCAGAGATTCTCAGAATTTACAGAGAGAGACCTTCTGAAGGTTTCTCTGGGCGGCGACACCCATCATTCAGGAGAAAACCGGTGCGACCTTTGTGTCAGTGTAAATGATGACGGGGCGGCGGGCTCGTGACACAACCCTTTATGTGTAAGTTAGTAGTTAGTGCTGCTGTGTACTCAGGGATGAAGGTTTTGCTCCACCTCCACAGAGCTTTAAATTAAACCGGGAGCATTTCAGAACCAGAGCCTTTAGTCTGCGCAGGGCCTTTTATTTAGATCCTCTGTGCCCGACTTCCTGCCCTCATCACCTGCTCTGTGCAGCTTGACACAGGTTCCTTAAAAAAATAGACCCAGCACTGAGATGTGTTTCTGGGTCTGAGTAGATCCAGCAGCCGCAGTGGAGCCACAATGTGACGCAGCCACGCCCGTCGTCCTGCCAGGGTGGGGGCACCCTAGACTCTGTTTATTTCCTGTTCCCCTGACCTTGTTCTCAGACCCACTCTCTTTTGAATCTTGTAAACACCCCTGGCAGAAGTGCGTTGTCGTGACCAACAAATCATGTTGTTTGACTCAAAAACATGTGTAAAATTTAAATTACTACCTTTCTCATGAATAGAGAAGCATTTATGCTGCCAGAAACAGAAAGTCTGATAATTATGTAACATATGAAGAGTGTCCCTGCAAGTTATCGTGAGGAATGATTGCAGCAGACTTGAGAAAATGAGTACAGTTTGAAAGAAAAGGGCTCAAATATGAAGTCTTATTTTACAATTCAAGTTTACTTCATGCAGTTTCACGGGGGCGTCACACCTCTGTAGGTTCTCCTGTCCAGGCTGATGATCATGTGCACCATCAGCTGAATACAGTATTGTTCCCCGTGGCTGCTAAATTAGCATCTGATGCACGTGCACGCATCTGAAACGCCGCCGTCAGTCGCCGTTATCTGTCCATTTTTCATCTGTTTCCAGGACCTGAAAGAGGAGTGCGTGAAGCTGCGGACCCGTGTGTTTGACTTGGAGCAACAAAACCGCATACTGAGCGTGCTGTTTCAACAACGTGTCAAAATGTCCACGACTCCTGTCTCCCAGGTAGGAGCTCACGGCGCGGCGGACACAAACACAAACTGACAGAGCTAGCATGCTCCGAGGCTGTTTGAATTTTACATGAGCAGCGCTCCACTTCTAAAGGTTACTAACTTTCAGAGAGGGTTACAAAGACAGAGAAACCCACCCTGGATGTGTTTAAATGAACTCGTAGAGATGTACAGCAGGTTTATAGCTGGATTTAAATTCCTCTCTCTTTCCTAATTAGTGTCGTTTTTGTCACGCCTGCATGCTCAAATGGACCGTAGGTCCTCAAACAAGGATTACCAGCCCTTACCCTCCTCTTCTTTTATGCTAATCATGCCAGACTTTAGCCTAATAGTGAGGCAGACCTCTCACACAGCTGCAGCGGGAAAGCGGTGGAGCAGAAATGGGAGACAGAGGACAGCGTGTTTTTCTAATTGGAAAAGCTCCCGAGGGGATAATTGGTTAAAACCTTTGCTTTTTTAAAAACTTAACAATGATGACAGCTGATTGTTCAGTTTGTTGACCTCCATTCCAGCTGTGCCGTAGAGCTTCGAATATGTGTTTAAACTTTTTATGTAGACAAAGAATAAAATCTTCAGAGCCCACCGAGAACTTAGCATCTTTTAGCTTGTTCTGCAGTTAGCTTTAATCCTCAGGTTTCCGTCAGGTGTTTATCTCCTGAAATAAAAGATAAACAAAACACTCTGCACCAGAGAGACACATAAGCAGGGACCACGTGAACATCGTTAAAGCTGAAGAGCTAGCTGTAAAATTGGATTTCTGGAGGAGACCAAATACGGAGGTAAAAAAGCAAATATTGGACTTTCTTTAGGTACCCGGGAACTTTACTCAAAATTTTTGTCATCTGGTGGTGTTAAAAGACAACTCCACCTAAGCCCCCATTTATATCACAACGTTTCCAAATGAAAACGGCTAAGTTTTGATGCGTTTTGGCCTCCTGTTTACACGAGAACGCAGTGAAAAACGATACTTTTTGGAAACGGGCTCCAGAGTGGAACGTTTCTACAACACTCCGTGCTGTGTGAACGCGCTACTTTTCGAAGACAAAAATGGCAAAATGACACAGTTTCCGCTGGAAACGCTCTCGTGTAAATGGGACCTAACGCATCAGCCCAAATAAGGTGGTAAACAGCACCCCCCACACCCACCCGCTTCCAGGCCAGTCCAAAAAGGTCACAGCACCCCAAAAACTGAATTCTTTATCAAAAAAAACAAACTGAAGTTTTAACTGAACGGTAAATTTCAGCAGTTTGGTGATGAAAGAGTTAATCCTGTTCTCTGTTTAGGAAGCCTTTTAACTAATAACCCCTGCCTCACCTTGCCAATTAAAAGCACCACCTGCGTCGGGACAGGCAGGTGGGCGACGCTGATGGGAACATTTTCTTTTTTGCTAATAACAAATTGAACTCAGACAGATTCCAATAATCTGGACATGAAAGAGGGTTAGAACAGCACCCACAGTATCAGTTACACGTGGCAGTAACGGCCACACTCAGGCTGGTTATTTTCTCATTAATCTCTGAGATGATGCCAAACTGCTAATGGGGACTATTTGTCCAGACGATGTGGAAGCGCACGGATCTGTGGAAGTCAGACTTGGGAAATCCTGGCTTATTAAAAACAGAATTGAAGGAGGTCATTTATCAGCTTCTGGGCCTCACCGCACTCAAACTGTGCGCAGCATTAGTTATAGATGTAATACAACCTGTGTTTATTTACTGAAGATATTTATAAGAGAGTTTAATAAAAAACAATCAAAAGGTAATTTCTCTGTGAAAGGGCACACCTCAGTTGTTATGCCTTGACATTATCTCAATATCAGAAGCTCTAAATGATCTTAAATAATATTTTAAGACTGTTTAATGTCTCATTTATTGCAGTTATAGTTACGGGCCCAGAGTCGTGTCAGCTCTTGTTTTCACGCTGTCTGAATCCTGAAACAAAGCTTTGTAGGAAGCCTTTTTATTGCACAAGTAACAACTTTGGAAAGAAGCTTTGCTTGAGAGAGAATAAGAATGAGAATAAGACAAAAGGGAAGGCGATGTCGGGAGAAACTGATGAAATTTGAGGCAAGCTGCAGAAGTCAGAAGAAATTTAAAGACGTTATGGGAACATTAGTAAATGTCTGTCTTCATTTGTTACTTATTGACTAAATTTATTCTTAATTGCCTTTATTCCCGCTTTCAGTGGGTGAAGGGTAACAAACTGCACTAACACAGCGCAGAGGGCTGGAAGCAGAGTAATAAGGACATTTCTATAAACCTGAACGGAGCTGAATTGTAATTATCTAAGTCATCAGCCGCAGCGCTGATCAAACAGTAAAACTTATTTTCCTTTTTCAGTGTTGCAGCATGACTAAAAGTTTACATGAAATATCACAAAAAACGGGTCACAGGAGGTGCATAATTATAGATTTCTGTCTTATAAAATTAAACAAAACAAATGTATTAATGCAGCGTTCAACTCTGTACAGACCTGATAGCAATTAATTTCCAAATACGCAGTGATTTGTTTTGACCTCTGACCTCATAAGCTCTAACGGTGCGCCCACTCGTATCATCTTTCATGCAGCCTGTAAATGTGCATCACGCTGAAGCTATTTCTTGGAAGCCTCCCCCCATATGAAGGTCCCCTGTGTAGTTTAATTTTATTTTTCATGCAGCAGTCTCGGGTCCACAGGTGGCTGATTTTTTCTTTTTTTATTAGTATGTTAGATATGAGTAATCCCGCCGACAGGCTCCACACGTCTGCTGTTCTGAGTGCCAAACAGTAATGAGTTAGAGATCTGTTCTCGTGCTGCCTGACGGGCTGACTCATCTGTAACTGATCAAAGTTATGGTCAGCCGTGTCACACTTTCCAAAAAGTTTCATCTAGTTAGATTCAGTCACTCAGCATGAATAAAATACCTACCTAATTAAAATGTCCTGAAGTGTGATTTAAAGGTGGTCTGAGTGCAGCAGAGATGTGTTGCAACGCGCAGAAATAAAAAATAACAGATTCATGAAGTCTCTCCGCTGTTCTGAGGTCAGCTGGTGACTCTCCCATGAATGATTGACTTTATTTTTGATGGACGGTTGCTTCTATTTACATTCAGAGTGGAGCATCGAACGCAGAGAAATGGATGGGCGAGCACAGCTTGTTAGCCGCATTCAAACAGGTTTGGGCTGTATTGACGGAAACGCCGGGTTATTAAAGCGCACTGAGGAGCTCTCGCTGTCACATTACCAGCAGGAATGCTCGTGCTCATTGAAGCCAATTACAAACACATGAGAAATGTGCGTGTTGTGCTGTTGAATAACCGCTCTGCAAATCGCTGTGCAGCGTGCTTACTCCACCTCACACTTTGATTATTTCTGGTAGGCTGCAGCGACGTCGTCCTCAGCTCTAGTTTGTTTGTTTTTTTGTTTGTTTTTTTGCCTTTACTTCTTTTTTTCTTTTTTTATTAAATATTTACTGAACAGAAACTCTCAAAAATAAGAAATTCTTTTTTCAGATTTAATGAAAAACTTTGTATTTGCGTTGAAGCTGATGGTCGAGCCACAAGATACACATTTCCTTCAACGGTAACAATGAGAGCTCTTAATATCGGCGCGCGTCATCTCTTCATTCTGAATCCAGTTGGATCCAATTTGTTTTCAGGGTTTTCTGAAAGATTTATTAAAAACACTGAAAGCGTCTATTGTGTTTCTTTTTTTCTCCTTTAAAAAAATTGGACACATTTCTATAGTTTTTATGTGATGGCGTCTTTTCTAATATTATCTGCTCATCCTCTTTCAGCTCAATTATTTCATTTTTGCATGTTTTTGTTTCTTTTTAACTTCCGTCTGTCCTTTTTGGCCTTTTTTTACTGAATTTACCCTGTAAACATTCTGCTTTTACTTGATTTTCAAAGCACTTTGTAAACTCTTAACAATCCTGTATATATAAAAAAACTTTATTATTATTCGAGCTGAAACCACGATCTTTCCCTGTGCGCACAAAACTTGTTCCTGTGGAAACGTGTGGCACCAATTGTGTTTTTCACAACTTTGAATCTGATGTCCTCCGATAGGAACAATATTTTGTGTCTGCAGCGTGTTGATTTATTTTTGGCTGTTTGGCTTCATCCTGACGCGGGGGCCATCCTAACCAGTGTGGCTGTGGTGGATGGATGTGGATAATTAATGGATCCTGACCATCCTCTGCAGCTGAGCACCTTCTCTAACATCTGTTGGAGCTACAAGCACAGATACAGAAAATCTTTACCACCTCAGACCTGCACTAACTTTAGATTTCATCTCTTCTTCTTTGGTAAATGCTGGTTCTCATGCAGCAAAGCGCTTTACACAACATGCCTCATTCACCCATTCATCCAAACACTTTCTTCTATGCCCACGTGCTTTCTGTCTGTCTTCAGGCTAAAGGGCTCAAACCACCGACCTTCCCATTAGTAGGTGACCCGCTGTAGCCACAGGATCCTGAGGATGGATTTATTGAGCTCTTTTTGTTTTGTATTTTCTGTTTAATTGCACTGCTTCAGTGGCTCCATATTGTGGTAGTTGTGCACAATCGCCAGCAAGAATAAGGTCGCTGGTTCAATTCCAGCGGGAGACACGAACCCCTTCTGCAGTAGCATCACGAAGGGTAAAACTCTGCCAAATCAAACATGCATCACGACCCCTCATGACAAAAGTCTACTTATTTAATTGAGCTGCTTTGTTCTGTGATCTTCATTGTATTTCATCGAGCTAACTTGTTTTTCAGTTAATTTCCCAACTTTTGGGATAAATATTTCTTATTATATCTGATAGTGACAGGAGGGCGGGGGGAGAGAGCGCAGAGCGTACAAGCAGCAAACGGCCTGAGGGGGAAACAAAGCCAGCTCTGTGTTTTTGTGTTAGGTGCATCTCTCGCTCGTACTCTAAGGCCGAGTAGCTTTAGGGGTCCGGTCTGGACACCGTAACCGGAGGCATGCCCTGACAGGGATGTGGATCCTCCGTCTGCTGCCCCAAAGATGATCATATTACCACTGAGCCGTGCTGCTGCTGTTGGGGGTTATTACAAACTGTAACCCCTCTATATATGTTTTTGTTTGTTTTATTTATATTGCACCAAATCACAACAAACAGTCGCCTCAAGGTGCTTTATATTGTAGGTAAAGACCCTACAATAATACAGAGAATACCCAACAGTCAAAACGACCCCCTATGAGCAGCACTTGGCGACAGTGGGAAGGAAAAACTCCCTTTTAACAGGAAGAACCCTCCGACAGAACCGGGCTCAGATAACAGGTGTTTCAAAAATACTACCCGTCACACCTTTAATACAACTTTTAACCTGTTTTTTGTCGTACAAATTTTTAGCGAGTTGAAGTTTTTATTAAAAAAAGGAAACCAGTACACAAGATGGAGCAAGGTTACAGCAACATACCCGCCCAGCACCACTGCTGGGTCCTGGTGGCCCATCTACAGTTGGGGTCGTGTAGTTGGAACGGCCAAACAAAAACATCTTAAAATTAATGTATGAGACTTTAGTGACCCCGGAGAGGGCGCTGGTGACCTGGTTGAGGTCAAACCGACAGCTGCAGCACGCTTTTGTATCCAGTAAGTAAAATACTGAAATATTGCTTCGTTCTTTCGAGTTCTGGAAGAACTGATGCCAAAGTAAAACTCCTCGAATCCCAACGAAGTGACTCTCAGAGCCTCGTGCTGCAGTCGTTACGCAGAAGTTTCTAAAGGTCTTTTTGGATTATCAGAGATCGCAGCACAATTCAAAGCCTGTTTTCAGGGGAACAGCCGGCCTGCTCTCAAAGACTGAATTCCTAATTAGCAAAAATATATTTCCTCAATTTCCTATAAAGAAATTTTACAGGCGAGTCCAGCAGTTCCCTCTCCAGGCTGTTAAGCATGCTGCGAGCTCAGCAGAGCTGGCTACGCCGTCCTTCATCTTTAACCTTTTCTGTAAAGGTCAGACAGGCAGAAGCGGCGTTCGTTTCACTGCGGAGATGCTCGGCTGCTGCTGCTGGACAGACGTTCTGCACCTGCAGACTTTTTCTCTGATTAAACACGTCCTCTTGTTAATTTGACCGCTTGTTTTGGGTTTTTAGAAAGTCGTGTGTTAATTTTACCGAGTTCAGTTTGTTTCTTGAGTTCCTCTTATCAGAGGATCGACCGCTTGACCCGCAGTCTGTCTCTCCATCCTCTGCCAAACCTTTCAGCTGAATCTCCGCTCATTAAACCCTCACATTAACCACTCAGATAAATACTTATTAGATCATTCTCAGGCCAGAAAATAATCTTTATTGTCATCTGTCAGTGTGGATGTTGAATTCCAAACTTTGGTGCTTTAGATGATTTTTTTTTTCTTCACAGCAGAAAAAAAGTTAGAATATTAATAACCCAACATTGCTGGCAGCATGACAAAAAAAACCTTTTATGTGCCAAATGCCAAGCCTTTGATTCACTAATGCCGCATTCCCAGTAATCCAGGAGGCTACATTAGTAGTGTAAGATAATTATCTCACACCGCCTGAAGCTTGAATATTAACTGCAGTTGTTATATTTGTCTCCAGTAAAGTCACAAACAAAAGTTTTGAGAACAAGGCTCGCATTTTAAATTATTGATTGGAACTTTGGGGGGTTTGTGACTGTCGTCATCCTGAGGAAAGTTACTGATGAGACGTGCAGCGAAGCTCAGCTAACTTTATTTGTAGCTCTGACTTATTGATGAATTCACTGAAGGTGAGGAGTTTGCAATCGCAGTACAGAAAATGCTTAATCAGAATCATAAAGGCAGATATACGGTAGATGTTTTCCATCCATCGTCTTATCTGGGACACCTTCTCCAGCACAGCGCTCTGACGTGAAACCAATGCCACCAATTTCCATTAGTACCTGCACCAGGTACTTTTTTAGTACCGGCTCAGCCGGGGTTCCAAGCGATCCAAGGCAATTGGCCAGGGAGTGTCGTCACTAGCGGAGTCATGAGAGCGACTCCTTCACCAGAATCAACCGCGCCATTTTTAAAA
>JAVDPK010002906.1:714816-726398 GCA_034780415.1 Cichlasoma orientale | reverse complement strand
ACTAATATTATTTCATTCATATGTACACACTTTTTCATTTTTAAAGCACAGTGTAATGCCCCCATACGAGGACACGAGGTCTGAGGAGATCAAATGTGCGCATAAAGTAAACTGATTTGATTGAACTGAGTAGCTTATAATAATGATAACATTGCATAGTTTATTAGTAGATTCTGATTTTATATTAATATAAAGCCGCAAGCTGAAACCACTTAAATAAATGTTATGGCCGCCCTGCATGCTGCAGGTGTGTCTGCTGCAGAGAGAGAGAACGGCCGCTGACGCCCTGCTGCAGAGTGCACAAGAAATGCATACGTGGCAGTTTCAAATCACACTGGAAGCATTTTAGAATCAGACATAACCGTATAAAAATGTTGGCCAATCAGAAGCCTACAAAAAATAACACTCTGAGCTCACAAAGGAGTTTAAAGGCGCACACCTTTGACCTTTAGTGTTGCAGTTTTCCTCGTCCATGCATCAACACAGAAACCGAGTTTCTGAAAATCTCCACATTGAGATTCCTTCAGTCACTTCAATCACTGTTTCCTGTGACCTACAACGCTGTTTACGTGTGGACAAAATGCTGAAACGCACAGAAAATCCCCGCGTGAGTGTGGACAGAACCTTACAGCGACAGTAAGAGTAAGGGTCAAACTGAAAGAAAAAAAAACAAACTCTTCCTTGGAATCATGTTTCCATCCAAGGAGATGCGTCAGGTGTGTGTTGTAACAGGCAGGTAGCTTCTTGTAAGTCAGCACTGTGTGTGGGAACAACTTGGATTTGTTTATTTCTCCCAGTGGCTCTACAGCTCTATTATCTCTGAGAGAAAAGTACAGAGAACATGCTGACATCCCGCTGAAGTCTCAAACTTCGGCTCGCAGGAACAACGCCTTGAACCCGGCGGCGAGCGCGGAGCGTGTCACTTCCTGCATGAATGCTCCATGTGAAGAAAAGAGGAAACTTCCACAGCTAGACAAGAACACGGTTCAACAGTTACACGGAACCAGAGTGATTTTAGCACTTTCATTTATACATGCATGCAGTTATTTATTTATCCCCTCACTTTTCCTTTCAGCCTGCACACAGATGGTCCTTTAAGCTCCGCGCTGAGATCTTAAGACGTGTGTGAACGCAGTTCCTGTAATCTCGGTAAATCTGCAGAGGTGGCAGAAACTTTAAAACTACATGTGGTGCATGTTTGGTGTTTTTGGTGTGCTGCTGTGATAAATGCAAATACAGCAGGGCTACACAAAGCTACCCCACAGACTGACCCTCAGGGTAACCATGCGTTACCCTGAGGTGCACAAATTTGTCCCATTTCTGATAGATGTTAAGGTGCAATATCAGCTGACAGCATGTGTTTGAACTGCTGTTATAGCTGAAGTATGTTATGAGCCGCCTTTTATATTTAGACATAGTGTAATATGAGAATATATGATCATTTTCCCCTTAATTGCATTTCAAATTCAGGGTTTTCCCTGCATTTCTGGCTTTACCAAAATATTACTGTTAAAACTGAGCAAGAAGAACCTGGAAAAGGCACGAAAAGGTCACGACCTTATGCTGTTTTTCAGATAACAGTTTGTGAAATAGTCACGTGACATATTGATTTGTTTAAATTTGATGAAAATAATGTTAATGAGGCCACATGTGCCTGCAGTGGAAACACATTCACTTGGCAAGAGAAAGGTTGCTGGTTTGATTCCAAAAAGTGTGTCATCCGTGTCCGTTACATGTGTTCCTGTGAGACCGTGCTGGATCATCCCGATAGGTTACTGTCAGCTGCCATAACTACATCCTAAAACACAACGACAGTATGAGCGATGGCTTCATCCTGCATGTGCACTTAATGGCCAGCAGGGGGCGATAACTGGTTTCCAGTCCTGTAGGAGTCACTGTGACCGCTTTTCTGCTGAGTTTATGAGCTCGGTCAGGAGGATTATCCACGGGCGCCTGGGTGGCGAAGGATTTGTGATTGACAAGGTGTTAGCCAATGAGGTCACCACCCTGCCAGGCGGTTTGCTGATTTTAAACTTCGTGAACGCGATAACTAAAGAACGATGTGAGGCCACGAGAACGATAATTACATAGATAGCGTTAAAAATATAATTTTGATTGAAGAGCTGGTGCGTACTGTGGATTAACCGTTACAGAGGCATAAAAGATGATGTTGGCAGTTACCCACATGGTTAGTGTAGGGCAGCTGTGCCCTTACACCGGGTGGTGCTCTCGGAAATGTGTTGCGTTGTACACAAACCGTTTGATTCATTAAGACATGAAAAACTTTAGATTTTAACTTTATTTTTTCCATTTTCTGTGATCTGCAGACTGATGACAGTCAACTTAAAACTGCATTTTTTTTGCCTTAAGACATCTCTGTTCATCATCGATCATGTAGAAAAATTATTTAGGAAGAAAAATGCCTTCTGTTGACCTTCTGTGTGAAGAACACGGGCTTGTGTGTTCTTCTTAAAAATCCTGGCTGTGGCTCCGATGAACGCACTTCTTTTCATTAAAGGAATCTGTACAGAGACGTGTTTTGTTTTTATATTTTTAATGAGTTTGACACAGTCTGACGTTAAAAGTCATTTGTTTGTACAGACAGAAAAATGATGAGATTTGTCCTCTTTTATAAACCTTTTCACGCGGCCGTTATTTGTTCGGTGCTGTTGCAGTCAACAAGAAGTCGACATCTTTGACATTTTTTTCCATAGTGGGAATTTGAATACATGAAGTGGAAAACCGTCTCCGCAGCCCTCGAGTTTGCCCTTGACTTTAAGCAGAGCGCCGCTCTGATTGAGGGTTTTGTTAAACTGCACCACTTGTGTCAAATCTCAGATACCCCTCGACATGTTGACTGTAATTAGTTTCCAGATTAATCCGCGCACGGTCAGATGTGGCTTTCTCCCACACTGTTCTCGAAGTAAAGGCTATAGCTCGGATAATCAAATAATAGGTGAATATCAATGAAAGGACCAAATCACTTCAGTCCCCAGCTCCCCCATGCAATTATTTCCTATTCACATTAATTATTGCTAACAGATGACACTAATGACTTTGAGAGGAAGCTGGCCGTGGCGGCCCTGCAAACGATCAATACCGCTTTAAATGGGGTCACGGCGCTTGACACCTTTGGGTCCTTCTGATTGGAAACGGGACTGATGCAAACAGCATCTGCAGCGTGCCAGCGACTCGAGTGCCAGCTGGGGTTTGTAAGATCCTTCACAAAGAAGTGGACCCATCAACCATGAAATGAAGTCAAACTGGGGCTTCTGCAGTAGAGAACATCATCTTATCTTAGAAGTTATTTTTACGGTGAAAGCCAAAAAGGTTCTAACCATGTCAGGGCACAGCTCAACAATCAGAATTATCTGTATTTATAGGCCATAAACTTTGTGGGAAACCAAAGCAAAGAGTACGTTTTACAGACCATAATTTTTGAAAGCTAGTCTTGGCAACCAAGGATTGGACCACCAGGGCTTCCACCCCAACTACCACCCAATCCACACTGAACCAAACCCCTGTGGCACCTCCTGTGGGCCCATCTCCCACGGGAGGCTGGGCCTATGTCGCTCTTTCAGGCTGTGCCTGGGATAAAACATGGCTATCTTAGCCCATGGGACACCACAGCTCCAGGGTGGGGCCCTGAGCCCATGAGCTCTGGGCAGTAACTGAAAGAAAGTGATTGAGGATACAAGCGACCTCCTCCAGAAGAGCCGGAGGAGGTAGCTGGGAAGAGGGATGTCTGACTGCTGCTTCCATGACCTGGACGATGGATGGGTGGGTGGATGGATGGGTGGGTGGGTGGATGGATGGTACATGTAACTAAACTATATATATCATGTATGTAGCCACGGTGATGTCTCAGTTTGTGGACTCCACATTTTGAGGCTTCAATGTTAGCATTTTGGCTGCTGCCATTTTGGAGCCAGAAATGACCATATTTAAAAGAAAAGGCTGAGTACTGAGTGCCAGTTGCCTTTTTCGGGACCCTAAATCGAGTATCCAGGTGTATGACTTTTTTTTTTTTTTTTTTTAATCACCTTCCTCAGAGTTGTTATGAAGGGGAAAACTATCCACATTTTCTGCACCAGACTGTAAATTTGCGTTTTAACATGCGAGTCTATGGAGTCTGTATTATTTGTGTGTTAGCTTCATTTTTCAAGTACAGTATGTAACAGCAACTCTGCACCATAAAAAAATGACATCTCAGTGATGTCATAACCCAGCCTGTCCTCATCATTGGAGGATCAGTGTGGCCTGCACAGCTCACTTATACATTAACTTTGGTGTCTGTGGCCCCGATGAACCGGGTTGGGGTAGCTGCTACTGTATTTTAACCCTAAATACATTATAATAATTAACCTAACCAAGAAGTTTATTGTACCTAAATTTAACAGACATGAACCAGGTGCTCTAAGCCGTCCCAGCGGTTTGACAAAAGTAACTAACGATGCCTCAGGAATGAGGACAGGCTGGGGATCAATTTGTATCTTTAAACATGGAAAACTCTCCACTCCGAATCAGTAAACCAATCATTCAAAAGTTAAGCTTTCTTATGAGGAACTGGGGAGACTCCAAAATAATGTGAGTGATAAAATATTCAGTTTGTATTAAAGCTTTCAAAACTTTCCTTTCAAACCACATCCATCCATCCATCTCTCTTAACCTTTAATACAAGCATTTTGCATTAGCTGGAGACTTTTCAGGGAAAACGCTCCGTGATGTTTTATTTCAACAAGATCGCATTTTTGTCCTTGTGACAAACATTCATCATGCAGGCACATCTGGCACTGGTACAAAACTTGCTTTCAAAAATATCATCAAAGGACTCATATCAAGAGTGATAGGAGCCAGATGACTAATGTGGATGTTGATTTTGGTTCATTTTCTAGTTTTTTAGCCCTCACAGGGGCATCATCTTCATCTAACACTCATTAGTCTTTGTGCAGCTGAAATATAAATGAACAGCAGACACACCAAGAGGCTCCCAGCACAGTTAATAGCTTCCCTTTGTGTCAGAAGAGAGGCATTGTTTTAAAATGTCTCATTCAGCAGAGATCACGGTGCAGCTGCGAGGCCAGAGAAAGATGAAAAAAAAAAAACGCGCAGCGTTTTTAACAGGAGCCATCTGACCGCAGGAGTGGAAAATGTCATCCAATCCCTCAATTAGCCTTTGGATGGAAAGAGACGGCGATGAATCCAACATATTGATTCTTTTAAGGACCGTGACGGAGACGAATGGAGAGCCGTGGGCCGTCCAAGAAACACACGGTGTCACGGATTAGGTGGATGAGAACGTGTTGGGTTCACTTGTGTGAATCAGAGGGTAAGCCTACAACATCCACCAGGTCATCGGCGACCTGTCGAGGGTTGGGTTTTGGCTTAATCACATGGAAAACTTTCAGGAGATGTTACTGTTCAAATGAACTCTCACACATTCATTTTGGCATTTGCTCATTTACAGTTTGGAGTGTTTTAAAAAGGAAACAAATTCCATGAACAGAGTTGGATGTCAGCTGAACCCAAACCTCTAACCCTAGATGGATGTTACGAGGTTAACTTCAGGTGCTCCACTGCAAAAGTTTTAGCCATAAATGAATGTAACACATGAATAACTGAGCCGTTGCCTCAAAAGTCCCTCATCCAGTGGATGGACTCCAACGGTGTGATCTTGGACTGTATTAGTGATTGAAGTTCTTGTCTGCCGTGTGGCCTCAGAGAACCCAAATGAACCAGCTCTGGTTATTGCTGGTTCTTCAGAACAGAGCACGACAGGACAAGAGGCTCACTGGAGAGGCAGTGGAACGTTAAACTATATGGGAACAAAAGAACAGGAGCTTTTAATGAGATCCCATTATAAAGTGTCCCCTTTTGCAGCTATAACAACTTTCACTTTTCGGGGAAGTAATTTTTGGATCATTTGTAAGGTCAGACACTGATGTTGGACAAGAGGGCCTGGCTCACAATCTCCATTCATGTTCATTCCAAATGTGCCTGAGGGGGTTGAGGTCAGGGCTCTGTGCAGGCCAATCAAGTTCTTCCTCACCAACCCCATCCAATCGTGCTTTTATGGAGCTTGCTTCGTGGAGTCAGGTGCAGTCATGCTAGAACAAAAAAGGGCCTTCCCTGAAACTGTTCCCACACAGTTGGAAGCAAAGATTTGTCCAAAATGTCCAAAAGCATTAAGATTTCCCTACAACTACAACCCAAAGGCCAACCCCAGAAAAACAACCCCACAGCATGACTGAATTCAGTGGTTCATAAAGGACCACCACAACAGTGAATCAGCCAGTAAGCGGGATAGAAGGGAAAAATGAGATGTGAAAGGCATCAACGGATCTTTCAAATTAAGAGGGAGGCGCCTTTCTTCTAAAATAAGTTGCTATAAACTCAGGAAGTTTATATTATACCTGGATATACCCAAGGTATATCTGTGCTGGAAATATGCGCCCTATTGTCAGAGCTGTCAGTGACCTTTGTCACATGACCTCTAAACACAAGTATCTGTAGCTCTATTTGTAGCTAGCCTGTGCTGTTTGTGTATTGCTGCCAAGTCACATTAAATTCAAAGGAAAGTATCATTAAACATTTATTTGTGCTTCTCACCTCTCCTTCAAACTACACTTGGCCTTCCTCCAGTTTGGACCCAGGAAATGGCAAACCAATCCAGGTCCTATCTGGACTTCTTTTATGGTCAAACTCCTGGGGGGGAGTGCCTACTGTACTATGAAGAAAGGGGGGATTTATGAGGTATTTGGGGGGTTGAGATCATGGCCAGTATGATCTCAAATTTCTTCAAACCTGTGCTCATGAATACCAGAGTGATGGTGAGTTTATTGATTTTTATTAGGAAATTATATATTTTTTTTCCACTGTGCTTGGACTCAGTCTGTTTCTGTTTTTGGAAATAACCTCTTTGGCTTTGAAGAAAACTCTTTCACATGATACAGAGGAGGCAGGGGTGCACAGGTATCCCACAGCAAGCCTGTATAGGATTGGATGTATGCACCTCTGCCTAGATGATACCCATAGATCAGGTGTTGTTGCTTGGCACACAACAAACACTTCACCTTGGAATGAAAAGAAAACAACTTGAGAATACTATAGTAGTAACACATTTAATTATTTACAGGTGTATGTTTAATACCTTATCGGGAGAGATCAGCTTAAAGTGTTGCCATATAGGGGAAAACATTCTTCTTTTAGCAGCTCCATAAAAACAGGCTCCTATGTGTCGCAAATTGACAAAACTCCACCACAAACACTAGCGCAAATCTTGTGGTGATTTAAATCATGCCAACACTCGAACCACTTCCTGAACCAGCAAGGCTTCAGATGTCATCAGTGATGTCACTCACCCTTAAAGAAGAAAGCCTTGATACTCTTTGTGTCAGATTATGGTGGTGAGGAAGCTGTAATACCAGAGGCCCAATGGAGACAGGGTACTATCCAGTGCACAGATGTTTCCCCGGTTATTATATCTAGCTTTGGATTGTAAGCTTTATGTTGATGAATTACAGTTATTTTTGTTTAATTCCACATTGCGTGAGTGCAAAAAAACCCTACCCTTTGATTAATTCCAAAATTCCTTCTTTCCCAGGAGGTCCAAAGGAATGGAAAAGCAGGAATTCCTGCAGGAAGGTGGCCCAGCCTGCTGAGCCTAACATGCCCACGCAGTAGCGGCAGCGGCAGTGGCAGTGAGCTTTCACTCTCCAGTGCTTGCAGCGAATACTCCAGTGGCTCCCACACTTGGGCAGAGGGACGTGGCTTCTCCAAGCAGGTTGGTATGATTCACCTTCCATTTATTGTCTTTTTGTTTGAAGGACAGGAATTTTGTTAAAGCTAATTATGAATGCTGTTTCAGTAATTGTAAATAAATCTTTTAATGCACAGTGTGCCACAAGCCGGGACAAAAGGATGAGTACTGGTTCAGTATCCAGCAATCACTCAGCTGCCCTGGAGCACACAGAACTGGGATGGAAGGAAGGTCACATTTTAAAAGGCCTGAAGCGTCTTCAAATGTCCAACTCCAAGGGAACATCCTCACTTCCATCTGTACCACACTGCAAAGACTGTATGACCTCAAACGAGGGCATATACTCATTTGGTGTCAAATTTGGCCAACAAGGGACTGCAGTCAAGCAAGTAGCCCCTACAAGTAAACCTTTCAAGGCAGAAACAAGGATTTCCATCCTAGATTCGGATGATGCAGATGACGAATCACCTAAAATACCAAACAGTGAATCCAGTGACCAACCAGCAAAAGAACTTCTAAGCTTAGATAAACTGGAGGTCACTCAGGATTTTCAAGTAAACCCCGTGAAACTTTCAGGGAATTCTGGTCTGTTTCCCTCACCTGTCACAGACAACTTCATATTCCTTGAGGCCCCCACAGTTAAACCTGGTGTGAGCCCAACTGATAGCCTTGCACATCTGGAGGAAATGAGCACAAACTCACCAGAAAAACACAAAGGCATAAAGTTAAGTGACAGAAACAATAACCAGGAAAGATCTACTGACCGTAAGTCCAGGCTTGATTATGTCAAACGACAACAAGGCCGAGTTTCTGCTAAACAAGTGGAAGCAGGAACAGGTGATGTGGGAGCATCAGTTCAGCATACCGTACCAAGAGCCCTGAGCTGTGTGAATGAAGCCAGGCAGCGCAGCTCCTCGATGGAAGTTCCTCATCGCAGAGACCAGGCAAGTCAAGCTGGCGGTGACCGCCAGGACTATGCCATCTCAGAATCCCCTCAGAGGAAACCTAAACCTCAGCTCTGTGACTCAGCAAGGAAGGCTTTCATTCTGCGGAGCAAGAGTGCAGATGGAGGACCAGAACAACCAAAGCACACACATTCTCCTTTACATCAAAAGCTTATTAAGAGTCAAAGGCCCAAAGGACAGTCAAACCCGAATCCTACAGGGAGCAGTGCTCCTAGCAAAAGGACGAATCCAAATAAAACCCAGGGTTCAACCAAGAGCACATTATCTAAATCTGAGAAAGATGAAGATAATTCGGTATCATCAAGTTCCAAGTCTCTTGAGAAGATGCAACAATGCTCACCTCTTGTTTCTCCTGTGAAACATTCAAAGATATTTAAGTCCACAGGGGTCAGTGAAGGCTTAAAGAGTCCGACAAAATCACAAATCACTAAACTTCAGTCAACCAGTGACTCTACAGAAGATGGCATCTATGACAACTTACCATGCTCTCCACGCAAACAGCGACGCCAGGATCATCATTGTGATTCAGAACACAGATCCCCATCCCCACCACTACCCCCTGGTCGAACTACTTCTCTTTTCCTTAGACCCAGCAGTGACAGCTTTCCTAAGGATCAAACATTTGCAGGGCAGGCTCAAAGCTTGAAGACTGGACTGACTAAGATGCAGCCACCTCAGGTTTCTTCAGTTGTACAACCTCAGCAATCCAACACAATAAAAGACAGTCAACATGCAGCCCCACAAATGGTTGCTGAAGGTAAAATGTACCACACCCACTCATCTATGATGCCTCCTGTTGTAATTCAAGAATCACAAGCTTCAGAATCAGTCCGGTTATCTACAGACAGAGCTGCCATGAGCTATATTGAAAATGGTGCTCCCTCTATGTTGCCAAATCAAAGCATTCTGCAAAGATCCCAACAGAGCATCAGTGAGCCGAAACTGTCAGAAGTCTTACCTCCAATATATTCTAATGCATACTACCAACCCCAGACTTCCTCCTCAAGAGCTGTAAAACGGACTCTTCCTGTAAATGCTAAATCTCATGAGGCGATTGCTGGACAAGAAACAAATACCTTCCTCATTTTTGGAAGGCAAAACAAGGATGATATGGACCCTTCTGCAAGAAGTGTCCAGACCTTCCAGACTTTTACATGTGAGCCGCAGATGATACGTGAATGTGGTGCTCATGATAACGTCCGCCGAAGGATCGACACCCGCTGCAACTCGCTGGATTCTGAGCCTTCGGTCCAACCTGTCCCTTCAGACAGCAGCATGATGCTAGACTGGGGATTTGACGAGGAAGGCTGGCTGTTTAAACGGTCTGTATCTGTTTCTACCAGACCTCCTCTTAAACCAGTACTGGGCATGAATGGGGCCAAAGCTCGTAGTCAGAGCTTTGGTGCACGCTATATGGACAGACCAAGCTTCAACAGATCTGGAAAGGTCCGTACACAGATCAAAACACACTCAGGGAGCTCCTTGAACTCTCTTGGTGATGTCCTTCCAGGAAGTATGAGTTGCTCCAGTAGTTACCATTGTCCAATGAATCGATCCCTCTTGAACAACTTCTTGATTGAAGAAGGACTAGCGGTTCCTTTACATCTGGGGTCCTCCAGTGAAAGACTTCAAAGTCTCAAACTCCAGCGTGAGCAGGCGAGACGGCTTCAGATCGAGCAACAGTTTTCGAGCGCCTTTGGGGAGCCAGTTTCTGAAGAGCCGGAGAGACAGAGTACCATAACCACGATTGAGGAGAAAGTGATGCTTGGCATAGAGGAGAACTTGCACAAGTCTCAGGAACAGGAGAGAACCAGTGAGGTTAAGCAAAAATCTGGATCAAGCCTAGCAAGTTGGTTCGGCTTTCGTAAGAGTAAGCTTCCTGCTCCCAGCAAAAAGACCGATCCACCGAAAGGAAAAGACGACAAAAGGGAGCAAAAGATCACATCACTTCTGGGCGGAAAGCAGATAAAGTCCGACAAGAAGAGAGACAGAAGAAAAAGTGATGGAAAAGACTGGTAAGAAACCCGGTAAATCAGTAATGAATGTTATGTTTTTCAGGTTTCTCACGGGTCATTCAAGAGTCTTAATAAGGAAATTGAGATCTTACATTTCCAATAAATCTGTTGTAGGTGACGTGGTTTCACACTGGGGGCAGCAATCTGATGCCATATAGATGCTGGTGTTCGAAAAAGCAGGAAAATATAGACAACACAGAGTCTATTTCTCATTTCCAGCATAAAGAAAAGCTCACTTGCCAGCTTATTCATGAGAGAGGACCAAGATAAACGATTAACCTCGTTCACAAAGAAAAATTAATGGCACAGTCTACAGTAAGCACTTCTTTACGCTTCTACTTAAAGGCTTGTTATAGTTTCTGCTTCCATGTGACATAAATTTCATCATCGAAAAGAGAACGTGAGGCTCCGTGTGGATATCCGTGTACCTGCCAGTTGTTTACGACTGCTCAGACTGGTCCACGGAGACTTTGGATTAAAATTCACTGTGAATGCACCCTTTAGGCAGACTTCAAAGAAGTGTAACAGGAGTGATCACTTATCTGTTTGCAACCGAGAACAAGCCCTGCTTTTCTCTTTCAGGCTGAAATGTTTTGTTCCTCTAGTAGGTCAATGAGATATGGCTGAAGTTTTAGAATTCATCTACAAAAACATCTCCTTAAAAATACCAGCATCCTGTTTTCTCCCGTGTTTCTCCCATAATTTACAGCCATCTCTCGGTTTATGTTGCCTTCAATATTTATTATTAATAATTGGAGTACAAATTTTCTAATGTTGTAATGTTGACCAAGTTGCCAGCCTGTCACAATCCACACACTAAATATAATTTGAACCCATTTGCTG